>CM034152.1:674551042-674855460 GCA_019776745.2 Taxus chinensis
ACCGAAGTGTGGATGGTGATTTGATACGGTGATGTGATGGATGGTTCAGTGCCACAACAGTTTGTAACTCGTGTGTTCTTTAGATATTCAATGATCTGGAAGGGGGGAGGGAGCCTGTGATTGTGTTGCACTCTAGTGGTATGTATACGTTCATTGGATGAAGGAATGACTCTGATATCCTTGTTTGATTGTAATAGAAATCCCAATACTGAATGACCAACCCATGTAAAGAGTTGTAAAATTTTATATAAAGGAATAGATGGAAGTTTAGGTGACTGACATCGGTGAGGATAAACCGACATTGGCTAGAATGAATTAATCAAGTTACCAAAAATAGCCTGATCTTACTATGTTGGCATGATCGATTGCTAAATTCAGGTCTCAAGTGAGGGTTGTCACTTAAATAAGTGGGAGTGTTGTTGGAGAAGGAATATGAATTTAATTTTAGGGTTTGAAAGAGTCCCAATTGTTTAAGATAAGTAGAGACCTAATCTTAGTTAATTAATAGGCGAGGACTAGGTCCATGGTGAGGTGTCTAGGTGATGTGGCTAGGTGAGGTGTAAATTAACTTAATTAAAGTAATTAAGTCAATTAATAATGTGAGGATGAACACTAATTAAATTCTAAGTAATTAAATTGATATGAATGCGGGGTAAGGGGCCATGGTTAGGTGAATACATTAGGTTAATTAATTAAAGGGGACTAAGGGGAGTGTGACCCAAATTTGGTGTCTACATTTTCCCCTTTTTGTCACGTAGCTTGTATTGATAAGAGAAGATGACAAAAATAGGAAGTTGTTGTCTCACATTAGGTTGCCCCAAGTATGGGTGGAGGTGATTCCCCCTCAAACCAGGATCTGATGAGCTAATAGAGGGAGTCAATGAATGGCTTGATAAATTTGTAAATGATGAAAACAAGGGCAGGAGGGTTTTAGGTAAGGGTGAGTTCAGTTCAGGTAATAGGTAGTGACAGTCTAATGCACACACACGTATAGAATGTGATATGTTACCAGGGTGAAGAGCTTGCAAAACTACACTTCGTCAAAGGTTGATATGTTTATGCAAACAAGGTTTAAGTGGTTCAGGTATCCAAGGTATAGGATATGGTGTTGAAACACAACCAGGAAAGGTGTAGGAATAGGCAATAGTTTTTTTAGGTCACCAAAGGTATAGTCGAGATAAACAACACAAAATTAGGCAAGGTAAGGTCATTAGGCTAAACAACAAGAGTAATGTCATCGCAAGGTATAACGAGTAAGAAAATTTGAGTGTCATAATGGTCGAAGTTGGGTTGGGTAATTTAGGTGTGGTCGTAGGTAAGACCATGTTAGGGGAAAAACATGCCCCAACTGATTAGGAGGTTAGGCCATAGGTAATAATGTCATTAGGTTGAGTTTGTAAGGCTGGCCTCAAATTTTGGTAAGGTGAAAAGGGTTTTGGGAAATTAAATGTGGTGAGAAAAAGGAATGGGTTCAAAAAGGCTAATTGATATCGAATATGGTAAAATGATGTCATTCAAGGGAGAGCGAATGTGATGCACTAGGGCACATGACCGATGTCGGTCAATATAAACCAACATCAGTTAGGTCAGGGTAGGGTCAAAAATTAAAAATCTGTATAGTACAGATTCATTTTAAGCATTTCACTTGTTAGAAAATGACAAAACAAAGCGTTTTTATGCATTTTCCATGGAGAAAAGGATGAGGTATTGTACCTGATTGAGTTGGAGGCATTTGAGTGGTTGGAGGAGTGAGGTAAATAGGTCCACGAGATCAATCAGAGAGATTGGATTATCCAGGGGAATAAGATTTCGATTGGAGGCATGGCTACAATAGGAGGAGGCGCTAGAGGTGCACTAGTTTAGAGATTGGAGGTGCCATTGAGGAGGTAGAGTGTTGAGGTAGGAATCAATTCATACTATGTATTTTCAATTGAAATTTTTGGTAAAATGAAAAAATGGGGTGGGAAATTGAAATTAGAAATGAGGTTAAAAGTGAATGAAATTGGGTACTGGGAGGGTGCAATGTACATTAATTAGGTGAGCCAAGAAATTGGGGTGGGATGTAGGTGGGATTGGGGTAAATTTTAGGTTGTTTTTCTATTTGTTTTAAAATTTGGGGTGTGGGGGTTTAGCCTTAGGGACAAACCAGAGATCGATGCCGGTTAAGCATCAACCGATATCAGTTTGGAAAACCGGTGTCGGTGGTTGAAATAGGTGACCGATACTGGTTAGGGTGACAGGTACCGGTTAGAGTGACTAGTGTCGGTTATGATGATCGACGCCGGTGACTGTGAAAAATGACCTAGGTTATAAAAGGTTAATTTATAGGTGTTGTCCACTCAAAATTCCCTGCTCTGATGAAAGTAAAAAATTTCAAAATTTTGAGTTTAAGTGTTTTCTCTAATGTACCGAAGTCGTGAAATTGAGAAAAATCTACGTTTTGGGCCATTTTGTATGTATTTCAAGCCTGTCGGACATTTTTATCCCGCATGTCCCAAGTTCCAAAGTGCGTTCTGTTCCCCGATCAACCAAAATCCCTGAAGTTGTTCCATTTTTGAGCCTGTCAGAAATTTTTGTCCCGCCTGTCCCAAGTTCAAAAGTGCGCTCTGTTCCCCGATCGGCCGAAATCCCCGAAGTTGTTCCATTTTCGGGCCTATCGGAACTTTTTGTCCCAAATGTCCCAAAGTCAATTATGCAAGCTGTTCCATTTTCGGCCGAAACACCCGAACCACGTACTTCACTCTTTCATGTTCCAAATGTCCCAAAGTTAATTCTGCAAGTTGTTCCATTTTCGGCCGAAACGCCCGAACCACGTACTTCACGTACTTGCGTTCCAAATGTCCTAAACTTTTCCCGACTCATTGTCACCTTTTCGGCCAATTCACCCGAACCGCGTCCTTCGCGCATTTTCGTCCCAGATGTCCCAAAATGCATTTGTGCATTTTCTCCCTGTTTCGCCCGAGTCGGCCGAGCCACGTGTTTCGCGCATTCGCGTCTCACATGTCCCAAGTGAACCAAATGCCATTCATACTTAGTTTTTCCTGCTCTACCCGAATATGCTGTTTTTCAAACTAATACATATGAATTTAATGCACATTGGTCACCTTTCTCTCTCCTCAATGGCTATATAATGGGCAGACCCCCTTTTTGCATTTCTCACACTGCTTCCTTGCTATCTTTTGCTCGAACATATTTCTGGCGAATAAGGTTTTCGATGACGTCAAGGATAATCTATCAAAATCCTGGGAAGATCAGAGTCTTGGAGGAGGCTTGGGAGAACTGAAGAATAGCTGGCAGAAGGATGAAGTTTTCAAGACACTGGTCATCTCTGCTTTCAAAGACATACACTGTCATCTTCAGGATGAGACTTCTAAGACATAGCTGAGGCGCTAAAGAAATTCAGGCAGTGGATTCTGAAGTCAGTGGGTCCCTCTCAGTGACTGGCCACCTGTCTTCTTCTCCTTGTTCTTTTCTCTTCTTCCCTTTCTTTTTCCGTTTTCTTTGTAAGAAGTTAAGGTATTGCGATTGGCGGTCTTTAACTGTTCTTGGTTAAAGAAGCGGTTACGAAGAGTAACTGATTTGTAAGCTATATAATGGCCTTCTTTACGCCATTCTGAAGGAGGAAGAACTTGGCATATTTTCTGAAAGTGTAAATAGATTACAAAGAAATCAATACAAAAGGGCTTTCCATTCTTGTCTATCTAATCTCCGTTATCTCTGAGCTTTCGTTTAATGTTTGTGAAGATCATTTGTTAATGATTTGTTAGTCTCACTGGTTGCATACTTTTCCAAATTTTACAAGCACAGCGATCTTGTATAACCAAGAAGGAACTTTGTGTCCTTGATTAATGATCCGAAGGGTGTTATTTACAGAACTTTGTGTCTTTAAGTTTCATCTTATCATACGATGCAAATGATCTTGTTTGATTCACTGTAACTTCACATACATAATGAATTACTCTGATTCTCTATAATTCTGCATGTTTCCTTTCTGCTCATTCCTCGTCTTCTCATTCCTCTGTCCTTTTGTACTTGAACATCCTCATTGAAAACACTTTCGTAATATCCAAGTTTAACCAGAAAATAATTTTTTGTACATTTGTAAATAAGTTCGTTTCTGAATAAGGGAACCTCTCCCATTAAAGAGGAGGGACTTCTTGTCCCCTGAATGTTGCTCTTCTTAAAAGTCCTATTTGATGACCAATAGTTTTTGGTGACTCCGCTGGGGAAGATCACATTCCAGTTCTGTAATTTTTCGATCATCCTTTGATCTGGCGACTCCGCATTTTACTCGAGGGAGGAGGGCCCTTGGTGTTGAAGATTCTCAGTTTCAGCTTTTGGAGCAACAGGGTTTTCCTTTCCCTTCAACAAATAGAAGGACTCGTTTGACAAGCACTCCACCTGTTCAAGACAGAATTCCCACGGGTGGTTTTTCTTCAGAGCCAGCTAGCCCTAATCTTCAAGCTTTGATTCTTGCTGGTGTTGCAATCCCTCTCCAAGCCATTTTTCCAAGAATGGCGGCACTATTACCATGGGGTCATTGTGTCAGGCCCCTAGCCCTCACTCAACCTTTGCATGAGTTACCTAAAGGTAACCATAAGAACTTCCCTAAGTTCAAAGGTGATGGCAAAGTGCATCCTGATGAACACATCGCAGCCTTCATTGTTACATGTGGAGTTCTGGGAGTCGAACATGAAGACGTCTCCGTAAGGCTGTTCGTTGAGACGTTACAAGATAATGCTGCTGATTGGTTCTACCACCTTCCGGCTGGCGCTATCACCGACTGGGACACAATGAGAAATCAGTTTGAAAACCGTTTCAAGCCGGCAGAAGATGTACATGCCTTGCTAGCCCAAATCTCTCAGATAAGAAAGATTCACAAGAGCCCATGAGAGAATTTGTGGCCCGGTTCAACAAATTGATTAATAAAATTCTGTAGCCTACCTGACCTGTTGATCAAATTCAAAAATGTTTCTTCCTAAATGCTCAATCGCCCAAAGTTAGTTATGCACTAAGAAGGGCTAATCTCGCAACATTGGTCGAGGATCAAACTCTCACTGTTAGTATCGAGGATGACTTGATCATGTCAGGGAAGTTGAGAAGAGACCCTCCCAAATCTAAGTCTGCTACTTCTTCCTCTTCCACCCCTGGACCTAATACTGATCCATTAGTTTAGAAACTTGCAAATGATCTTATTGCTATAAAGAAACAATTGGCTTAGCACGCTCCTTATGCAGACGTTCCAAGGAGAAATTTTCAGCCCAGAAATCGTTTGCCTGCTTCTCAAACAAGATTAGCACTTGAAGGACCTCCTGTTAAAGTCCCTGTCAATGTGACCTGCGAGGTGGAAGAACCAGATGACGATGAAGATAACGAAGCTTGCGAAGAGTTTGCGAGAGAAGTTGATGACGAAGCAGACAAACTTGAGGGATCTCAAGTAAATTTCTTCACCACTGAGGGTATTGATGATGGAGATGATTATGATGAAGAGGTAGCAGACATGAATAACGAATCATTCACTGTCATGACTCAAGAACAGACAAACCAGAGGGAGAAGTGACACAGCCTATCAAGAAATCTAAGGAGCAGTCGACAACTATTCCCGTGATTGCAAAAAGAGGATCTCCTATCCCTACTTTGTCTACACCAAAGGTGAGTCCTATCAATCCTGCTACCAAAGTTACTTCTTCTTTTTCCTCCTAAAGTTGATAAGCCTAGAGTACCGAATGATGATGGCCCGTCCCTTCTGGATCCTTTGATATTGTTGATCACCTGAAAAAGACCAAGGTCCAAATCTCAGAAGCTGAGTACTATCAAACCCATCCCAAAGCTTTTGCCCAAAATGATCCACTTTGTCAATTCCCACTCTAAGACCACCTCTAAAGGCCTTTTGCCCACTCCTTCTACAACCACAACCTAGTCTGGTAGCCGCTGTCACCCGTCGCCTAATGACAAAATCAAGCCTTTTTATGTAACACTTCTTATAGTTTGGTCATAGGCTCAGTAATTGTGTCATAGATTCCGGAGCCTCAGATAATGTGATGCCTGCTAAAGTAGCTCATGCTTAGGCCTGACCCTCACACACACTTATGGATCTTGTTACTCCATGGAGAGTAAAGAAGTGCCCCTGGTCGGGAGAATTAAAGATGCATAAGTAGCTTTTGCTGCTTTTCCCGAGAAGAAAGTGTTGGCTACCATCTTAGTGGCAGATATTCCCCCTTCATACGGGATGTTGCTAAGTAGGAACTTCTGTAAGGACATGGGTGGGGAAATCCAAATGGACTGGTCACATGCACTCGTGCCTGTCAATGAACAAATGAAGAAGTTGCTGCTTGAGAAGCAGTCTAAGTATATTGTGCAGAAAATAGATGATCCTAGAGCACAAATACTCTATGAGGATATGGGGCATGGTAACTACATGATTATGTCCCCTGATGAAATATGACCCCCCAAAGTGTCTCCTAAAGATCCTAATGGGGTTTGGATTTTAGAGTTTGATGGAAGTTGTTCTTCAGCTGGTTCCGGAGCCGGTGTCCTGCTAGTGTCACCTGAAGGAAGCCTACACCCCTTTTCATTTAAGTTGCAGTTCGAGAATACTAATAATACAGTAGAATACGAGGCTCTCATTCTCGGATTTCAAGTGGCCAAAGAACAAGGTGTAAAGAATCTTCTGGCTCATGGTGATGCAGAATTGATTGTAAAGCAGGTCAGAAACCTTTTTCAAGTAAAAAATGGAAGGCTGAAACATTACCGGAATCAGGTTTGGGATTCCATTGAATTCCTTGATGCTTTGTCTATTGAAGCAGTACCTAGGGAAAAGAACAGCAGGGCTGATTCACTAGCTGTCTCAGGGTCGCTACTGATTCCTCATCCCGATTTCTCTCAAGACAAGTTCACCATTGAGATGATCCATCGACCCAGTGTACCTGATAACACCAATAACTGGCAGGTTTTCAATGATGATCAACATTTGCTTTCCTTCCTGGAACTCAAGGGTAATTTCGAACAACTGTATTTTGAGGGAAGTGACAACCTACCTCGTGAGAGTGTGCCCTTTGACAAAGCAGTCACCCAAGGGGAAGAAACAGGTAAGGAAGGGTGCATTAAACTCAAGGGGAATAAGATTCCTAAAGGATTGGTAAGCTTAGAGGAACTGTTTGATAAACATGACAGGTATGTGAAGTCTAGAGCTTCTACTGGACCTCAGCAATCAGCTGAGTATGACAAAATCAATATTGGGAGTTCTAATGACCCTAAGCTAGTGAATATTGGAAAATGTTGCACAACAGATGAGAGGAGAAAAGAAATTGATCTTCTAAGGAGGTATAAGGATGTTCTTGCTTATTCTTATGAAGATTTGAAAGTTTTCAAACCAAAAGATATGCAGCACTCGATTCCTCTCAAACCAGGAATTAACCTTTTAAGCAGAAACAGAGGCAGTATAATCCCATAATAGCTGACACCATATTTCAGGAAATTCAGAAGTTGTTGAAGGCTAAAATCATTTTTCCCATCACCATTCAACATGGATTGCAAATATTGTGCCTGTTAGGAAGAAAAATGGTGAGATCCGCATCTGTGTTGATTTCAGGAACCTGAATCAGGTGTCTTTGAAAGATATTATCCTTTGCCTATGATGGATCAGGTCTTGCAAGCAGTTACAAGGGTTTGAAATGTTATCCATGCTCGATGGATTCTCGGGATACAATCAGGTAGAGGTTGATACTGCAGATCAACACAAGATAGCTTTCACTACTCCTTGGGGTAACCTTTGCTTACAAGAGGATGCCTTTTGGGCTCATTAATGCTGGTGCCACTTTTCAGAGAGCCATGGATCTGGATTTTGGAAGCTTGAAAGGGAAGTGTATTGTCATATATCTTGATGACCTGATAGTGTTTTCCAAGACAAGAGCGGATCATTTTGATCACCTAGAGACAGTTCTGCTGAGATGCAGAGAGCATGGGATCTCTCTGAACCCTAAAAAATCTATCTTTTCTGTCACAGAGGGAAAGTTATTAGGGCTCATCGTTTCCAAGGATGGTATTAAGATTGATCCTGAACGAGTTCAAGCCATCCAACAAATTCCTCTCCCAACCAGCAAAAAGGGCGTGCACTCCTTCTTTGGTAAGATAAATTTCTTGAGAAGATTCATCCCTGATTTTGCAGAGTTAACTTTGAATATTTCTTAGATGATGAAAGGGAAGCAAACATTTGGTTGGTCTTCTGAAGGAAAGGAATCCTTTGAAGGTATCAAGAGAGCTATTGCTAAAACTCCTGTTTTAGCCTGTCTTGATTTCAGCAAAGATTTCATCATCTATTGCTATGCTACAGATAACACCCTGGCTACTGTCTTAACTCAAGAAGACTCTAATGAGCATGAGCTCCCAATTGCGTTCATGAGCTATATTCTGAAAGATCACAAGTTGAAATACACCATGATGGAGAAACATGCTTTTGCAGTGGTTAAAGATGTCTAGCAGTTTCGCTTTTACATCCTCAACTCTCATTCCATGGTATTGGTCCTAGATACAACTGTCAAGTCGATTCTCACACAGCAAGAATTTGGATCCAAGAGAGGGAACTAGGTTGCTAAGGTCCAAGAGTATGACATTGACATCAAACCGACCAAGCTGGTTCGTGGAAAAGGCCTTTGTGAGCTCATTGCAGAAGGAGCCAAACATGAGTTGCTGGAGGAGAAAGTTGACCTTCCTACCGTTCTGTTCCTTAGCTCAGTTGATGAATGGTATGTTGACATCACCCATTTTCTCACCTATGGGGAATTCCCTTCTCATTTAACTGCCAAAGAAAAGAGGACTGTTAAATTGAGGTCAGCGCAATATGTATTGTGGGAAAACGCCTTGTTCAAGCGTGGGTTAGATGGGAGATTTTTGAAGTGTGTGGACAAGGAACAACAGAGAAAGTTACTCTCAGCTTTCCATGATCAGGCATGTGGAGGGCACTATTCATCAACGGTTACAGCTCATAAGATACTCCGTGGAGGATACTACTGGCCTTCCTTGTTCAGAGATGCATCCAAGTGGGTTGATAAATGTGAGGCTTGTCAGACTTTTGTGGGAAGACCTAAATTGGCTTCTTTGCCTCTCAAGCTAGTTGTGATTGAGGAACCATTTCAACAGTGGGGTTTGGACTTCATTGGTACACTTAATCCTGCTTCTAGTGCTGGTCACACTCATGTGCTAACTGCCACTGATGAAGAGTAACTGATTTGTAAGCTATATAATGGCCTTCTTTACGCCATTCTGAAGGAGGAAGAACTTGGCATATTTTCTGAAAGTGCAAATAGATTACAAAGAAATCAATACAAAAGGGCTTTCCATTCTTTGTCTATCTAATCTCCGTTATCTCTGAGCTTTCGTTTAATGTTTGTGAAGATCATTTGTTAATGATTTGTTAGTCTCACTGGTTGCATACTTTTCCAAATTTTGCAAGCACAGTGATCTTGTATAACCAAGAAGGAACTTTGTGTCCTTGATTAATGAATCTGAAGGGTGTTATTTACAGAACTTTGTGTCTTTAAGTTTCATCTTATTCATACGATGCAAATGATCTTGTTTCGATTCACTATAACTTCGCATACATAATGAATTACTCTGATTCTCTATAATTCTGCATGTTGCCTTTCTGCTCGTTCTCGTCTTCTCATTCCTCTGTCCTTTTGTACTTGAACATCCTCATTGAAAACACTTTCGTAATATCCAAGTTTAACCAGAAAATAATGTTTTGTACATTTGTAAATAAGTTCGTTTCTGAATAAGGGAACCTCTCCCATTAAAGAGGAGGGACTTCTTGTCCCCTGACTGTTGCTCTTCTTAAAAGTCCTATTTGACGACCAATAATAGGGAAAGATGAACTTATAATATAGAGAGATAAGTATTGTTAGAGAAATGGGAGGCAAGAGTAGAATTGAAGTAGGTGGGTTAAAGATATATATAGCTAGAAATACATAGGTATGGGTTAGGTGGAATATCGAAGGAGAGAAAGTGATGAAATAGAACATGAGGACTTGTGTAGGATAGATAAAAATGGATGAAATGTTAGCGAAATAGTTTAAGAAATAGATAGGTAAGTAGAGTAATGTGGGTGTAGGGTGAGCGGGTAGGTAGGGGTGAAACAACGAGTAAAGTAGGCAAGTAATTGATATTGTTGAATTTCATGGATGCATGCATGACATCAGTTGACGATGCGGGACATGGTCCCACCATTATTGGGGGTGATGCGACCTAACGTCATGGAGGATGAGTGGACTTATATATGAGAGGTTATATTGGTTGGGATGAGGTGGTACTAGAGGATCCGACAAGATCAAAGTCTTATGGTCACTCTCATTGATAGATGAGATGTAACAACGAACACGTTCCATCTACCCATTGGTGAGATGACGACCATGCTAGAGGATGTATACTAGATTATGCAATTACCGATTGTTGGGGAGCCCATTTATTCAGTGTCAACAGATGAGGATTTTGAGGCGACGATTACAATATTTGGAGAGATGGCGAGAAACCTGACTGAGTACAGTGCTAGTCTTATATATGGGGCTTTGTATATGGTGCACCCGTAGGAGACTCGGTTAGCAGTCCTGATGATGGTAGTAGTGGAATGTTAGGCACTCCTTGAATCAGAGGGTGGCTGATTTCTTAGGGGATTAATGGGGAGTTATAAGAGATATGATTGAGGATTGGTTTTTTTATACATGGGTACCTACATATCTAGCGCAGCTATACAGGAAGCTTGGGGGCCTATCAGAGGATGCAACAATGCAACATCTATTGTAAATTCCTACTAAACTATTAGGCATATGAGAACTTAGTGATTGTGTGCCCATGTGGACTATCAATAACATATTAACATCATGGTGGTCAGAGAGCTAGATATAGGAGATGGTTGACAGTAGGTGGTCATCCACGAGTGGAGGAGGCAACGCATTGACATGGATTATTACTAATGACAACTGGAGGGTTTGTATGCCATGGACATAATATGACAACCCTATATTGGTTTTCCTACATTTAGAGGATGGCCTAGGAGTTACAGGGACTATAAAATATTGAGTTGGATATAAGGAAGATGTGTCAACGAGCATGAGATGATTCTGGTGGACAGAGTCTGACGCCAGTTTGGACTATAACATGATGTGCCACCACCATTCCCCCTAATACCATAGAGATGATGTGGAGATACCTTTATCTCCACCTCATCCTACAAACCCAACAAGATAGGAGGAGGTACCATTTGATATTAGGCTGGATGACGAAGGGACGACTATAGTATATAGACAGTGGTGGGTAGTAGAGTTATAGGTAGCACCGCCATGGCCAGGTCAGCCAGATTTAGTCACAATGACGGTTCAGAGGGATGCCTTACAGGGATAGGTTGACTACTTTGGGTGTTCAGTTGATAGAAAAATAGGCACATGTAGCCACTTTGAAAGGGTAGGTGACTACATTATAGGGTCAGTTGGCAGCCACTTAGGCACAAGATCTTATAGCGTATAGAACCTAGGTAGCGGCATTATGGGCACATGCCACTTCTTTTCAGGGTCATCTCACAGCCTCTCAGGCACAGGTTGTGGCCCTAAAGGCCCAGGTAGCTACACAGGTACCAGTATAGGCACCGAGACATGGTCTTATAGTATAGGCAGGAGGATAGGGACCTCTATTAATGGGGCAAAGTTCACTAGGTTTGCAGCTAGGGATGATGAACTCCAAACCAAGACTGTATCTATGGATAGGTTCAAGGATTCCCTAAATGAGGATAGATATTACCAAGATCATTCAACCATGATAGGTATTAATGCTCCTTCATATGCTAAGCATAGGGCCTAACAAGTAGCCAGTGAAGAGGACTAGATCCAGGACTCACAACTTAGGTAGCAAAGGGGGTCATCAGCCCTAGAGACACGGTCAAGGTGAGGTTACCAGATTTCGCAAAATAGGCCCAACTGAGGGAAAGGAGGAGAAGAAGGTGGGCATACAAGGAACAATAGAGGGTGGAGAGATGCTGGAAGCGGGGGTTGACAGGGTGAGAGGAGGAGACAGGTGAGAGTGGAGAGGATGGCCTTAGACGGGGATGGGATATTTATGATATTGTATTATGATTATGATTTTGATATATATACCAGCTTGCATGCCGAATATTGTGAGATTGTATATGAGAATTTTTGACACACTTTGATGATTTATCCCTATGTACATATGTATTGATACACATACATTCCCTTTTATATAGTTGATGATGATTATTGGTTTTCATTTCCATTGTTTTTGGTTATTTATGGAAACTAGGTGAGTAAGGAATGGTTTAAGTCTAGGTCATGTAGGCATGGTTGAGCTAGGTGTAGGCATGGCTGAGTCAGGTATAGGAATGATGGAGTCATGTGTAGGCATGGTTTAGTTAGGTATAGCCATGATCGAGCTAGGTATAGGCATCATTTGAGTTATAAAATTTCCAAGTTACTGGTTCTAATGAAATGATGTGTTGGATGTATGTTATGTTTAAATTTCCAAGTAATTGTTATCATGGAAATGTTAAATGATGTAGGTGTGATATGGTTGAGGTTATAAAATGGTAGGTATGACGAAACAATGTATGTTTTGGTGATATATTAATTTCCAAGTTATTCTATAAATGGAAACTAATTGGGGGTTGAATGTGTATGTAAAGGGGGAAAATTTTGTTAGGGGTAAAAGTAGCCAAGCTAACCTCCAAGGGACCCATACCCTATGAGTGCTACCTACATAGCCCTAACAAAAAAGGACATCATGTCAATATAATTCTCGCATAAGCTAGGGAAGAATATGATGAGGTAGATGAATGTGTTGGTAGGTTTTTAGGCATGATTGAGTATAGGTCATTAAGGCATGGTTGAGTGTAGGTTGTTTTAGGTTTGGTTTAGTTTAGGTTGAATAGGAATGATTAAAGGAGAACTAATCCTAGAATGTAGGTGTCAAAGGTCTAGTCCTGCGTACTAGAATAAATAAGTAAGAAAAAAGATGAATGGTAAAAGAGGTGGAATGATCTAGAAGTGGCAAAGACCATAATGAGCATACTGAAGACGGGTTGATGAACTTAAACCCTTAAATTCAATGCATGATTGGCTATTCCAAGGGTGAAATAAGTTACATGATCATGAAATTTTGCATTTGCGGAATGTCCCTTGAGTAGGTTGAAGATAAGAAAGAAATGAAGATGAGGTGAAATGGGCTGTTTAGTGTAACCTTGTTGTGAGACAACATGCCTCTTCTGCAAGATACCCAAAACTAAAATAGGCAAGTCCGTAACAAAAAATTTGTACTTCTCTTGTTTTTTTTTTAATTTTATATTTTACTTTTTCTTGATATAATGATCGATGGGAGAAGTCTATGTGGGATAAAATAGAATGACTCCTTGAGGTCTTTGTGAAGTTTTATCGATGCGGGAAGCTTCATAATATTTTATTTTTATTTTGTGGAAATAGTATTCTTTTTGGATAGATTATGTACAATATGACTAGCATAGTATATCTGTCCTTCAAGGGAACAATATATTCATAGTAACAAGATAGAAAGATAGATGTCCTTGTCAAGGGAGTCATCTATTTTCTAGAATTTTGAATCAAGGAGTTGAATTTGAAAATCCCATATATTACTTTTGAACTTTGAAGTCACGAACACGACTATAAAGGACTATAGGATTCTTTGATGAAGGAAAACCATATCATGCAAAGGTTAGCTATAAAATAAAGATTTTAAGTGGATATGACCATGGGATTCCATCGTGAAAAGGATGAAAAGTATATATGAGAATCAAGCCATGAGTAGAGCCATGGTACTGATATTGAAGATAAGGTTGAAAGGTGACCGGTAATCACATGATTCTTTTTTAGTCATTGATCCTTAAAATAGGTCGTGGAAGGTGAATGTTACTAAAGGGATGAATGTTTAATAGACATAAGGTGATATATGACTTGATTCAACAATAGAATGGTCTAAGATGCAAGGAATTGAGAGGCTCAGGTTTGGGGTTTACCTTTGAGGGAAGATAAATGATAAACACCCTATCTATAGGAATGAGTAACGATATAAGGTCCAAGCCAATTAGGAGTGAACTTGTGCCGTTTAATTTTCTCAACTTTGTTTACATGTTGATTTTCTTTCAAGACAAGATCAACGAACTTGAAGGTTCATTCTTGGATATGTTTATCATAGGCACATTTGATACATTTTTGGTAGATTTGAAGGTGATCGAGAGTATTTACATGGAATTCATCTAATAACTCAACATGTGCCAAAGTTCTTGGTAAAAATCATCATCATTGAGCATATCTTTGAGTGAGATACAAAGAGATGGAATTTGTACTTTGATAGGAAAGACAACCTATGCACCGTAGACCAAAGAGAAAGGTGTGCCAGAAGTTGAGGTTGTAAATACTAGTGTGATAAGCCCGTAAGGAAAAAGGAATATGCATGTGCCAATCCTTAACTAGTATCGTCAAACACTTTCATAAGAATTTTGTTTAGGGTTTTGTTAGTTGATTCAACTTGGCCATTTTTTTTTAGGATAATAAGGTGAAGAAAAATTGAGTTGAATGCCGAAGGTGTCACAAATTTTTTGTAGGGTTTTGTTTTTGAATTGTTTTATGTTATTAGTGATGATGCAGAGAGAAAAACCAAAGTGACAAATGATGTGAGGGTTGATGAATTCACATATTTTTATTGGATTTTTTAGAAATGAGAGCTACGACTTCCACCCTTTTAGTGTAATATTCGGTAGTGGTAATAATCCATTGATGGACATTGGGAAGAGATGAGGGGTTAATCACTCTGACAAGATCCAAATCCCATTGAGAGAAAGGCCAAAGGTCTCATGTGACATGTAAGGCATGACTAGGGGTGTGATGAATATTAGAATGTTGTTTACATTTCACACAACATTTGACATAGTCACAACAATATTGGTTTAGAGTTTTCCAGTAATAGCCAAGGTGAAGGATGCACTTAGAGATAATAAAGCCATTGAAATGACCTCTGCAAATCCCATTGTGAAATTCCTTGATGGTGTATTGGGGTTTCAGAACTTGTAAGGCAACGTAAGAGGATACCATCAAAGCCATGTTTATAGGGAATACCACCCATAATGAAATAACGAGGGACACTTTTTGAGGAAGGCTTGTTGTACATTACGAGTAAGATCTAGAGATAGAATTGAAAGGGAAAGGTAGTCAACAAACTGCTTATACCAAAGGTCACGTGGGTTAGTTTCAATGTTTCCCACAAAGTTAACGTCTCAGAATAGATAAGAAGGTGATTTAAAAATTTGTACTATGACAAAAAAATTTGAGTCAAAGGGTGAAGCGGGTATTTGAGAAACGAGATAGGCTATAGTGTCCACAAATTTATTAGTGGAACACGGGGTGTTTTGAAGTTCATAATTGTCAAAGGTAGTCAAAAGCATGTCAACATGATGTTTATAATTTTTAAGTATCTCGTTACAAAACTAGTATATACCATTAACTTTGTTCACAACCAGTTAAGAGTCACTAAAGATATTAGTTGATTTAACATCTAAGACTATGGTGGTGTGAAGACCTAACATGAGTGCTTCATATTTGGTGATATTGTTAGTACAGTCAAAATATAGTTTAAAAGATAATGACATAGGCTCATGAGCAAGAGGAATTAGGATAACTCCTGCACCACCCCCATGCTGACATTTGGAACTATCTAAGAATAAGGTCACCTAGTAAAT
Organism: Taxus chinensis; assembly: GCA_019776745.2. Lineage (NCBI taxonomy): Eukaryota > Viridiplantae > Streptophyta > Pinopsida > Cupressales > Taxaceae > Taxus > Taxus chinensis. The sequence goes on from CM034152.1 coordinate 674,566,791, forward strand.
GGTATAATCTAGGGAGAGGGTAACAATGGATTCATTAGGGAAGTTGAAGCTAGAAGAATGGTTTTTGGAGAGAGGCATGTCTGCAAGTTGGTCAACAATGGTTTTTCCTTTGACAAAATTTTGATGGATAAATTTGAGATATAGGTCTACAAGAAGCATGAGCCAATGTGCAACACATTGATGTTAGTAAGGCTTAGCATACATGTAATGCAAGGGGTCAGTATTGGTGACAAAGAAGGTTTTATGGTTGAGTAGGTAATGGAAAAATTTAGTGGTGAAAAAGACTAAGGCTAGGAAAAGTTTTTTGGAGTGAGTATATCTAGTCTCGTAGTCTAAAAGTGTACTTCTTATGTAATAAACTGCTTACTCCCCGTGTTTCTCATCACGATGAATGAGCATGTCACCTAGGGAATGATCAGTGGTAGAAATGTAAATGTAAAATAGTTGGTCATCCTTAGGTGGAATGAGCACAGGTGGTTAGAGGAGGTATTGTTTTAAGGAATCGAAGGCTTTGTGGAATTCATCATCCCATTTGAAGGAGACATCCTTTTTGAGAAGATAATGAAATGGATGGAAGCAGTCAGAAAGTTGAGAAATAAAGTGACGAATAGATTGTAACTTTCCTTGTAAACTACGAAGTTGATGAAGGTTATTAGGTGGAGGAATCTTTAGAATAGCCTTGATTTTAGCAAGATTAAATTCAATACCACACAAAGAAATGATAAAACTAAGGAGCTTTCCTGAGAGAACAACGAAGACACACGTCTTAGGTTGAAGGAAAATTTAGTATTTTATGAGATGGTCAAAGATAACCTTAAGGAATGTAGGGTGTTTGGCTCGATGTTTTGATTTGGTAGGAAGATCATCGACGTAATATTCCAATATGCTATGCATGATGTTGTGAAAGATATAATTCATAACCCGCTGATATGTAGAACCAACATTTGTAAGGCCAAAGGGCATGACACGATAGTAGAAATTTTCCCAAGGAGTGATGAAGGTGGTTTTGTGTTGATCTTCCGGGATGAGTAATATTTGGTTATAACCTGAGAAACCATCTATGAGTGATAGCATCTCATGGCCGGTGGTGAGATCAACTAGTTGGTCAATACTAGGTAGAGGAAAGTCATCTTTGGGGCAAACCACATTAAGGTCATGGAAATATATGCAAATGCAGAGTCCCCCTGTCACTTTGGTGACAAGAACAATGTTAGAGATCCATTGGGGATTATAAATAGGTAGAATGAAGGAAACCAAAAGGAGGTGCTGGAGTTCTTTGATAAGAAGGGCAATGCGAGGATGTATTTTTCGTAGCTTCCATTTCATGGGTTTGACATCCAAAATGGTTATGATATTGTGGACCAAAATGTTTGGGCCAATACCAGGAATATCAACGTTAGGACCAAGAAAAAGCGTTGCTATGATCATGAAGGAAAGAAGTGAAAGTTTCCTGTTCAACACCATCTAAAGATTGGCCTTTTTTAGAATGTGTGGGTCGTCCTGAGTGTGAATGTTGATTTCGACAGTTGATTCATTTAACATGGTTTACATCTCAAAAGGTAATGATCGATGAATATAAGAATCTTCGACACCAAGGTAGGTGATAAAAAACTCATCATCCTGACATTGAACGATGTTAATAAAAGGCATATCTTCATTGATCATGTTAGGATTCAGGAAGGGAAGAGAAAAGGGACCCTCACCATCACAACTGATAAGTCAGAGGTCTCAGGGAAACGTTTTTCATGATTTTTTTTTTTAGGAGGAATGGATTCTAGATCCATATACTCTATAGGTGAAGATGGTGAGGTAGGTGAATGGGGCGGGGAATGTTTATTGTGCTTAATGAGTTTGACTCAGTACTTCTTGGAAGGTGGTTTGGAAAATCCAATACCAATGTGGTCTTTATGCTTAGGAGTGGTGCAAGGAATGACATTATGGAGGCCTTGTTTATAGAAACCAAATTCAAAGCCCTTCTAAGCACCACTCATAAGCAATGGTTAAAGAAGAAGTGGTAGCAGTGGTAGATGTCTTAACTAGTATATGGACATCATTGGGTCAATATAACATGTTACAAGTCTTGAATGGTGAAGGGTCGAATGGAATGGTATAGTTGTGCACTTCATGTTTGAATTTTAAACATCGTTGTAAGGTTGAAGGAACATAAACCCATGAAACGAATCCTGAGTTAGCCAAGTAGCAGGTTGTAATGGAATTCCCCCTCTAAGATAGAATAATTCAGGAATGGTATGGGGGCCCATGTAAATGTGGATAATGACGGTGTAGAGCATGGAAGTCATGGCATCGTTAAATGAACACAATATAACTGGGTTATTATGCATGTAATTGGTAGGGATGCACATTTGGTTGTATGCATGGGAGGAAATGATGTTGATACTTGGCACCTCCATCAACCATAATGCGTCAAATGCTTATATTATCAACGTAGACAGAAATGAATAGGGCGGGGTCAGGATCATCCTATTTGAGAGGTACAATCTCATCATCAGAGAAACTGAGAGCGACTACTTGATAAGTGGTAGCGGGAGAAGAGGAAGGGGGAGAAATAGTGAGAGAGGAAATGTGGTGAGGAGTGATTATGGATGCAATATGTGTGGGGTCATTAGGTAGAACCAAAATATATTACAGGACCTAAATGAGGACCTGACGATGAGACTCAGAGGTTTGAACGAAGTCATACAATGACATTTTGAGAGGAGACTAGTGTAATTGTTTAAGCATTTTAAGATAGGAAACCCCATCAGAAATAGGGTATGTGAGTCCACAGATGGTGATTTTGGGTGTAGGTGCAAAAAGAATGTTGGGTAAAGGAGTAGCAGATGAGCTGGTTGTTTTCTCCTTTCCTTTGTTCTTCTGGGCTTGAGTGGTAACTTGAACCATATTAATCTGTAATGAAGGAGAAGGTGACTCGTGAAAGGTGTAATGAAAATATGGGAAAAAATATGGTGAGGGAATATAATGTTTTTATGAAAGCAATGCGGTGCATTGGAATTTTGGTGGAAGTTTGGCTATCTCTCTTATGCGAACCATATTGATCTCAAATGTTGCAGGAGGCTAAAAGGGTTGTGGAGGTGGAGATGGAGGTTGTTGGATAGGTAAGGGATGAGGCTGTGTGGTGATAAGTGTAGGTGGAATAGGGTTCTCATATAAAATATCATCATCATCAAAGTTTTGTTAGAGAGAACATAATTGGAGAAGAATAGTCTTAAGAGCCTTACAAATTTCCATATCATTCCTTGACACACGATGATAAGTGCAATTTTTGGTACAATAAAACCCTTCTGGTTTAGGTTTGAGTGGGTTGTAAGGTCTAAGTGGTGACAATGTGATGACAAAGGTTTCAAAAAGGTTAGCTAAGATGTTGGCGTAAGACCCTGCCAATGGATCACACTGTGAAGTAAGTGTGGTTGTGGATGGAAGTGTGGGTGAATTTGGTGGGAGAGGCATCATTGGAGGTGGAATCAGAGGTTGAGTAATTTTGACTACTTGTTTGGTAGATAGTATGATTTTGGGTTTGGGTTGCACCTTCTTGGGTAAAGGTATAATAGGTGAACTATTTGTTGGAGGTGGTGTAGTTTTAACTACCTCTTTGGAAAGTAGTGGGGTTTTGGGCTTTGGTTACACCTTCTTGGGTAAAGGTGAATAAAGAATGCGTGATGTATAGGGGAAGGTAGATGGAGGAAGGGGACAGGTTAGCCAAGGTGATAATTGAGGTGAGGTGAAGACTATGGTAAGAGGTAATGTGGAAGGGACTAGTTGAGGAGAAGGGAATGGCATGGGTAATGATGAGGATACAAGAAGTGGTGTAGGTATAGGAGGTAGAAAGAATGTAGGTGATGGTGAAGGTGTAAGCTATGTAGGTAATTTGTATCTAATAGAGGATCGTGATGAGGAGGTGGGCTGCTGTGTTTTTGGTTTACCTCTGATAGGAGGCTTCTTGACCAAGGTTGATGGGTGGGGGACCTAGGATAGATGGAAGTGGTGAAGGTGGGATAGGGGTAGTGGGAAAATACAATGTATGCGGCCTAAGAGGTTGTGTCTTCCTCTTAGGTGTGGGATACTCTTTGAGATGACTTGTGAGGATATGGCTAAATCTAGTTTGGCATGAGGATGGACTAGGTTTGATGTCAGCATGACTCCTAATATGATAATGGGTCTAGATGCAAAAGAAGACGTAAGTGTAGGTAAGGTTTTAGGCATAGGAAAAATTTCATTTGATGGTAAAGGTTTAGGTGTGGGTGAGGGTGATTAAGAAGGGGTAGCTACAACTATGGGAATGGTAGGTGTTGTTTTCTGAAACACCTTTGGATAGATCATGGAAGTTTTAGTGGACAACATTGGCATTTGAGTTGAGACATGCAATCGAAGGCATCCCTAAAGCATGGAATTGTCAACATAATCTATGTGGTTGGAAAAACATGAGAATGACATCGATGTAGGGGGAATGATGTTGATTTGGTAGTAATCCCTATAAATAATGTTTTTGAGACAAGGAAATGATTGGCTTTAGACTCTGTGGGTAGAAGAGAGGAGAGCAGATCAATAGGATCCTTGAAAGCCAATTTAGAATTGAACCAATAGGAAGGGACACTACTAATGGACCCGTTGTGGGTAGAGTAGAAGTCAAGTTGGATGAGCTAAGTTCTTATTTTGGGGAAGAAGAAGGTAAGGATGACTCTCCCATGGGTAGAAGAGTAAGTATTGTGGGTTGTTCGTCAGGTTGAGAGCTAATTGCGGAAACTGCATCGGTAGATATGATGGAATCCTCCATGGGTGAAGGAAAATATAAGGGAGAATCCCCTAGTGGGTAGAGGAGAAGATGAAAAAGGTCCCTCTGTGGATGAAGGAGCTCATGCAAGAATCTCGTCGATATATGGAATGGGAGGAAATTGAGTAGGAAGAGCTAGTATGATGTCGAAAAAGACATGAACCTCACGAATGTTACTGTCATTGGTCGAGGTTTCACCGGTTTGGTTAGGTGAAGGGATGTGATTTGGGAACAACTTCTTAAAGATGTGAAGGGTTTGATTAGCCGGTGCATTAGGGTTATCCTAGATGAGATCTCCATTATCTATAATTTCTTGGATTTTGAAAGTTACACAATTACCGACGCTATGACCTCTAACGCAATGATAGTTGCAGTAATCATTTTCTTTGTACCATGTAGGCACATGACGAGTAGGGTCAAAACCAATATGTGGTTTGATGGGTGGAAGAGTAATTACTCTAGATTTTGGATTTTTTTCTAAAATTGAAGAGTAGGGTTCTTCTATGAGAGTATATTTTTGTTGCTTCTGCTTGAACTGATTATCCTGAATAGGAGAAAGGTTTGAAGAGGTTTTGATTGGTTAGATGGATGAGATGGCTGAATTTCAAAACTACTGCATTTATAGATCCTTTTACTTTAGAATAATTATTTTTTGGTTTGGAATAAGAAGAGGTATCATTTTATTTAAACAGATTGTTCTTACTATGCAATTGTATCTTATTTTCTTCAATGGAAAAAAATTCAAGTTTCCAGTCTATGGTGAATGCCTCTTCAAACGTGTAGAAGGTTTGAACTTGGAGAGTTTATAAGATGTGTCTAGCAAAAGATATGGCAAACAAATCTATTAACTTGGTTTGAGGTATTTGGAATGTGAGTTAGTTGATCAGGCTCCTGCAACGAGGGACAAAATATGGGATAGATTCATCTTCATATTAGCGTGTCATGTACAAGTCAGTCATGGTGACCTTCTTGAAAATGTTGATAGAAAAGTGGTCTAGAAAATGTTGATGCAACCTAGAATTCAATGATACAAACCCAATAAAACCCTAGATGCATTGGCAAATCACTCAGCCTAAACTGAGCGCTCACCCAAAGCACGTAAAGGTGCTAGGTCCCTCTTTAGGGTTGCTGTTGCAGGATGTTAGCATGATGAAGAATTAACATATATAGTTCTATTACTAACACATCATTCTACAAAGAAAACCAAATCTATACCTAAGGAAAAATAAAATTAAGTACTAACCATGAAGAGATCAAAAGCATACTAGATTCAGATAAACATAGAACTAAGACTTAGATTCAACCAATGTCTTTCATTATATTCAATGCAATAAGTTTACAGAAGCTTTATTACAATATTAGTAGTATGCGCATAGAAGATTTAACAACATATCTCTGTATATCTCGATACACCTCTATTACACAATTTACTACATATATAAGGGTGGGGACATTCCCTTCACTGCTTATCTATTCCCAAAATAGGTTGCATGCTATTCTTAGTCATGCACCTTTACAAAACTAGCCACACATGCAAGTGCGCTAATAATAGACTACTACTAGCTAAATGAGAGTAGCAGATCTATATCTGGATTTTGTCCATGCAAATTTCTTCGTATCCAATCCTCCAAAATTAGCTAATGCGTGGTGCACATGTCTTTGCCTCATTTGTGTGCTCTGCACGCCATCTCTAAAAGTAAACCTTTGTGAGCAAAAATGGCTAAGTCCCAACAACTAAACGTATATTCCACATGCGTGTTCTCCTTATTCATTCATGCCTTTGAACATGACCTGCTTTCCCGCGTGGACTTCTTTTGTTCTTTTTGTCATGTGTTCTCTGATCAACATTACCCCACACTAATTTCATTGTCACCCTGACAATGGTCATTTCAAAAGAAACTTAAGTAAATAATAGAAGAATGAAAATAATGGAAAGTATGAATGAATATTTTTACTTTTCAGTCTCTTCTTCAGCTTGAACAACTAATTCAGTATATTCCTATTTTATTTCAGCCTCTAAGGTCTGTCACTCAGTGAGTGCTTCCTCTACTTTTTCTGGTATATCTATAGTGATGGACTCCAATTCATCCCTTGTAATCTCCCCTTTTTCATTTTGCAAGACCAACATAATGCTAGACATTGCAGTCATCCTCCCCTCTAGTAAATCCATATTTTGCGTAATGAGCTTCCCAAGCTCTTCCAACAGAGTCTTGTGTGGTTTTTGTGTTGTTTCTAGGGCCTCCCGCTTCTGTTTAACCATTGAAAACCTTTCTGCACGGCCCAATATTTTGTACTTAATCACTTTCTGGACCTCATTGTTCTCCTCTAAGGTTTTTATGTTGATGAGTGCCTATAGAGCTGTGCATATGTTCAAGGATTGGTCTTCTTTCTTTAGTGCTTCTTGTAATAGTCCTTCATAGGATGCAATATTTTGCATCACTGAAGCCTTCTCTCATTCTGCCTCTTATGCTGGATCCTTTGGCACTGGCATGCATAGAGGCTCATCTTCAACCACTAGGTCCACCAAATTTTCTACATAGTGTATTGCTAAAGGAAATGTGTGTGGTACCTTTGGCTCCAAGTGTGGCCTATCTGTTATGACATTATTGCTAATTTCCTCTGTGATGTTGATAAATATAGTGTTCTTTTCTTACGCCAAGTCTCTCTCCTACGTTAGGCATGCTATTTCCCCATCCTTAGTTTTGATCTCTTCTTTGAGCACCATAATTGTGGTAGCCTTGTCCATATTCTGCCTCACCACCTCTGTTGAGAATTTCATCAATGCATTGCTTAATTGTTCATCTGACATGACAATAGGCTTTACTGTCATGTGTCTAGTTTGAGGTGTTTTCTTCAACCTCTATGATACACATGAGTCCTCACATACATCAAAATCTGGCTCATCCATATGTGTGTGCATGGACCATGATAATTGCTTCCTCATACACACTGTAACCATATCTTCATACATTAGTTCCCAGCCATATAATTCCTTTTGTGACACTGTGCTTTGGAAATGGGCCTGGAAAATTTTACCTGTGTCCTCTACATAACCCATGGTTGGTGGAATGTGCTCTCCACTTATCCTTTAAAACCAAGGCTGCTTAGGAACTTGAGATTTTAAATTTGGAACTTGTGTTTCCATGTCTTGCATAGTCTCTGTAGCTGTCTCATATGTTCCCTTTTCCTCCTCTTCTCCTTGCTTCAATTCCTCATCTTTTTGTTCTTCAGTCTTTGGTAGTGTAGGAGAAGTAGGCACGCTTTCCTTTCACTATTCCACCTCCTCATTCAACTTCAATTTCCTTCTCCTTTTCATGGTTTTCTCTTTTTGTGGAGAGAGTCTGGGTGACTTGCACACTGTTTGCGGAGTAGCACCTTGAGTCCTTGTTCTCCTGATCACTTATATTTGTGCTATCCTTGGACTGCATCCAAGTCCTCATCATCCCCTTCTTGTGGTTGAGGTGGTGTAGTGGCACGCTCAGTTTAATCCTTGTTTATAGGATGTCCTCTACCTCTATGCTCCAAACCACCACTATCCTCGCACTCATCATCCTCATCCTCCACTTGAATTGGCTCTGTGGGCTTAGGCACTAGGATGTTCTCCATTGGGTGCTTACCCTTTGGTGGTGCTAGAAGTGCAAACTCATCTTCCACATACTTGTTATTCTCCATCTTGGGCTTTAGTTTAAGATATACCAATGCTGCTCCAATATCTCCCACAACCAAACTTATTGGTTTAATTCTTAATACATCTGAAATGAGCCTTTCAAAATATGCACCCCACCCTGGATACACATATTTCTTTCTTAGTATGTGGTAATGTAATCTACGTTATCTGCATTGAATGTGAGTCACCGCATGTCCAAGAACCTGTGTACTAATGCCTGGAAGTACCTTGCTATGAAGGCATATGGTAACTTACACAAAGAGCTTCATGCTCCATCTTTCATGATGAACCACGCTATACAAAAATGATGGTATACAATGAACTGAACTAGCTTTCCAACCACTGAAGGGAAGTCTTTGGGGATGCACCATTCTTCTTCAAAGGCAGCACAAAGCCTATCATACCATTTCTCACCCCCTTTCTTAACCTGTTCTTTCATGGATCCCTCAAATAAGTACTTTTTGAAGCGTTCTACAGGTGACTTGTGCTCCATGCGATACTCCCATATCTTCTCCTTTGGTCCATCAGGTACTCCCGATCTCTATGAACACTAATGATAACATAACATCTCCAAAGCTAATCTTTCCTCATGTGTGTACTTCCTCAACGATTGTTTCTGCAATATACTGTGAAATTTTGTAGACTACCCCTTCAAACATATTTTTGGCAATGTGCAGCCACATGGTATTCACTTGTGACAACCTTTCTTGGTCATTTAACTTTGTAAAAATATGTGCGACTGCTTACACAACTGGATACTTCTTTAGTTTATTAATGTCCATGCTGCGCGGACCCTTTGTGTACCCCAACTCCTTTCTTGTCTCCAATATTGCAGCCTTGTCTGTTAAGTCATATTTCAAATCTTCTCCTATGCCTTTGAACCTCGTTACTGTTGAGATGAGCACGGATGAAATTCTTTCTCTGCATCCTGCAAAGTACAAAAAATATTCGTGCACTCTAATTATGAGCCATTGATACAAGGGCTCATATTTCCCGAAGTAAGGGAGTTTGTATAGCTGGTAAACTCCAATCTTATTTAAGAATTTCTTACCAACATCGTCATACACTAACATGTCTTCCACCATGTGTTTATTTGTCTTCATGTTCAACAATGCATTAAGATCCTTCTTGTTCTCTATGGTACGATGATTGTACTCACTCACCTTACTTTTCCTTCTGTGATAATCCCACTCCTAGTTGACGATAACCCCCTCTGGATATTACATTTATGAAAAATTGCTTTTGGGAGCCATATCCTCTTCTTCTTTGACCACCTTCTTCTTTCCCTTCACCCCTGTTGTAATTACTTTCTTGGGTGCCATTTCTACCTTGCAATCCTTTGTATATCCTTGCATCTTGAATTCTAAAATGTGTGAATCAAACCCTAGCTCGATTCAGCGTGCCCTAGGTGAAATCACGTGCCCTAGCTCCTCTCTATCACCTTTCTTCACTCAAACCCTTCACCATCAGGGACGCAAGCCCTTTCTGCGCACATATCTCTTCATCACGAATGGTTACACACCTCTCGCACCTCAATTCGATCACTCGGATCTTCACACTTAGCTCCTTTTCAAATAATCTTAATCACAACGGTAAAAATGAACTCGCATCCAATCCTTATATATATTTTAAATTTTTTGATGCATTCATTACTGCTTCACCTACCAAATATCCTCTCATTAATTGAACAATTCCTTCCACATGGTACATTCTTCGCGCCTCATCTATAACCTTATGGTGCACCTTCCTACCCTATAGTACCAAACTTCTCTTTAACATACTTCCTTGCACCTGAGTACCTTATCACTACACCATGGGTAAATTTGATAACCTGCATCAGAATATTCAAGTCCCAGGCAAATTGATTGATTCAGAGCAAAAATCAGGTTTCTAGGGTCCCTTCAGGAATTTTTCTAACTTTCCTGTCCAGGTTGAAAAGAGCAAGCTCTGAGAAAACGTGAAAAAAAAGTTGCAGAAAGCAAGTAGGTTGATCCAGAAAAATTTGTGAAAATCGGCTAAGTCCTAGTCCTAGGAGCAATAGGGACATTTGGGACAAAAGGGCGCGGATCGGCCGAAAAGCCTCCAGGCGGCCCGCTAAGCATTTGGGACATCTGGGACAAAAAGACCCGAACCGGCCGGATCGGCCGAAATGGGAACAAACAGTCCGGAAACTACTTTGGGACATCTGGGCCGCGAGGACGCGAACCGGCCGAATCGGGTGAATCGGAAGAATTTGTCCCGCGAAGCACAGGGACATTTGGGACAAATGGACGCGACGGACGCGGAAAGCCCGGATCGGCCGAAAAGGAGAACTTTCGCACTAACTGCTTTGGGACATTTGGGACAAATGGACGCGAACCGGCCGGTTCGGCCGAAATCAGCACAAGGAGCACTGTGCCAAATGGGACAAAAAGACGCGAAGGGCGCGAGAGAGCCGGCAGGTCCGAGGACCAATCAACGCATGACACGTGTCTCAAGGGGAAAGGTCCAGAAAAGTCAAAGGGGCGAGTTTTCGAGCACTGATCCGAACCAATAAAATAGCGCCACGTGTCCCAGCAGGGGCCCACAAGGAAATTTCAAAAGGAAAGCCCGCGAAAGGTAGAGGAGAGAGAATTGCTCGTCCAATCAGCACGTGCCACGTGTCATCCAGGTGGCAGAGCGCGGGAAAGATTTCAAAACGCGTTTTCACCTGTTCTGTGCCCTAAATCTTCAGATCGCCATAACTTTCGATCCAAAGCTCAGATTTGCACGTTCTTTATATCAACGGAAAGCTGGTGAAATTATCTACACGATTCTGGGGTCAATCTTGCGTTTTGGAGCAGTCTGGAGGGAGAAAATTGAGAAACGGATCTGACGCGTGTTCATGGCCAGAAATGACATTCCAGCGACCAGATTTAATGCAGAATGGGTCGCATTCTCCTGTAATCCGGTCAAAGTGACAGGGTATGGGTTTGTAAGGTCCCCCATGCCGTTTTAATGCACCTGCAGTCAAGAAAGAATGGGCTCCCATGCCTTTGTACGTTTTCTGTCTCCTGGGTTCGACCCATGCAATGTAAAAAGCCAGATTTGGCTCATTCCGAAAGGGGGGAACATTTTTTGGGCATAGCAGACTTCTTCTTTCACCTCCAACAAGTGATTGATGAAGGATCAGACCTCTCCAAGGATTGTAACAGTTTTCTTTTACCTCTCTGAGGGTGTAATGCGTGTTTTTGACATTGAAATGATAATGCAAGCTCTGTGAATGGGTTTCAATCCTCTGTTTGTATTATTTGCTTGATTTCAGATACTAAATTATACATTATCAGTCTGTGTATGTTTTATGTTGTGAACTTTGGTCTGTGTCTATTTGCATGACAAATATGTTTCACCACTCCTTTTGGTGCATCACCATCTTTAGTTAGTTTCAATTTTTGCACTTCTACCCCTGTCTCCTTGCAAGTTAGAATAGGATTAGGATCTAAACCTCTGTAGTTTTACAAAATATAGATCTAAATCAGAGGAGTTTGAGGAACCAGCCTCTAATCTGGAGATTCCTCTCTCAGTTTCACAAGTCCCCACGCTTGGAGAGAGGTTTCCATGTTGTGCAATCACACTGGATGCTAGAGTGATCAACCTAGAAGCCTGATCTGCATCCAGGGGTGCTGTGAGTCTGCAACAACAGTTTTGGCACGCCCGGTGGGACCTAGAGGTCTCATTTTTATTGCAGCAAAGTTGATGTGCATCTGCTGCAATTTTCTTGCTTGAAAAGAGCTATTATTTGCATATCTGGCGACTCCAAGAGAAAGAATCAACTGGTTTCAGCAGTACAGGCCTGAAAGCTTATGAGAAGAATCACAAGGTCAAGAGTTGGAGAAGAAGAGGTGCTGTTTGAATACCTGCAATTATCTCCAAGAAGAAGGCAAAGAGGAAGAAGGATTCAAAGGTCTCCATCTCCACCAAACAGAACTCTCTCAACTCCTCCACCTGATCGGCCTTTCATTCAGTATTCAAGAGTTCTTCGACCAATCAGAATGGCGCAACCAGTGAACCCCTATGTCAACTTCACAGGCAGCAGCCCACTTGCTCTCAATGCACAAAATCCAATCCCAGTTGCAGCATTGAAGAACATCCCATACTTTACTGGAGAAAATCAGACCACTCCTGGTGATCATGTCAAGGACATTGCTAACATTTGTGCAATCCATGAGATTAATGAGATGCAAGTAGCTGTCAAATTGCTGGCGTCTTCATTCAAGGGGAAAGCATTGCAATGGTTTAGGAGCCTTGAAGCTGGCTCTATCACAAACTGGAATCAGCTGTGTATTGCACTTCATGATCAATTTGGAGAGAAGGGAGACAACTTGTCTCTTTTGGAACAGCTGACAACCATCAAGAGAGCTTCCAATGAGCAGCTAACTGACTTCAACTTCAGATTTCAAAGGTCTTGGGATAGAATTCCAGTAGCAGTCAGGCCAACAGCAGAAGGTGCTTTTCTATATTACCTTAAAGCTTTAAATTCTGATATTTCTATGTTGATTCAATCTATGGGAGGCACAACTATTCCTGCTGCTTATAGCATTGCCATTAGAGCTGAAAATTGTCTGATTCAAGCTGGCAAGCTAGCTCCTAGGCCTCCAATGCCATTATATCCAAGTTTAGAGAGCCCAAGTACTAGTCAAGCACCTGTCTTAGCTCCTTCTCCCACTCCTAGAAATCAGAGTTCAAATGAAGCTTCCACTTCATCTCCAAGTGCCCCAAATGAGCTTCAAGAAGTCATGAAGCAACTGCAAAATTTAGGTAATGAGCTGGTTACACTCAAGAGACAGCAAGCTCAAGGTTTTAGACCTTCGTATCAGCCTCAAGCTCAACCTAATAGGCAGCCATATCAGCCTCAAAGGCCACCTAATCCAGCTGCAAATATGAATCAAACAAGGCCTCCTGCCAATAGACCATTCCAGCCCTATAACCCAAATGCCATATCTGCCTCTAAGGCATTAGTACCAGCACAAAACAACATTGCCCAGGAGTATGATTGGTGTTTTCCATGTAATGAACCTCATAATCAATCCATGTGCTACAATGGTGCTTTGACTCAAGCTTTAATGGTAACAACTACTGGTGTGGAGGGTGAGAGCAGTCAAGAAAACAGCCAACAACAAGAAACATTCCAACAGCAATCAGCCCCAAATGACACCACATTGGTAAATTGGCAAGCAGAGGATTTCTGTGGCATGAATCAGGCAGTTTCTCAAGGTGTTGCAGCCAACACAAGGTCAAAAAGGAGAAATTTGGGTGAAGAACAACCATTAGCCCCAGCCAATCCACAACCTTCCACAGCTCCACAAATGATTGGCAAGCAAAACCCAGTTTCAAATGCACAAGGGCAGCCAAGAACAACCCCTAGGCCAACTCAAATGCCAGCTGTTGCTGCCCACATCCAAGGAGCAAATGTGCAAACCAAGGGACAGCAGAGAGATCCTTCATCACCATTCAGTATCATTGATCAGATGAAGAAAACAAATGTCAATATATCTATGTGGGAATCCCTATCCATCCCAGGCCAAAGAAATCTGCTGCAAGCTGCCATGAAGGATTGGCCAACTTCGAATCAGCAGGTCCAAATGCAAGAGAAGGTACTCACAAATGCTGCCCAGCCTGAAGGAAATCATGGAGCACAACAAGGTAGAATGCTGAAGCCTCCCCCTTTTTATGTTTCGTTAATCATTGGAAATCAGCTAGTGCATAATTGCATGATAGATTCCGGGGCAAGTAGCTCAGTAATGCCTAAACAGATAGCTGATCAGTTAGGGCTCCAGTATGAAATAACATCTAAGGGAGTAGTGCAGCTGGATGGGACAGCAATAGCAACAGTTGGAGTGATTAGAGGTTTGAGTCTTACCTTGCATGCATGTCCAAATGTTGTTGTCTTACAAGATATATCAGTCATAGACCTTCCACCACTCTTTGCCCTATGTTTATCAAGGGACTTCACTGCCAAAATTGGGGGATATTTGTCCGCTGATTGGTCTCACATGCTATTCAGAACAAGGTATGGAACTAAGGCTACAATTAGGTCAGAACCTATTGCAAACTTCCACATTGAGCCCTATACTCCAAGTCAGATTAATGCCAATTGCTCAGCATTTGATCAAGAAGATCACCCAAACACGGATGAAACTGACACTAAAGTTGGAAACATCCCAGATCTAACTCTTGATGAATGGGCAAACAAGGTGCATGCTTTTGATCCTTATCAAGGAATAGAAGAATCTGAGCTAGGAGTCTATTGTATACACGAAGAAAGTCAACCTATTCCTAGCATCACCAAGCCAAACCACAAGGATGACAATGAGGTATGGCAGCTGCTTTTTGATGGATCAAGGAGTAGACAAGGTGCAGGAGGTGGAGCCGTGCTTATTTCACCTCAAGGAGTAAAGTATTATTCAGCTTTTAGATTTCAATTTGCATGCTCCAATAACACTGCTGAATATGAAGCCTTGGTGCAAGGGATGCATTGGGCAATCAAGAGAAAAATAAAGAACTTGCAAGTCTTTGGGGACAGTGAGCTGATTGTAAATCAGGTCAAGGGACAACATGCCGCCAAAAATGATCTACTCAGGTGCTACAAGAACAGGGTATGGGACCTCATGGAAGATTTTGAGGGTTTCGGCATCAAAGCCATCCCTAGGAAAAAGAATCAAGCTGCTGACAGGCTTGCAGCAGTAGGGGCAGCCTTTGACATTGTAGAAAACATTCAACAAGACAAGGTACAGCCAAACATCCACGTGATTGTGAGGCCTTCAGTGCCGGATAACAATGTCAGTTGGCAGGTATTTGAGAATGACCAGCAAATCATCCACTTCTTGCAAGAAGAAGCTGAGTTCTCAGCTAAGAATCAAGAAAAGTTGGAACAGCAATATGGTGACCAAGTGATACAGCTGAGAACTGACAAGCTGCCCAAGGGACTTATCACTTTGGAGTCCATTTTCAACCCCAATGATCAGTTTAGAAAGGAGAAAGCAAACATTCAGGTCAAGAGAGAAGATTCGGTATCCATCTTGGTAGAAGAGAACAAGCCATTGCAAATTGGAAAGATGACAACTGAGCAAGAAAGGTGTGAGTTCATACAGCTATGTCAAGAATTCCCTGACGTGTTTGCTTGGAGCTATGAAGACTTGAAAGGTTTCAATCCCAACTTAGCTCAGCATACCATTGAATTGGATCCAAATACTAAGCCTGTCAGGCAGAAACAGAGACCAGTCAATCCACACATGGAGCCTCTCATGAGGAAAGAATTGGACAAGCTGATTGAGTCAGCAATTATATTCCCAATCAAGCATTCTAGTTGGGTTGCCAACTTAGTTCCAGTCAGAAAGAAGAGTGGAGAGATCAGGCTATGTGTTGACTTCAGAGATTTGAATAGAGCCTCTCTCAAGGACCATTATCCACTCCCTTCCATGGAGCAAATATTACAAGTCGTAGCTGGTTCAGAAAGGTTTTCGCTACTTGATGGTTACTCAGGCTTCAATCAGATTATGGTAAAGGAGGAAGACCAGTTCAAGACAGCCTTCACAACCAAATGGGGCACATATGCTTACAAGAAGATGCCATTTGGACTGTCGAACGCCGGAGCAACATTCCAGCGAGCTATGGATATGGCATTCAAAGGCTTGATCAACAAGATAGTGCTGGTATACCTAGATGATATCACTGTCTTCTCAAAGAATGCTGCAGACCATCTCTTTCACCTCAGGCAAGTGTTTCAGAGGTGTAGAAAGTTTGGAGTGTCTTTGAATCCTAAGAAGTGCATCTTTCTTGCACATGAAGGGAAGCTCCTTGGCCATATTGTCTCCAAGGAAGGATTAGCAATTGATCCAGAGAGGGTTGAAGCCATAAGAGCTCTACCATTGCCAAGCCACAAGAAAGCCCTTCAGAGTTTCCTGGGAAGGATAAACTTTGTTCGGAGGTTTGTCCCAGATTTTGCAGCCCTTGTCAAGCCCATCACCAAAATGTTAAAGAAAAGCATGGCTTTCAAATGGATGGCAGAAGGCAAGGAGAGTTTTGAAGCAATCAAAGAAGCCATCTCCCAGGCACCCACTCTCATCAACCCAGACTTTTCCAAGGATTTCATCCTCTATGCATTTGGAGGTGATGACACTATTTCTGCCATTCTGGTACAGCAAAACAAAGATAATGATGAACAGCCGATTGCCTTCTTCAGCCAGAGCCTAGATGACTGCGAAGTGAGGTACTCTTTTATTGAAAAACATGTGCTTGCAGTAATCAGGAGCTTGAAGAAATTCAAGCATTTAGTCTCAAACAACAAGGTCCAGTTGCTGGTCTCACATGCTGGGGTTAAGGACTTCCTCCTCAACAAGGATTTGAATGAGAAAAGGGCAGGTTGGATCACCCGTGTCATGGAGTATGACATTGAGATCAAGATCACCAAGCTGGTAAGAGGAAAAGGATTGTGTGAGCAGCTGGTTTTGGGGAAGCAAAAAGAAGTATGCAACGAAGAAGAGGCTGTTTTGACAGTTCAAGACAGCCATGAGCCGAGTGACAGGCAAGAAGAAGACAATGCTGCCCCCACCCCTTGCTGGACCCAAGGCATTATGCACTTCCTACAAACAGGCCTATGCCCTCCAGAAATGAGCAAAGCAAAGAGGAGATACTTCAGGTTGCAGGCTGTTCCATATACCATCATTGATGGAGTTTTGTTCAAGAAAGATGTGAATGGAGTGCTGCTGAGATGCATTAGCACAGGTCAGATCCAAAGGGTATTAGAAGAATTTCATAATGGACCATCTGGTGGCCATTTTGCACCGAGAGTGACAGCTCTAAAAATCATGAAGGCTGGTTATTATTGGCCTAGAATCTTTAGTGATTGCTATGCATGGATCAAGAGGTGTAAGAATTGTGCATTCTTCACAGGAAAAGAGAGACTCGCTGCCCTTCCATTACATCCAATTACAGTAGATCAGCCATTCATGCAGTGGGGACTGGACTTCATTGGAGCCATCAATCCCAATTCGAGCCAAGGGCACAAATGGATTTTGACAGCCACAGACTACTTCACCAAATGGACAGAAGCAGTAGCACTCAAAGAGGCAAATGAGTCTAACATCTTAGACTTTTATGAGCAGATAACAACCAGATTTGGTATACCTGCCACAATAATTTCTGATAATGCATTGGCATTCATTGGATCCAGGGTGACTGAGTGGGCTGTCAAGAACGGTATTTACCTAAGCACTTCATCAAACTATTACCCTCAAGGTAATGGCCAGGCCGAGTCTACAAACAAGAACTTGTTGAAGATCATTAGGAGGACTCTTGATGAGAATCAGAGGTCTTGGCATACCAAGCTGAAATCAGCCTTATGGGCTGATAGGATAACTCCCAAAAGATCCACAGGTAACTCTCCATTTAGGCTTGTCTACGGAAGAGAGGCAATCTTGCCCATGTCACTTGAGTTGCCAACGTTGGAACTCATGAAACAGCTGGAGTTGCTAGAGTTTGAGCCCATGGAGGTGAGGTATGCAGAATTGATGGAGCTGCAAGAGATCAGAGATCAGGCATCCCAAGCAATGGAAAAGGATCAAGCTTTGATCAAGAAGACCTTTGATAGGAAGGCCAAAGATAGATCTTTTCAAGTAGGAGATCTAGTGTTGAAATGGGATGTGGACAGAGCAAAACCGGGAAGGCATTCAAAATTTGATGCCATTTGGAGTGGCCCATACATGGTCACAAAGTGCAAGAACAACAATGCTTTCCAATTGGCCTCATTGGATGGTGAAGAACTGCAGATTCCAGTAAATGGAATCTATCTCAAGCGTTGCTTCTAGAGGGAGGTTCACTACATCTGTAAATATTAGATTAGATTTTCTTTCCTCCAAGTGCTTGTGCACATTGTTTTGCTGTAGGTTAGTTTTGTTTTCCCTAAGTGCCTTGGCACAGCTTGCTGTCCATGGAGATGTTTAGCATGTCTTTGCTTTCATCAGGTAAAATTCCATCTTCCTCCTTGCACATTCTGAGTCAGTTTGGATTCTAAAACAGAATATTTGATGACTCCATGCCCAATGGATTGCTTCAGGCAACTGGTCTTTTCATCTAGCAGGCAGATGACCCCGCTGAGTCGCCAAATTGTTATCCAAAATTCACCCCCCAGGGTAAATTTGATAACCTGCATCAGAATATTCAAGTCCCAGGCAAATTGATTGATTCAGAGCAAAAATCAGGTTTCTAGGGTCCCTTCAGGAATTTTTCTAACTTTCCTGTCCAGGTTGAAAAGAGCAAGCTCTGAGAAAACGTGAAAAAAAAAGTTACAGAAAGCAAGTAGGTTGATCCAGAAAAATTTGTGAAAATCGGCTAAGTCCTAGTCCTAGGAGCAATAGGGACATTTGGGACAAAAGGGCGCGGATCGGCCGAAAAGCCTCCAGGCGGCCCGCTAAGCATTTGGGACATCTGGGACAAAAAGACCCGAACCGGCCGGATCGGCCGAAATGGGAACAAACAGTCCGGAAACTGCTTTGGGACATCTGGGCCGCGAGGACGCGAACCGGCCGAATCGGGTGAACCAGAAGAATTTGTCCCGCGAAGCACAGGGACATTTGGGACAAATGGACGCGACGGACGCGGAAA
This sequence comes from Taxus chinensis, assembly GCA_019776745.2. NCBI lineage: Eukaryota > Viridiplantae > Streptophyta > Pinopsida > Cupressales > Taxaceae > Taxus > Taxus chinensis. The sequence continues at coordinate 674,585,867 of CM034152.1, forward strand.
GCCCGGATCGGCCGAAAAGGAGAACTTTCGCACTAACTGCTTTGGGACATTTGGGACAAATGGACGCGAACCGGCCGGTTCGGCCGAAATCAGCACAAGGAGCACTGTGCCAAATGGGACAAAAAGACGCGAAGGGCGAGAGAGCTGGCAGGTCCGAGGACCAATCAACGCATGACACGTGTCTTAAGGGGAAAGGTCCAGAAAAGTCAAAGGGGTGAGTTTTCGAGCACTGATCCGAACCAATAAAATAGCGCCACGTGTCCCAGCAGGGGCCCACAAGGAAATTTCAAAAGGAAAGCCCGTGAAAGGCAGAGGAGAGAGAATTGCTCGTCCAATCAGCACGTGCCACGTGTCATCCAGGTGGCAGAGCGCGGGAAAGATTTCAAAACACGTTTTCACCTGTTCTGTGCCCTAAATCTTCAGATCGCCATAACTTTCGATCCAAAGCTCAGATTTGCACGTTCTTTATATCAACGGAAAGCTGGTGAAATTCTCTACATGATTCCGGGGTCAATCTTGCGTTTTGGAGTAGTCTGGAGGGAGAAAATTGAGAAATGGCTCTGACACGTGTTCATGGCCAGAAATGACATTCCAGCGACCAGATTTAATGCAGAATGGGTCGCATTCTCCTGTAATCCAGTCAAAGTGACAGGGTATGGGTTTGTAAGGTCCCCCATGCCATTTTAATGCACCTGCAGTCAAGAAAGAATGGGCTCCCATGCCTTTGTATGTTTTCTGTCTCCTGGGTTCGACCCATGCAATGTAAAAAAGCCAGATTTGGCTCATTCCAAAGGGGGGGAACATTTTTTGGGCATAGCAGACTTCTTCTTTCACCTCCAGCAAGTGATTGATGAAGGATCAGACCTCTCCAAGGATTGTAACAGTTTTCTTTTACCTCTCTGAGGGTGTAATGCATGTTTTTTGACATTGAAATGATAATGCAAGCTCTGTGAATGGGTTTCAATCCTCTGTTTGTATTATTTGCTTGATTTCAGATACTAAATTATACATTATCAGTCTGTGTATGTCTTATGTTATGAACTTTGGTCTGTGTCTATTTGCATGACAAATATGTTTCACCACTCCTTTTGGTGCATCACCATCTTTAGTTAGTTTCAATTTTTGCACTTCTACCCCTGTCTCCTTGCAAGTTAGAATAGGATTAGGATCTAAACCTCTGTAGTTTTGCAAAATATAGATCTAAATCAGAGGAGTTTGAGGAACCAGCCTCTAATCTAGAGATTCCTCTCTCAGTTTCACAAGTCCCCACGCTTGAAGAGAGGTTTCCATGTTGTGCAATCACACTAGATGCTAGAGTGATCAACCTAGAAGCCTGATCTGCATCCAGGGGTGCTGTGAGTTTTCTATAGCATGGCCTCTTCTTACCTCGCATTATACTGTTCCTTCATTCATCTCCATATTTGGTCACTTTTTAGAGGCAATCCTTTAACTTGAAGAGCACCTGTAGCAACTTATTCCTTTCACCTCTTAATTCCCACAATCTGGTACCTAGATATCGACAACCACCTCACACTAAAAGTATGTGCAGTCCTCTACACATAAACAAACTTCATGAAGTAATTAGCTTAATGCGCGCAAGAACACTTATTACACAACACACCAACTAAATTGACAAAGCATAGTGACAAAGAAGGAAACACATTAAGGAAACACAAAATTGAAAACCTAATATAAATAGAAATACTACCTTATTACAAACACCAAGAAGACTTATTTGTGGTAGGGCTTCAACCTACTCCCGTTGAAGTAACCGAGTATTTGTGTTCCATCAAGTGCTTCTAACTGGGAAGCACTTGTTTCAAGGATGTAAGTGGTAACATACGGCCCTAACCAATGTACCTTAAGTTTTCCTGGATGGCACAAGAACTTAGAGTCATAAAGAAGTACCATTTGTCCAATCTCAAACTTCTTATCCCTTATGTTTATGCCATGCCATGCTTTTTTCCTGGCCTTTTCTTTCTTCTGACTCCAACATGCTATGGATCATCGCTCATCTAGCTGGATTGCCTTTTCAATCCATTCTTCTAAAGCTTGTTCATCAGCTATACCTCTAGTGCACGTAATACGCAAAGAAGGTAACATAAACTCCATAGGAAGAATAGATTCTATGCCAAATACTAACTAAAATGGTGTGGCTTTGTTCAACCTTTTATATGTTGCTATATATGCCCAAAGTACTGCAGATACTTTATCATCCCAATCCTTTCTTCCAACATCGTAGATTTTTGTCAATGTGTGGCCAAACATTTTGTTGAAAGCCTTAGCAGTCCCATTTTTCTGAGGATGATAGGGTGTAGTCTTATGGTGTGCAATCATGAACTCATCCAATAAAATTTTGATTATCTCATTAAGAAAATGTGAGCCCCTATCACTGGTCAAAACTCAAAGGACATCCATACCTTGTAATAATATGTTCCCATAGAAACTGAGCTGGTGTAGCCACCATATAGTCCTTGGTAGGTGTTGCTTTTGCCCACCTTTTTAGATAGTCTGTGTAATTTATTATGTAGTGTGATCCAGTTCTGCATGTAGCTGGTGAAATAGGAACCAAAAAATCTATATCCCATTTCTCAAATGGTTTTGCAATAGCAATAGGTCTCAGAGGAATTTCATCTCGCTAACCTAGTCTTCCAAGACGTTGACAATGATCACATGCCTTAAAAAATTCCTTACAGTCTTTATAGACGGTCTCCCACCATAATCTAATGAGCAGAATCTTGCACGCTATGGCATCGCCTGCATAATGGCCCCCTGTAATTCCACCATGAGATTCTTCCATAATGCCCATATGCACTCATGTTCCAATACACAACGACACAATATTTCATCCCAGTCCATTTTGTATAAGTCAACACTAATTAACATATAAGGTGCAACACGTTTAGTAAGTTTTTTCTTCTCCAAGGATTTCATTCCTTCTGGAGCCATCCCTGTATGTAGAAAGAAAAAAATGTCCTCTAGTTCTATTGGTGCACATTGTAAACTATATAACTGTGCATTTGGAATGGTATCCTCAATTGCATGTGCTTATTCTCCTGACTGTATTCGTGATAAATGGTCTAGTCCAGAATTAATTTTTCCTAGTTTTACCATAACTATGAAATCAAAGTCTTGAAATAAGAGCACCCATTGACATATGTGCCCTTTTAAAATAGGCTTATTTATCAAATAATTCAATGCCATATGATTTTATAAAAGAGGAATGGTGTAGCTAGTAGGTACTGGTGAAATTTATGCAACACATAGATCATTGACAAAACTTCACACTCTGTAGTTGTGTAATTCTGTTATGCAGGATTCAACTTTCTACTAGCAAAAAAAATAGGATGATCTACAATACCTTCTCTAGGTTGAGCCAACACCACGCCAATGGCCATGCTAGAGGTGTCAACATGTACATGAAATTATTTTTCCCATGAAGCAAAATGTAGAATAGGCACGGTAGTAAGTTTCTTCTTTAATGTCTCGAATGCGCACTGCTGCTGTTTTCCCCAGGAGAACGTACCTTTCCCTTTTGGTAACTCTTCTAAGGGTGAAAAAAACTTTGGCATAGCCTTTGATAAAATTTCTATAATACCCTGTATGTCCCAAAAATCCACATACCTCACTTTGAATGTTAGGCTCCCTTAGGCCTATGATGACTGCAACCTTTCCTGGGTCAACTAACAAACCCTCTTTGCAGATGATGTGTCCTAAAAGTATCCCAAATGGTGTAGCAAATATACACTTCTTGATGTTCAAAGAGATACTCAACTACCTACACCGTTCAAACATTAATTGTAGATTGTCACAATGGTCCTTAACTAATCAATACACTGGCTAATCATCTAAATATAGCTGTAAGAAGTTGTGAATAAATTCCTTGAACGCTTGGAAACCTATGCACGGAAATACAACAGGCACATTTTTTAGACCGAAGGGCATGACAGTATAGGTGAAGCTACCCCATTCAGTATTAAATGTAGTCTTCTCCTAATCCTCCTAGGCTATCCTAACCAGATGATACCTAAAGAACCCATCTGTAAATGAATAGATTTCACATCCTGCAACTCCTTATAGTATTTCCTCAGTAAAGGGTGTAGGGAATGGATCAGTTTACACATGCAAATTTTAACTCCCTATAGTCCAAGCATATTCTAATTCGTCCATCCTTCTTGATACTGATCACCATTGGACTAACCCATTCTGATTCATTAAGGGGCTTGATAATTCCAGACTTCAACATGTTATCAATCTCCTCTTTGACCTTTTCACGCAAATTGGGGGTTCATTCTATAAGGTATCTGTCTAACTGGGCACACACCCTATTTAAGCTTTATCTTCATCTCCCCTAACGATTCATGCATGCCTTTGAGTTCATGGTACCCCCTAGGAAATAGTTCCTGGTAGTCCCTTAGTAACTCTATGATTTTTTCCACTTCAGAGTTTGACCAATAGTCTCTAATTATGGCTTCCTTAGGCTCAGTCTCTGTTCCAATATTCACCCGCTTTGTCTTCATAGGTTCATGATATGCACACGAGGTCTTATCTACACTATCTAATACCTCACACCTTCCTGTTGAATGGTTTACATCTAGGTTATCTACTTCTTCGTCATCCACTAGGTAGACCATTTTTCCTTTCTATTTCTTAAGGTAAACACGTTGAAGTAATGTTGCATCGACACCTGGTTCTTTATCAAGACACGCTCCTGAGTCCTCTTTATCTAATAACTCCTGGAGGAGTTCTTTAGCTTTGACACTATCCCCCATAGTTAAGCACTTTATAACTTTCAATGCTTCTTCTACCGGAGGTTTTGTAGAGAATAAGTCAAACATTTGGACCATTCCAACAATTAAATTCTGCCAATTTCTAGTTTCTCTATGGAGTTATGCATTTACATACTAAGCATGTGTGGTAACCTTGTAAAGTGAAATGAAAACCAATGCACCCATAGTGAAGGTGGTAAAGCTTCCTGCCCTTCTATCCATAGTATCTCACACTTCTGAACATGGTGTTGAACAAATTGATCACCGTGATAATTGCATATTTTTGTAGGTGCATTGCTCCTAAAGGACCTAGTAGTAAGAGCAACCCCAATTTCATCCCATTTGACCAGATTATCCCTGTGGACCACCCACCAGCATGATGCTATCCCACGTAGTGTATATGCTAGCATATTTCTCCTCTCTAGTATATCTATCCATTTCTTCTTCCATAGCGCACAAGAAATACCATGGGATCCCCTTCTCCCTTGTAACAAGGTACCGAGTTGGTTTTTACCTATCTTCCTGACATAACATAGTTTTGTGTCTTGAGGGAATAATATTTTTACTTTACGCTCTACCAACTCATAAGTGCTATGAGCCCAATTATGACAAGCAACACTTGTAGTATTACTAATAGACTATGCATCCTCCCACTAAATTAGTCCTTATTTGGTTGGTTCAATCATCTATGTATCTTAGATGACACGTACATAAATCCTATCCTGATTTTATTTACTCAAGGGCTCAATATAGGGTGCAAAATTTCCATCTGTTAAAGGGATAATGACCCTTTCCTCTTTATTTTCAAAAATGATATAGCCCTTGTTGAATCAAAATCAACATTTTTTGTATAGCATCAAGGACACCCTAATAGAGCTAGGAAGTTATTTGACTCTGCCAATGCTAAAACTTCAAAGTCTTTAGTGAACTTGGCTCCTTGTATGGTAATGGATGCATCCTTGAAAAATCCTATGGGATTGGCCTTAGTCCGATTAGCCACAAATAATACATTAGAGGATGGCTGTAATGGGGGTCTCCCCATTTGTACCCATGCATCCAAGGTAAGAACGTTAACTTCTACCCTTGTATCAATCAATATATTACTCAATAGACACCCATCCACAAAAACTTAGAGTGATTTCCTTGTCATAATCTAGGCTATGAGGAGGGAGATTTACATGTAGGATCTTCCGTCCAGTCTCAGTGCTTGTGGTGTGGAGTGTTCCCTTTTAACCAATTTCCTAACAGTGGAATGATGTTCTCCTGGTGCAACATTTTGCACACTTCTTTCAAGTCATCTTTATCAGTATGGATCATCTGTGATGCTTTCTTTTGCTCCTTTAATAACTATTGTATCTCACCCTGAAGATTCCTTAGAACTTCCATGGTATCCTGATAAACCTCCTTCTGATAGGTAGGATCTGGGTACTATGCATGAAGAACCTCATCTTTAGTGATGGTAGGTTTCTGCTGTAATGCCTCCCTGGCATGTGCTGCCTCAGTGTGGGTCATGATCCTCACTTATAGTTCCTTGGAATCTACTTCAATTTTGTACATCCATTGATTTTCCACAACGCGCTGTATCCTAACCATCGATGCATCCTTGTTTTCTTGTTTATGTTGCTTACTCAAATGCTGCATATAAGTCTGGACACTCTTCATAAGCTATAATTATTTCCATAGAAAGAAAATGCAATATTCTGAGGGCACACACGCATATAGTGGTCAAGAGATATAAATGTATAACATGTTTTGTTAGGGAACTTACTTCTTCCACCACCACAACCTCATCCTTCATATACACTATGGTATCCTCGACCTATGCCACGGCTATCATGACTACCTTCAAAATGCCCCTTATTCTGATCATAGCACGCACCTAATTGTTCTCCTGGTCTTGATTCTCATTCTTCCCTTTAGAGTTATCTGAAACTCCTGTCTATCATACACCAATATCTATAGCATCATGGATCTGTCCAATCAATCAATAGTCCTCCATGTCATGAGTCATGGACCTATATATTTTACAATAGCTTAAAACATTCTTCCTTATCATGCATTGTAATAATGGGCAGTGGTTAGCATCATGGTTTAAGTGGCATATCTCACAATCCATCAATAATGAGCATACAGTTCTGTGAGGACAACTATCCTTTGTGTGACACTCTACATCAAAATCTGTACATGAAATTCCCTGAGGCAGTGTTTCATGGGATGAAATCACTGATAATTTCTCTAGCTATTTTTCCATAGCTACAATCCATGCCTCTAAGCATGGGCTAACACTAGTGTCAATACCTCTAACTGCCTCAGCACGTAGGGCTGCTTCCAATGCCTCACACGGATCAGTGTGTTTTATGTGACAAAACCCTCCTAAATGGTGTAATCAATCCCCAAAAAAAAACCATTATGCACTACTGGCTTGCGTGAATATCATAGGGAAAGTTTAGACAGAAGCATTTTAAATGAACAAAATACTCTCACTACTCTCTCAGTAGTTGCTTGCTTAATATCCTTGAGTGCACTTATACTCTTCTAGTCATAATTCATGGTTATAAAACTCTTTTAAGAATGCATCCTTCAATGCTGTATAATCCACGCAAGTCTGATCAGGGTTAAACTTTCTATACCAACTATGCACATGCCCTTGTAATATAGTAGAAAATTGATTTGCCTTATGCTCAGAAGCTATGATTCCTTTTGCATGGACACAATATTTCACATATATGCACATGTTTAACAACATCTTCTATGACCCTACTATTCTAGAAGATGAAGAGAAATTTCCATATAAATATTTTGGGGTTTGTTGTGGACCTTGCCCACCTGATCCAAAACCTCCAGTGTTTCCCCTGCCTTCCATAGCCTCCAGATCCACATGAACCAGACCTTCCCATGCCTCTTGATCTTGAAACTGTAGCTGGAATATGTCCTATAGATGTACTCTAACCTGAACCAGAACTTCCCATAGCTGTAATTAAAGGGTCAGCTTCCTACAGTATACGTTCCATCCATCCTTCTACTGATCTCCCTTTATGGCCTATCTTTTTGATCTTGTGATAAGAAATATCATCAATAGGAGATGAAACCATCATGGCTGTAGTATTTGAGTCTTCAGTGGATGGAGTTGGCTTTGTTAATTTCCGTAGCAATGCATTGAGCTACTCAACCTTATCCATAAGCTCATCCTTGGAAGCTTTATCCTTATCATATTTTTCCAGCATATTTCCAAGAGCGGTGTGTACATCTTGTTTTAATCCTTCATGAGAGTATTTTCCCAATGAGAATCTAGAAATATGATAATCTATAGCTGTAATTATTTCCTTAGTTTATCCCTCAACAGGAGTGGCAACCTCCACAACTCCTTCCCCAGATGCATTCAATGTCAGGCTTGAAACAATCTTTAACCTCTTGTCCTGTCTCTCTGGGGTATGTTCCAATATGCTTAGATCTATTACATCTCCCAGAGGCACTTTCTTATTTTTCTTTGGAGTTTACCAAAACAACCATTTTGGAATGACTGATGCTGATGAAGATAGAAAAGTTGATTCAGTACATGAAACATTACCCACAACAAGAGTACTAGCAACATTAGTTGGCATTTGAATGGTAGTGGTAGTAATGGATGGGGTGGATGTGAGGACAACCATAGGAGTTGATACAATGATGTTAGGGGATGAGATGGAAGAAAATGGAAGTGTTAGGGGAAGTGAAGAAGAAATAGGTAACCCAATAGTTTCTCCAGCTGAGAGAATTAGAAGGGATGATAATACATGGGCCATAGAAGGAGATGGAAAAGAAGAGATGACCGAAGAAGTGGAAGGAAATGATGTAGGAAGTGACAATGGAAGAGAAAGGGGAAATGATGGGTCTTGTGGGACACTAGGAGAATCAATGACTTCAACTATTTCTGTCACAAGTGCTGTAGGAGGCATGACTTTGGGAATAGGATCCTTGGAAAGAGATGAGCTACCAACAACAAATGAAATCATTTTTGGAACTATATGGGTCTTTAGGGTTGAAATTTTCCCCTTTATGGATGTTGATTGGCTCATGGTTGATGGGGCTAATGTCTTTGTAGGTTTATCTAACCCATTGGGTGAGATTCCCAAGGTAAGTAATCAACTGTGAGTTATTGGCAGAGTGGGTCCTGCCCTCTCCTTTATTTTGTAACATTATTCCACATACCAATCAATCCATGGAAATGGTTGATTGATAATATTTTTATTTTTATACATCTTATCCAAATCCTCATCATTTTCCTACATGTCTTTTGGTACATCGGCTATTCCAAAATGTTGAAACCTCATCCAAAGTTAGCCTTTCATAGTCTCTTTGTTGGATGATGAATTCATCCCGACAATGGATCCAGATATCTTCCAACTGGGGTACATGGGAACTGGACTTATCTGTTTCGCTTAATTTACCCCAATAGTCAACATTATTCAGTGGATGGAAAGTCCACAAGGTTACCTCTACCATTTCCGCATCCACATTCTTAGCCTTGTAAATTTTTAGGCAATTGTATCTGCCAATTGAAATAGGGAATTACATTGCCACTTTGTGCCTTTTATTCTTGATCTTGTGGTAATCGAGCAATTGCCGAACCAATTCTAACAAGACCCACTTGTCAGTGGGACATCTAGGCAGCTTGCTGGGGGCACCCACGAATCCGGGAATCTGAATGTAAGTATGGTGTCCCAGATTTCATGGTCCCTAGATTTCACCATGAAATCTAGGACTACTCATTTGAAAATAAAATCATTCTTTTAAAATAGCTGGTCTTTTTGTGTTTTTATTTCCAAAAGATGTTTGTATTATGTTAGGATATTCTCAGTGAATCATATGAGCCAATTTCGACAAGTACCCAGATGCCCAAACTCATTTTATCCCTCCTCCAAGTTTTGTCTGTAGAAACTTTTTATTTAATTATTTATTGAATAAATAATGCCCTGTTTGAAGTAAATTGTGATCCGGTTGAATCCCGTTGAAGTTTTGCATGCAAGTATTCACTTAGCTCATTAGGGTTTTTACCATGAATGAATTCAGGGCATTATCTGCAACTTTTGGAAACTTTTTTCACTTTTATTTATTTCTTTTGCGTTTTCTCCAATTTTCTCTGTTGTTTCTCTGTGAAATTACCCTAGGTCAATTCCTTCACCAGTATAGTCTATTTAATTTCCTGAAGCATCTGGAGATCATCTATCGACACAACACCAAAAGGAATCAGCCTTAAAATGCAAGCTTATGACTAAAAAAGATGAAGTCATGCACAAAAAAGCCTCTCTCTACGCAAGTCGTATTTTCTAGAATTAATGAGTGTAAGATGCAATGGAGATTTTTAGTAGTGGCAGGTAGGCAGGAATTTATTACGTGCTTTGTAGGGTACTTTTTCCCATGAAGTCAAAATCACTTAAGCTGCGATGGGAAAATTAGAGGCGGCAGGCAGGATAGGAATTTCTTACCTGCCTTGCAGGGTAAAAATTCCCATTATAAAATAAAGAAAAATTACTTAAAGCATTGACGAGAATTTTCGCTTTCCTGGCAGGCTAAATTTTCCCACCAAAGAGGTTTATTCACCCATACAAGTCACACTTTATCAAAGGGGGCTAATTTTAATGCAAGTCAGACTTTTTGGGAGATATTTTAATTTAATAATGGGAATTTTGGCAGTGGCAGACAGGCTGTAATTTCTTACCTGCCTTACAGGGTTAAAATTCCCATTATAGAAGTCAAAAAACTTAAATGAAAGAAGGGGATTTTAGAGCTGCAGTACAGGGTAAATAATCCCATCAAAGTTGACTTCTTATATTTAGAAATCAGCCCTGTCAAAAAGAGCAACCCATTTGGGCATTAAACAATGATTTTAATGGTATTTATTAATAGCTTTTCTGCCTAATTTTTGTGCCATGGATGAATAACAAGTCAATGAAAGTAGTCAAGCCAAAGACAACTGAAGGATGCATGCTAAAAATAAATAAAATAAATTTATTTAATGGTAACCAGTAGCTTGCAAAATTGGGCACCCAATTTGGGTGAATAAACATGTTTGTTTATTAATTAATTTCCAGGAATAGGATGGAAAATTCTTAGAAACAGAATGCTGATGGTTATATAAGACATGGGCTGCCATAATGAAGAAACAATTAATTCTTTTTGCTAAGGATTGCAGCTTGGACAATTTTGACGCCAAAGAAAGAAAGGAATTGTGCATCTGGAGGTGTTTTTCATTGCCGGGAAGCTTCATGGTTTGGCACCTAGGGTTGGAATGGCTTGATTTATGCTATGATGATTATCTACATGTTTCTATAAGTTCCTATGTGAATTATAAAATAGTTATGCTTTCTTTCTAGGTAAGAAAAGCCTCAAATTTTAGGGCAGCAAGCTTCATATGCATATTTTTTGTGACATAAATCAAGTATTTATGCTCTGGACTCCATCTTTTTCTGAAATAATTATTGGTATTCATTACAAGTGTTCATACAGGTGAAAGGGAGTTCAAATAAATGTTAGGTACATTGAATATATATTCTGAATCTGAAGAAATTTCTAGATCTACACGAATTGATCTAGTTATAAAAGAATTCCGGTAGGATGAAAAAGAAAAAGAACACAGACAAAGATTACCTCAGAAAAATATTGATCCAACCATGATGAAGCAAGATGAAAGAGAAAGGGTCATCAGAATCATGCATAGCTTCTAGACTTGTTGATATCAGTGATTATGACATAGACCTAGAAACCCATCTCCAAAATAATTGACAGATATAGGGCCAGAAAGACATTTCTTATATGGGCAATGAAAATCAGTGGAATTATTAAAGTATAAGCATTCCTAGTCACAACTCAGTTTCCTGAATTTGTCATAGAGTGTGCTAGATCATATCATCCTCTTTCCAGAATAATCCGAGGTGCTGCAGGAAAGACAATTATTAGGCTGGATGCACAGTTTATCAATTATTGTTTGAAGATTCCGACACAAATGGTGGTGATTGCAATCAACATGCTAGATGTAGGAAACAAATGGGAGAAAACACAAAGAAGATTACATGGGCATAATGAACAGTAGATATATGAAGAAGCCTAGGTCTCTCCATCAAAGTTCCTGAGAACTCTTCTGCGATCCAACTTGGTGCAAGGAGGTGGATGATATCACTAAATTTCTTTGTAGATACCTGGAAGAACACAAATTTTTTCTGCACGTGATTTTGGGTGGAAGAGATAGAATACCTAAAGCTGCCCAATTGAATTCTAGGTTGATTATTGAGGAATCAGGACAAAACTTTGCTAAGTTATCTGTTCCAATAGATCAAAAACACAATGGAGAGCTCATAGTAGGCTGATATAGTAGTGACCAAAGTGCTAATAGGTTAAATCACCACCATAAGGATTAAAGCACGATACGCAGATAACCCCCCTAGGGTAAATTTTGATAACATGCATCAGAAGATTCAAATCCCAAGCAAATTGATTGATTCAGAGCAAAATCAGGTTTCTAGGGTCCCTTCAGGTATTTTTCTAACTCCCCTGGCCAAAGAAACAGGGAGCAAGCTCTGAGAAAATGTAAAAAAAAGTTGTAGAAAGGCAAATAATTGATCCAGGAAAGAGTGTTGAGAAAATGCAAAAAAGTTGCAGAAAGGCAAATAGGTTGATCCATGAAAGAGTGTGAAAATTGGCTAAGTCCTGCTCAAGGTAGCATTTGGGACAAGTGGGACAAATGGAAGCGGATCGGCCGAAAAGCCTCTAGGCGGCCCAAATTGCATTTGGGACAATCGGGCCAGAAGTACGCGGCGGGCGCGAAAAGCCGATCCGGCCGAAAGAGGAAGAAAAATTGGCTAAGTGTTGCTCAGGACGTTTGGGACAAAAAGGCCCGAACCGGCCGGTTCGGCCGAAATGAGCACAGGTAGTCCAAAAGAAAATGGGACAAATGGGACGAAAGTACGTGGCGGGCGCGAAATGCCGGTTCGACCGAGAGAAAATCGACTAACTGCTGAGAGGGACAGTTCGGGACAAGCGGGCCGAAAAGGCGCGAACCGGCCGAACCGGGCGAAAGAGGTCAAAACAGTCCGAAGGCAATTGGGACATTCGGGACAAATGGACGCGAACCAGCCGGTTCGGCCGAAATCAGCACAAGGAGCACTAAGCAATTGGGACAATCCGGGCCAAATGGACGCCCGAACCGGCCGAATCGGCCAAAATCAGCACAAAGGAGCCACAAAAGCAAATGGGACGTGCTGGGACAAAATGGAGGTGAAGCGCGAAAAAGCCGGCAGGGCCGAGAACCAATCAGAAGCCGCCACGTGTCTCAGGGAAAAAAGGTCAAAAAGGTCAAAGGGCAAGTTTTAAAAGGTCAGCCCGAACCAATGAAATAGCGCCACGTGTCCAGTTAAGGGCCCCACAAGCAAATTTCAAAATGAAAGCCTGCGAAAGATAGAGGAGAGAGAATTGCTCGTCCAATCAGCACGTCCCACGTGTCGTCCAGGTGGCAGAGCGCGGGAAAGGATTTCAAAACACGCTTTCACCTGTTTTGTGCCCTAGATCTTCAGATCGCCATAACTTTTGATCCAGAGCTCAGATTTGCACGTTCTTTATATCAACGGAAAGCTGGTGAAATTATCTACATGATTCTGGGGTCAATCTTGCATTTTGGAGCAGTCTGGAGGGAGAAAAATCAAGAAACGGCTCTGACACGTATTCATGGCCGGAAATGACATTCCAGCGACCAGAGTTAATGCAGAATGGGTCGCATTCTCCTGTAATCCGGTCAAAATGACAGGGTATGGGTTTGTAAGGTCCTCCATGCTGTTTTAATACACCTGCAGTCAAGAAAGAATGGGCTCCCATGCCTTTGTACGTCTCCTGTTCCCTGGGTTCGACCCTTGCATTTTAAAAGCCAGTTTTGGGCTCATTTCAAAAAGAGGAACATTTTTGGGCATAGCAGACTTCTTCTTTCACCTTCTTCAAGGGATTGATGAAGTATCAGACCTCTCCAAGGATTGTAACAGTTTTCTTTACCTCTCTGAGGGTGTAATGCGTATTTTGATATTAAATTGATAATGCAAGCTCTGTGAATGGGTTTCAATCCTCTGTTTGTATTATTTGCTTGATTTCATATGCTAAATTATACATTATCAGTCTGTGTATGTTTTTATGTTGTGAACCTTGGTCTGTGTCTATTTGCATGACTAATATGTTTCACCACTCCTTTTTGGTGCATCACCATCTTTAGTTAGTTTCAATTTTTTGCACTTCTACCCCTGTCTCCTTGCAAGTTAGAATAGGATTAGGATCTAAACCTCTGTAGTTTTGCAAAATATAGATCTAAATCAGAGGAGTTTGAGGAACCAGCCTCTAATCTGGAGATTCCTCTCTCAGTTTCCAAGTCCCACACTTGGAGAGAGGTTTCCATGTTGTGCAATTACACTGGATGCAAGAGTGATCAACCTAGAAATCTGATCAGCGTCCAGGGGTGCTGTAATTTTGCACTAACAGTTTTGGCACGCCCAGTGGGACCAGAGGTCTCACGCCTGGTGGGACCCAGAGGTCTCAATTTTATTGCAGCAAAGTTGATGTGCATCTGCTGCAATTTTCTTGCTTGAAAAGAGCTATTATTTGCATATCTGGCGACTCCGAGGGGAAGAATCAACTGGTTTCAGCAGTCAGGCCTGAAAGCTTATGAGAAGAATCACAAGGTCAAGAGTTGGAGAGGAGGAAGTACTGTTTGAATACCTGCAATTATCTCCAAGAAGAAGGCAAAGAGGAAGAAGGATTCAAAGGTCCCCATCTCCACCAAACAGAACTCTCTCAACTCCTCCACCTGAGCGGCCTTTCTTTCAATATACAAGGGTTTTAAGACCAATCAGAATGGCGCAACCAGTGAACCCCTATGTCAACTTCACAGGCAGCAGCCCACTTGCTCTCAATGCACAAAACCCAATCCCAGTAGCAGCATTGAAGAACATTCCATACTTCACTGGAGAAAATCAGACCACTCCTGGTGATCATGTCAAAGACATTGCTAACATTTGTGCAATCCATGAGATTAATGAAATGCAAGTAGCTGTCAAATTGCTGGCATCCTCATTCAAGGGAAAAGCATTGCAATGGTTTAGGAGCCTTGAAGCTGGCTCTATCACAAACTGGAATCAGCTGTGTATTGCACTTCACAATCAATTTGGAGAGAAGGGAGACAACTTGTCTCTTTTGGAACAGCTGACAACTATCAAGAGAGCTTCCAATGAGCAGCTAACTGACTTCAACTTCAGATTTCAAAGGTCTTGGGATAGGATTCCAGTAGCAGTCAGGCCAACAGCAGAAGGTGCTTTTCTATATTACCTTAAAGCTTTAAATTCTGATATTTCTATGTTGATTCAATCTATGGGAGGCACAACTATCCCTGCTGCTTATAGTATTGCCATTAGAGCTGAAAATTGTCTGATTCAAGCTGGCAAGCTAGCTCCTAGGCCTCCAATGCCATTATATCCAAGTTTAGAGAGCCCAAGTACTAGTCAAGCACCTGTCTTAGCTCCTATTCCCACTCCTAGGAATCAGAGTTCAAATGAAGCTTCCACTTCATCTCCAAGTGCCCCAAATGAGCTTCAAGAAGTCATGAAGCAACTGCAAAATTTAGGTAATGAGCTGGTCACACTCAAGAGACAGCAAGCTCAAGGTTTTAGACCTTCGTATCAGCCTCAAGCTCAACCTAATAGGCAGCCATATCAGCCTCAAAGGCCACCCAATCCAGCTGCAAATATGAATCAAACAAGGCCTCCTGCCAATAGACCATTCCAGCCCTATAATCCAAATGCCATATCTGCCTCTAAGGCATTAGTACCAGCACAAAACAACACTGCCCAGGAGTATGATTGGTGTTTTCCATGTAATGAGCCTCATAATCAATCCATGTGCTTCAATGGTGCTTTGACTCAAGCTTTAATGGTAACAAGTGCTGGTGTGGAGGGTGAGAGTAGTCAAGAAAACAGCCAACAACAAGAAACATTCCAACAGCAACCTGCCCCAAATGACACCACATTGGTAAATTGGCAAGCAGAGGATTTCTGTGGCATGAATCAGGCAGTTTCTCAAGGTGTTGCTGCCAACACAAGGTCAAAAAGGAGAAATTTGGGTGAAGAACAGCCGTTAGCCCCAGCCAATCCACAACCTTCCACAGCTCCACAAATGATTGGCAAGCAAAACCCAGTTTCAAATGCACAAGGGCAGTCAAGAACAGCCCCTAGGCCAACTCAAATGCCAGCTGTTGCTGCCCACATACAAGGAGCAAATGTGCAGACCAAGGGACAGCAGAGAGATCCTTCATCACCATTCAGTATCATTGATCAGATGAAGAAGACAAACGTCAATATATCTATGTGGGAATCCCTATCCATCCCAGGCCAAAGAAATCTGCTGCAAGCTGCCATAAAGGATTGGCCAACTTCGAATCAGCAGGTCCAAATGCAGGAGAAGGTACTCACAAATGCTGCCCACCCTCAAGGAAATCATGGAGCACAACAAGGTAGAATGCTGAAGCCTCCCCCTTTCTATGTTTCGTTAATCATTGGAAATCAGCTAGTGCATAATTGCATGATAGATTCCGGGGCAAGTAGCTCAGTTATGCCTAAACAGATAGCTGATCAGTTAGGGCTCCAGTATGAAATAACATCTAAGGGAGTAGTGCAGCTGGATGGGACAGCAATAGCAACAGTTGGAGTGATTAGAAATTTGAGTCTTACCTTGCATGCATGTCCAAATGTTGTTGTCTTACAAGATATATCAGTCATAGACCTTCCACCACTCTTTGCCCTTTGCTTGTCAAGAGATTTCACAGCCAAGATTGGGGGATATTTGTCCGCTGATTGGTCTCACATGCTATTCAGAACGAGATATGGGACTAAGGCCACAATTAGGTCAGAACCTATTGCAGACTTCCACATTGAGCCCTATACTCCAAGTCATATTAATACCAATTGCTCAGCATTTGATCAAGAAGATCACCTTGGCACTGATGAAGCCGACACTAAGGTTGGAAGTATTCCAGATTTGACTCTTGATGAATGGGCAAACAAGGTACATGCTTTTGATCCTTATCAAGAAGTAGAAGAATCTGAGCTAGGGGTCTATTGCATACATGAAGAAAGTCAACCTATTCCTAGCATCACCAAGCCAAACCACAAGGATGACAATGAAGTATGGCAGCTGTTTTTCGATGGATCAAGGAGTAGACAAGGTGCAGGAGGTGGAGCCATGCTTGTTTCACCTCAAGGAATAAAGCATTATTCAGCTTTTAGATTTCAATTTGCATGCTCCAATAACACTGCTGAATATGAAGCCTTGGTGCAAGGGATGCATTGGGCAATCAAGAGAAAGATAAAGAACTTGCAAGTTTTTGGGGACAGTGAGCTGATTGTAAATCAGGTCAAGGGACAACATGCTGCCAAAAATGATCTACTCAGATGCTACAAGAACAGGGTGTGGGACCTCATGGAATATTTTGAGGGCTTTGGCATCAAATCCATCCCTAGGAAAGAGAATCAAGCTGCTGACAGGCTTGCAGCAGTAGGGGCAGCCTTTGACATTATAGAAAACATTCAACAAGACAAGGTACAGCCAAACATCCACGTGATTGTGAGGCCTTCAGTACCGGATAACGATGTCAGTTGGCAAGTATTTGAGAATGATCAGCAAATCATCCACTTCTTGCAAGAAGAAGCTGAGTTCTCAGCTAAGAATCAAGAGAAGTTGGAACAGCAATATGGTGACCAGGTGATACAGCTGAGAACTGACAAGCTGCCCAAGGGACTTATCACCTTGGAGTCCATTTTTAACCCCAATGATCAGTTTAGAAAGGAGAAAGCAAACATTCAGGTTAAGAGAGAAGATTCGGTATCCATCTTGGTAGAAGAGAACAAGCCATTGCAAATTGGAAAGATGACAACTGAACAAGAAAGGTATGAGTTCATACAGCTATGTCAAGAATTCCCTGACGTGTTTGCTTGGAGTTATGAAGATTTGAAAGGGTTCAATCCCAACTTAGCTCAGCATACCATTGAATTGGACCCAAATACTAAGCCTATCAGGTAGAAACAGAGACCAGTCAATCCACACATGGAGCCTCTCATGAGGAAAGAATTGGACAAGCTGATTGAGTCAGCAATTATATTCCCAATCAAGCATTCTAGTTGGGTTGCCAACTTAGTTCCAGTCAGAAAGAAGAGTGGAGAGATCAGGCTATGTGTTGACTTCAGAGATTTGAATAGAGCCTCTCTCAAGGACCATTATCCACTCCCTTCCATGGAGCAAATACTGCAGGTCGTAGCTGGTTCAGAAAGGTTTTCACTACTTGATGGTTACTCAGGCTTCAATCAAATTATGGTAAAGGAGGAAGACCAGTTCAAGACAGCCTTCACAACCAAATGGGGCACATATGCTTACAAGAAGATGCCATTTGGACTGTCGAACGCCGGAGCAACATTCCAGCGAGCTATGGATATGGCATTCAAAGGCTTGATCAACAAGATAGTGCTGATATACTTAGATGATATTACTGTCTTCTCAAAGAATGCTGCAGACCATCTCTTTCACCTCAGGCAAGTGTTTCAGAGGTGTAGAAAGTTCGGTGTGTCTTTGAATCCTAAGAAGTGCATCTTTCTTGCACATGAAGGGAAGCTCCTTGGCCATATTGTCTCCAAGGAGGGATTAGCAATTGATCCAGAGAGGGTCGAAGCCATAAGAGCTCTACCATTGCCAAGCCACAAGAAGGCCCTTCAGAGTTTCCTGGGAAGGATAAACTTTGTTCGGAGGTTTGTCCCAAATTTTGCAGCCCTTGTCAAGCCCATCACTAAAATGTTAAGAAAAAGCATGGCTTTCAAATGGATGGCAGAAGGCAAGGAGAGTTTTGAAGCAATCAAAGAAGCCATCTCCCAGGCACCCACTCTCATCAACCCAGACTTTTCCAAGGATTTCATCCTCTATGCATTTGGAGGTGATGACACTATTTCTGCCATTCTGGTACAGCAGAACAAAGATAATGATGAGCAGCCGATTGCCTTCTTCAGCCAGAGCCTAGGTGACTGCGAAATGAGGTACTCTTTTATTGAAAAGCATGTGCTTGCAGTAATCAGAAGCTTGAAGAAATTCAAGCATTTAGTCTCAAACAACAAGATACAGTTGCTAGTCTCACATGCTGGGGTTAAGGATTTCCTCCTCAACAAGGATTTGAATGAGAAAAGGGCAGGTTGGATCACCCGTGTCATGGAGTATGACATTGAGATCAAGATCACCAAGCTGGTAAGAGGCAAAGGTTTGTGTGAGCAGCTCGCTTCCAAACAACCAGACAACCCAGAAGATGAAGAAGACGCTGTCCTGCTATTACAAGATGATAAAAAACAGGAAAATGATGATGTGTCCACTCCCTGTTGGACTCAGAATATGATACATTTCCTACAGACGGGCATGTGCCCTCCAGAAATGAGCAAAGCAAAGAGGAGACATTTCAGATTGCAGGCTATTCCATATACCATCATTGATGGAGTTTTGTTCAAGAAGGACGTGAATGGAGTGCTGCTGAGATGCATTAACACAGGTCAGATCCAAGGGGTATTAAAAGAGTTTCATGATGGACCAGCTGGTGGCCATTTTGCACCAAGAGTGACAGCTCTGAAAATCATGAAGGCTGGTTATTATTGGCCTAAAATCTTCAGTGATTGCTATGCATGGATCAAGAGGTGTAAGAATTGTGCATTCTTCACAGGAAAAGAGAGACTCGCTGCCCTTCCATTGCATCCAATTACAGTAGATCAGCCATTCATGCAGTGGGGTTTGGACTTCATTGGAGTCATCAATCCCAATTCGAGCCAAGGGCACAAATGGATTTTGACAGCCACAGACTACTTCACCAGATGGACAGAAGCAGTAGCACTCAAAGAGGTGAATGAGTCTAGCATCTTGGACTTTTACGAAGGGATAACTTCCAGATTTGGTGTACCTGCTACAATAGTCTCTGATAATGCATTGGCATTCATCGGATCTAAAGTGACTGAGTGGGCTGTCAAGAACGGGATTTACCTGAGCACTTCATCAAACTATTACCCTCAAGGTAATGGCCAGGCCGAGTCTACAAACAAAAACTTGCTGAGGATCATTAGGAGGACTCTTGATGAGAATCAGAGGGCTTGGCATACCAAACTGAAATCAGCCTTATGGGCTGATAGGATAACTCCCAAAAGATCCACGGGTAACTCTCCATTTAGGCTTGTCTACGGAAGAGAGGCAATCTTGCCCATGTCACTTGAGTTGCCAACGTTGGAACTCATGAAACAGCTGGAGTTGCTAGAGTTTGAGCCCATGGAGGTGAGGTATGCAGAGTTGATGGAGCTGCAAGAGATCAGAGATCAGGCATCCCAAGCAATGGAAAAGGATCAAGCTTTGATCAAAAAGACCTTTGATAGGAAGGCCAAAGACAGATCTTTTCAAGTAGGAGATCTAGTGCTGAAATGGGATGTGGATAGAGCAAAACCAGGAAGGCATTCAAAATTTGATGCCATTTGGAGTGGCCCATACATGGTCACAAAGTGCAAGAGCAACAATGCTTTCCAATTGGCCTCATTGGATGGTGAAGAACTGCAGATTCCAGTAAATGGAATCTATCTCAAGCGTTGCTTCTAGAGGGAGGTTCACTACACCTGTAGATATTAGATTAGATTTTCTTTCCTCCAAGTGCTTGTGCACATTGTTTTGCTGTAGGTTAGTTTTGTTTTCCCTAAGTGCCTTGGCACAGCTTGCTGTCCATGGAGATGTTTAGCATGTCTTTGCTTTCATCAGGTCACATTCCATCTTCCCCCTTGCACATTCTGAGTCAGTTTGGATTCTAACAGAATATTTGATGACTCCATGCCCAATGGATTGCTTCAGGCAACTGGTCTTTCCATCTAGCAGGCAGATGATCCCGCTGAGTCACCAAATTGTTATCCAAAATTCACCCCCCTAGGGTAAATTTTGATAACATGCATCAGAAGATTCAAATCCCAAGCAAATTGATTGATTCAGAGAAAAATCAGGTTTCTAGGGTCCCTTCAGGTATTTTTCTAACTCCCCTGGCCGAAGAAACAGGGAGCAAGCTCTGAGAAAATGCAAAAAAGTTGCAGAAAGGCAAATAGGTTGATCCAGGAAAGAGTGTGAAAATTGGCTAAGTCCTGCTCAAGGTAGCATTTGGGACAAGTGGGACAAATGGAAGCGGATCGGCCGAAAAGCCTCTAGGCGGCCCAAATTGCATTTGGGACAATCGGGCCAGAAGTACGCGGCGGGCGCGAAAAGCCGATCCGGCCGAAAGAGGAAGAAAAATTGGCTAAGTGTTGCTCGGGACGTTTGGGACAAAAAGGCCCGAACCGGCCGGTTCGGCCGAAATGAGCACAGGCAGTCCAAAAGAAAATGGGACAAATGGGACGAAAGTACGCGGCGGGCGTGAAATGCCGGTTCGACCGAGAGAAAATTGACTAACTGCTGAGAGGGACAGTTCGGGACAAGCGGGCCGAAAAGGCGCGAACCGGCCGAACCGGGCGAAAGAGGTCAAAACAAACAATGGGTCCGGGCCAAAAGACGCGAATTGGAGTCCGAAGCAATCCGGGACAAATGGACGCGAACCGGCCGGTTCGGCCGAAATCAGCACAAGGAGCACTAAGCAATTGGGACATCTGGGACAAAAGGACGCGAAGGGCGCGAAAAAGCCGGCAGGGCCGAGAACCAATCAGAAGCCGCCACGTGTCTCAGGGAAAAAAGGTCAAAAAGGTCAAAGGGCAAGTTTTAAAAGGTCAGCCCGAACCAATGAAATAGCGCCACGTGTCCAGTTAAGGGCCCCACAAGCGAATTTCAAAATGAAAGCCCGCGAAAGATGGAGGAGAGAGAATTGCTCGTCCAATCAGCACGTCCCACGTGTCGTCCAGGTGGCAGAGCGCGGGAAAGGATTTCAAAACACGCTTTCGCCTGTTTTGTGCCCTAGATCTTCAGATCGCCATAACTTTTGATCCAGAGCTCGGATTTGCACGTTCTTTATATCAACGGAAAGCTGGTGAAATTCTCTACACGATTCCGGGGTCAATCTTGCGTTTTGGAGCAGTTCTGGAGGGAGAAAAATCGAGAAACGGATCTGACGCGTATTCATGGCCGGAAATGACATTCCAGCGACCAGAGTTAATGCAGAATGGGTCGCATTCTCCTGTAATCCGGTCAAAATGATAGGGTATGGGTTTGTAAGGTCCTCCATGCCATTTTAATACACCTGCAGTCAAGAAAGAATGGGCTCCCATGCCCTTGTACGTCTCCTGTTCCCTGGGTTCGACCCTTGCATTTTAAAAGCCAGTTTTGGGCTCATTTCAAAAGAGGAACATTTTTGGGCATAGCAGACTTCTTCTTTCACCTTCTTCAAGGGATTGATGAAGTATCAGACCTCTCCAAGGATTGTAACAGTTTTCTTTACCTCTCTGAGGGTGTAATGCGTATTTTGATATTAAATTGATAATGCAAGCTCTGTGAATGGGTTTCAATCCTCTGTTTGTATTATTTGCTTGATTTCAGATGCTAAATTATACATTATCAGTCTGTGTATGTTTTTATGTTGTGAACCTTGGTCTGTGTCTATTTGCATGACTAATATGTTTCACCACTCCTTTTTGGTGCATCACCATCTTTAGTTAGTTTCAATTTTTTGCACTTCTACCCCTGTCTCCTTGCAAGTTAGAATAGGATTAGGATCTAAACCTCTGTAGTTTTGTAAAATATAGATCTAAATCAGAGGAGTTTGAGGAACCAGCCTCTAATCTAGAGATTCCTCTCTCAGTTTCCAAGTCCCACACTTGGAGAGAGGTTTCCATGTTGTGTAATTACACTGGATGCAAGAGTGATCAACCTAGAAATCTGATCAGCGTCCAGGGGTGCTGTAATTTTGCATTTCAGTTTCCTTTTGTGTAGAGATCCTCAAACTCATGCTGAAGAGGATGAAGTTGCTGGAGAGTAAGATGGGAGAAGTTCCGGTGAGCATCCCATATGAATTACCTTCTTCCCATGAGGAATTTATGTTGGTTGTGTAGAAAGAAGTTGAAGAAGCCACCCAACCTTTCACGATGGATTCAATTGGTAGAATCATAAAGCTTCAGGCAGATGTTAAGGGATATGAGCCTAGTTTAGAGAAAGTGAAATCTAACACTACTACTTTATCTAGAGGGTTGTTAGGGTTCAGAACAGAGAGAGATTCTCTTGTTAAAAGGGATGGGAAGATGTTGAATTACATGTTTGACAAGTATATTCAATATCAGAACAAAAAGAAAGTATAGGTATTACAGCTGGTAGATCTTGATTCTTCTCCTATTTCTTATTTCCTGAATGAAAATGTAAATTAAAGTTATTGGTTGAAAAACCATTACTTTAAGTTATTTGGAAATATTATTTAATATAGGTGGAAGATGTACACAACTTTTGCTCAAACTCCTGATGCATGTCACTAAGAGAGGAATTCTAAGAATATTATTGCCAAATGTTCCCTTTACTACATCTTCATGTTCTATTTCAGTTGCAGTTTCCCATTTGTAATTTCCCCTCTACACACTATAAGTAGAGGAAGAACCTACAGTTTATAGGATCGAAATTTGTAATCAACATTCTTGTGTTCCAGACTTTGAGCAAAGACCCTTGATATATTTCTGCAAGAAAAGGAATAGAGAAGGGATTTCATGAAAACTTTGTGTCAATGGTGCATTCACCTCATATTTATTTCTAGATCTATCCATAAACTTTGTCTTATTCTAGATCTAGGCCTGAAATTTTCCTTTGCTTTGAATTTTGTATTTCATGATCTATTTGTTTTAATCGATGTACATGTGATCAACTCTATGAACTATTGATTCGGTTGCACATATTCTCTCCTTTCTTTCCATTTCCTATTATTTTCCTCTTCTGTAGATTTTTCCTTTCCTTTAAAACTACTTACCCGCTACAAAAATTTCTAGCTATGGTTCATGAGCTACATAGTTAAAGTAATACCAACAGATAGATACTAGAAAACATAATTGAAAATATCTTATATGGGAGCCTCACTGGTAAATGAGGGATTTTTATCTCATGAATGCCTAGGTTTTCATTTGTGCAAAAAATCTAGCCAACAATGTAAATGTGGGGAAATGAAGGTAGATAGCTCCCCACTCAGGCACTTCCTTGAAGAATTCATCAGAAATCCTCTGATTATACAACTCCTTATTGAAATGGTAGATAATTACTGTAAAGAAGGAATCATTGATCTTGGGGAAGTGTTTTCTTATCTCGTCCAGTGTGAGTTAACAATAGAAATCATAGATTTGAGAGGTGCTTTAAATACCCTTAGTATTAAACCCTGTGAAATCTCCCATGGCAGCTGCATCATAAACCAAGAAGGATGTCATATATAAACACTTTGAAGAATGCACTCTACTTAACTGATAGCAAATGGAGCTACTGATATGCTTCTCCATGTGATAAATTCCTTATTCTTCTTGATAATAGTGATATATAAGAACATCCCTCATAAAATTCCTTCATAGAGGGAAGACCTGAGACTCTACTTAGTAGCACAATAAGGTCATTGACCTCCTAAATGAAATCTAACCGATACATGGTCTTTGTCAATTTGGAAACACTCTTGGCCAGATAGGTTTTCAACATGACCCTCATGCACAACTCTGCTTCTTTGTCCCAATGTTCCACCACTGAGTCTAGTGAAATTGTAGCGTAATCTTCAATGTCAAGGAGTTTGAGCAAATATTCAAAGAAATCTGGGTGTAGGCGGATCACAAATTTTCCATCGACATCTTTAACTGAAATAGATTCTTCATCATAGTGGGCTGCTACAACCAAAAAAAATTCTGGGCAATGCATGGATGTGGGAAAACTAAAAACAAGAGCAAGCCCACTGTCATATATGGCCTGCAACTAGGGTTTCTTATTTACGGCCTTCACCCTTGCCTAGAAGTCTGGAAAATAAATTTGTCCAAGGTCGGTGTCCCCTATGTTTCCCAGGTTAGTTGATAAACAAGAGTGCGGGGAAACCTTGAGGAACAAGTATTTCATCTTTTCTTTGCACTTGGATGTGGAAGTACACATCAAATTCTGAGTTCTGAAATGCCGAAGAAGAGAATTATGAAAACCCAAATATCTCCAACCTCTAAAACACCGAAGTGTAAACCTCTGAAATAGAGAAGTCTAAAATCCTGAATCGGAAACCTCCGAAAATCTGAATTGGAGAAGTCCGAAATGACAGGTTTCGAAAACACAAAGTGACAACTGCTGAAAATCCAAAGTACAAACCTCTAAAAATCTAAAGTGTAAACCTCTAAAATAGAGAAGTCTGAAATTCTGAATTGGAAACCTTAGAAAACCCAAAAGTTAGAAGCCTCCAAAATGAAGAAGTGAAAACTTCCAAAGAAAGGACTTCCAAAATACTGAAAAAGAGAACTCCAAATTCTGGATGGCGCAATCGCCAAAAAAATGAGAAGCGCCGAACAACCCAAAGCTCCGAATACCGAAAAGAGAGTTCTCCGAAAACATTGATCTCTGAACTTTGAAAGATAAGAGGTGTTGAGAGAGAAAATTGGAGAACTCGAGAGGATATTTGCAAACTTTGAGTGCCTATAGAAACTCAAATAATGGAAACATGGTAGGTAATGAATTTGTCATTTCCCAAGGTATGCAGAGGAAGAAAAAAGAAAATAAACAAGGAGGAAACAAGATGAAAGATCTTAAACCAAAAATAAAATTACCAAAATAATAAATACCTTGAGAATGACGTCAAAAAGTACAAGATACAATAAAAATAGGTTTGTTAGAGAAAAGAGTCAGGTGAAAATGTGATTTAAATAGAAAAAACTTGATATTAATGGTGAAATTCCAATTCAAATAGAAGTAGGTAGGAATTAAATGCGCAGAGAGCTCCAAAAGTATGAAACCAGAAAGCCTAAAATTTTGAAATTTTTGAATTTCAGGGTTTCAGACTTCAGAGATTAAGGGATGAAAATTGTGAAATGGTTCGGAAGAGTTCCAAAACATGAAAGCCCAAAAGTCCAAAATTTTAGAATTTTAGAATTCAGAAGTCTGAAAGAAATTGACTTAAAAATGATCGGGAGAGTTCCAAAACCCAAAATCCCGAAATCCTGAAAGCTTGAATGTTCGAAAATTCAGACTTCGGAAGTCTGAAGGAATTTTTCCAAAAAACGTGAATTGGAGTTCCAAAACCCGAAAGCCCGAAAGTCCAAAATTTCAAACTTTCGGGGTTTTAGACTTTGGTACTTGAAATGGAATTTTCTACAAATTGTGACTTAGAGTTTTGAAACCTGAAAGCCCAAAAGTTTGAAATTTTAGACTTTCGGGGTTTTAGAATTCGGAACTTGAAAAACACAGTTTCAAATTTATGTAAATTAAACCCCAAAAGGGAAAATCCCCGAAGTCTGAAATCTAAATTTTTGGACTTCGGGACATGGAGAAATTTCAATATGTATAAATCTCATGTGTGAAGATTCTTTCAAAAAATTTTCCTGATTGATTTCAAAGTCTGCTTCTCAAGGTAGATTAAATTGGTAACAACGTGCAATAAATTCATGGTTCCTATTCCACCCCATGATCCTCCAGAGTAAATCTATACAAATATCTATACATGTGGGATAATACACACTGTACCCATGGATAGCTAGTCCTATGCTCCTCTATAATTTGACAAATATCATGCGTCTTTTACAATGTCCCAACTCCACCACCCTCCACTACCACTGACGATGCTATAATCACTACAATAAACTTCTGCAACCACGGAACACTGGATCTCAATATTACATCTAAAGTAATATGAGTCTCTTCCTATACACATGTTCCTATTAAATACCACCTCATTTCCCTCATCTACCTATGTACATCCACTATAGACATCACCTAGACTCTCTCCTATGATAGGCAATCGTAATATCCTGTATACATCCTCCAGGGTCATTGTCATCTCACCAGTAGGCAACTAGAATGTACACGTATCTACACACCATCTATCACATAAATCATTCAACATAGGAATATTATGGGGTACCTACCCCAATCTAGCAATGTATCATAGGTTGGCACGATCCTATATATGACACTCAACATACGATAATCCCAAAGTGAGAAATTTACTCAAAAAATGGCCTGCCCGAAACTCTATTGAGTGTATATTCCTTTGTAAACACAAAAATCAACAAAATTCTTCCATTATTACACCACACATATTGTCAAGATCACTTATCATAACATCAAACTACTCAGAATATCAACAGTTCACAATACAATGCCCAATCCTTTATATGGGACACCAAATCCCAGGAGTAGGTCAGGGGTGCCCAAAATTAGGTCACTGATGTAACTGGGCACTAGTGTTTTTAGGGGAAGAAACAACCTATCCAATTCCACCCAGGTCAGAAATGTCAAAAATTACACAAAATAAATTTTTCCTAAAAATTGATGAAAACATACATATTTGACAAAACTTTCCAAAAATAATCACATTTACTAACTCATCGGTTGTCTATGAAGCCAAGACCACCACCACTCTCTCAAACCTAGTCAAAGTAGCTATTATAACATGTGGCATCATTCCATAAGCTATTAATATATGCCATACATTCAAAAGTATTAAAATTGGCTATACATATAGAGAGGGCAATAGGGTGGTAGACACCTTAGCTAATTATGATACCAATAATAACTTTATCACTTGGAAATATGATAAAAACACCCCTATTGAAGTGAAAAATTCTATTACCAAGGATAAATATGAGCATTTACATATTATGTAGAATCACTAATGAGATTTTGTGGGATTTAATGGAAATGAAAGTTAACACATCTAAGAGGAGTGATTACATTTATAATCATCAAAATTTACATGCTCCATGGACTTGCAATTGGATGATTAAAAATCATTCTAGGTAAGACAAAACCAACTTATTTGTGGGTGGTTTCAAGAAGGATAATTGCATAAATCACAGAGGAAGGAAAATGGGGGGAGCTCCGTGTTAGTTGGAGCCCAACTGTGATCCCACTTTGAAAGATAATCTTGAGATGTGGAATTATCTTCAGATGGGAGGTGTCACTAGTTTTATCGAGAAAATCCAAGGCCACGACCACAAAATTTTCAGTGTGTTTTGCTATAGATTCAAAAGAAAAGAAGGTTAGGTATGGAGGGAAAAAAGTGTTGGTGAATGAGGAGTTTGTTGCCGAGGTTACGGGTCTAGCTTTGGATGGAATCAATTTTTTCAGCAAAAGGGTAGAAAAAAATGCTAAAGCGAAGAAGTTTGCTGAAATAGGGGAGGAGTTCCTCTTTGTTACAGCTAGCATTAAGGTATGTTCCATACCAGAACCCTTTGATGAAATTACCAGAAGGATGGTTCAGTTTATTTCCCTTAAAAGTTGGTACATCATTGTCCCCACTAAACACTTGATATTTCTTAATCATTTTAGGAGAAATTTCCTGTACTATCTCCTGAATTCAATGGAGCATTCCATTCTTGAATTTCAAAATCATACTAGGGACCTTCACCTCCACCAGGGGCTCATCTTTCTCCTTCATAGGAATTTCATCATCAATTTTCTTGCCATTTCCACTACCCCCGGTGCCCCGTCCATTCCCATTCTTCCCACTGTTAACTCGACCACCATTCCCAGTCATGGGAAGGTCAAGACTAATAACCCTTCATTCTCTAAAGTGACCCCATCTCCCTCTGGCTGTGTCCTTAGGAGCAGCAAGGATATTGAAATAACGCACAATCTTTTACACATTAGTAATGCAGGGCAGGAAAATGTTACTCAATAAGAGAAGGAAAATATTCTCCACATGATAGAAATGCTGGAAAATGAGGTGGAAAGTATAAAAAAATATCTACACCAATAAAATAAGCAAAAGGAGAAAAGAAAGATGAATGAGGATGCTGGTATTGGGACAAATCAGATTGAGGAAATATACAAGAAATTGAACTCCCTGGATAATAGACTTGGGAAATCTAAGGGTAGAAACGATCATAATATGGCCATCTTCAAAGATATATGTGCTTTTCTTGATCAACAGGTAATAAGCATCACTATCCTGAGTGGAGTCCCTGAAGACATTTGGGGTACAGAAAATGAAAGAAACCAGGTCATCTCATAGCTGAATGTAAATGACCCCACACATGTCACCACTCTGGTACTTTTTACCTCCCTACAGATGATCTAATCAAGAATAGATAGGGCTTCGAAGAAATAACACCTTCTGGATAGGCTAGATGCGATCAACTTGCTGTTTTGTTGCTAATAATATGTTGTTTTCATGCTATTTAGTTACTATTTTATCCCTGTCTTGATTTTTCTTAGTAGTTTCTTTTTTGACTACTGTTGGAGTTATTGTAATATCTGTATTCAAATCCTCTTTTGCTACTTTATCTTGTTTATCTGGTTGTTGAGCCTCTTTCGTAACATGGTATAGTCCCTTTAAAACTATTTTCCATTAATAAAAAAACATGTGGCATCCTCTCAAGTCATATCTCTAAATATCAATCATTCTTGGTACAAATGAAATACTATTCACTTTTCACTATTTCTAAATATAGTGATTCCAATTTTTCCTATAATATAGTTCCTATTTACAATCATTCTTACAACTAATACATGTTGCACCGTATTGCTCATGTCTTGAGCTGCATACCTTCATTTGTCTCACCATTTTTTATATATGGATCATAATTTCCTCTAGCACCATACCATAAAAGTTTCAACATCTCAAACTCACATCTAGCACATATAATATTCAAATATCTATTCATACTACGACTATACTATCGAATACTATTTATCATTTACCAATACAACATCTTGTACATCTTGATTTTGGCTCAATGCCATTTCTACGCCATTTACCCTTTCGCCAAAAGGGGGAACACAAACAAGATCATCTTATAATCCCTCTTAGGTTACAATAGAATCAATCGACACTCCTATCATATTACTATTACAAATTTCTCTAATCTCATTAAAACAAAGGAAAAATCATTCTATACTACAATCAATACTTCTACTATTTTAAATCTATTCCCCGAGATAACCTAATCTGGGGGGAAGAACACAAAAACCTCCCCATGAGTAATGTACTAAGTACACATTATCAAAGTAATCTTCTATCATTTAAAGAAAATCAATCAATCAGTATAATAAGCACATTTACTATCTCTCTCAAATGACCTAACTTGGGAGTTACATTGTATTACTATCGCTTCTAGATAACCTAACTTGGGAGCCATATAAAATTATTCAAATTGGAACACCTGCTACTATATGAGAGGGGGAAATGAGACATAATTTCCTTTCCTATATGGGTTTTTCAATCGGAACAAACACTTTTCAAAAGAAACAAATTAGAACTAAATTGGAACTAAATTTGGTCTCTATCCATCTCCAGTGGTTGGACCTTTTAGGGATGCAATCATGGATGGAGTGTACAACTATACCTCTCTCCCTAACACTCTTCCTCTTGTTAGGAATTGATCACTCCATACCTCAGCAATCTCCTTCGACAAGAATTCAAAATCTCCCAATGTCTCCAAATCATATCAACTATTTCTCTAAGTTCTCCTTAAAATGGTTTGCTATCTTCACTTACACCATATGGGTCAAAACAATGATCCATGATTTTCCACGCTAAATTTTTCTAGATTCTACATGCACTTTGCAACATGGCTTCTCTGAAATCTATATAGCTATGTTCCTTACTTCCTTTAAAATACTTAAATTTCATTCAAATAACATAAAGGGTGGAAAATTTAGACAAAAAATACACACATACTACTCTTTTACTATGCCCTCAAATATGTTTTCATATGCGTGGATCTTAAGTAAGACAAGGATTCACTTGTGACACAATCATTTGTCCACCCAATTGTTTTGATTGTTTTCCATTGTCTTTCTCTCTCACATATGTCATTTCTATTCACATTTATGGTCAGGTCATTGAGATCTCTGTGTATCTATCTTTTCACATATGTCATCATTTATCCCAGGACACTAGTGCCCATTCCAGAAACTAGCACCCAATCACTCCTATCCATTCTGGATGCTCTTGTCCTCTTTGTTATTTTTACTTATTTTTGACATTTGTGGTTGGCCTTTCTAGTTTTCAAATCTTTATCCCGAGCTCATAGTCGGCCTTTTAGGTCATTAGTCTTGAAATTCAAAGAAGAGATCCATATATATATAGAACATATACTCTATTATTCCGGTTGGAAATTCTAAGGGGAAATCACATCTACATACTATCACTACCATCAAAGGGATTACATTTTTGGGTTGCACACACCATATAGGAAGGGGAAGTTCTCAATTCCATATCACACATTTACATCTTATCTACCTACAAGCCCGCTATCTTGGAATCATTGGCATGAGGAAAACCTAAGGACATTATTTCATATATAAACACAAAGAACTACATGGAGTCTGGAATGTAGTGTAGTGCTTGGTCATAAGGTCACTCATCGGGTGACCATTGGGGTTAGTTCGACTTCACATATTGCATTTTTAATTCTAATTTGATGTGTTTGTGAGCTTTTTTAGGTAGTTGTGGGTTGTCTTGTAGGTTATAGGCACCCTTGGTGATCAAAGAGTGAATATCAGGTGACTGATAGTAAGTGATAATGAAACCTTAATGACACAGAAGAAAGCATATTTCAAGCTTCTACACAGTCACCATCACCCAGGAACAATCACTAGTGCCCAAGAACAGTCACCAATTCCTAGGCACCCTTGTCCAACACCGGGCGCCCATGTCTGAAATTATTCTCAGGTTCGTGATTATATAGACACCAGTTGTGATACTATTTGCATCCTTTCCAACACTTTACACTAGTCATATCAATCTACAATTGTACATGAATTAACTAAGTACTTAATCACCTCCATTTACTTGGAGTTTTTTCATTTCTTGAGTGCTTAGCATATGCATATTCATTCTATTTTTTCACATATGTTACTCTAATTAGATTTAATTTAGTATTTATTAAATCAACTACATAAGAAGGGAAGTCTATTATATTCCATTCAAACCTACTATTACACTATTACATTCTAATCTACAACCCGCTATCAAGTCCAGACTCCAACTTACATAAGGACATCCTAGAGAATCATTTCTACACACACACATAAGAACTACATGGAGTCTAAGATGTAGTGCAATGATAGGTTCTAAGTTCACTCTCAGGGTGACCGTCGGGGTCAGTCTAACTCCCCAATTACATTTTCCTTTTTAGGTTTAATGCAATTTATGGGAATGTGTAGGTGAATTTATCTTTTGCAAGTTAAAGGAACCTTTGGAAATAAAGGAGTGAATATTAGGTGTTCAACAAGGAATAACTATGAAACCATTGCAACACATCAGAAAGTAGATCTTGAGCTCCTACACAGTCATCATTTCCTAGATTCAATCTCTAGCATCCAGGCACATCTATCCTGCACTAAGCGCCCCTATCTGGCATTATTCTCAGGTTCTAGAATTTATAGGGAGAAGTTATGATTTTGTTTTCATCTTGTCCATCACTTTACCCTACCTAGATCAATTCCTGTTTACATAGAAATCAGCTAAGCCATCTTATCTCCCTCTTTTTCTTAGGGTTTTATAATTTATATACTATTTTTCTTGTGTCATACTATATTTTAGCACTGGTACATCATTTATCACACTATTTACTATGTAATATAGATTTTATTCAAACTAAATTAAATCAATATCATACCATTAAGGAAAATGAAAGTGCAATAAAATATTTCCTTTACAACATGATAAAAGAAATATATGTATATACTTAATACTATGGAATCCTAAATTTTAGGATCCAAAACTATAGAAGTTGAGTTCAGGATTGCAAAATGGGGTCTTCCACTTCTTCCTTGATGCTCATTTCTTTTTGAGGGATATTTTACCAAATAAAAAAGAAAAAAGTGTATATAATTAGGGTAGAGGAAATTATCCTTTATAACCTAGAATTCTTGGTAGTTACCTTCTGTCCCCACAAATAATAATTTGGCTAACCAGAGAGGATCAAAGGCCCGAGGAAAATAACTTGGCCTTAGAAGGGTGAGGACCATCAAATATTTCCATCAATTTTATCTTCCCATTGATATAAGACAACCAATATTTGATTGTGATACCTTCATGATGGTAAGGATGTCTCCCTCATTTAGATGAGGTAATAGATCAAACTTTATCCTTCCCATGTGAATATTTCTTTGTATAATTTTCCCTGCACTTAACCAAATACAATTTTTATTCTCTTTTGTAAGGGCCTCAACCCTCTGGCAGAGAGATGTAATCTACATAGGAGATGGAGTGTGGAATTTGTATTTAGGATCCCAAACATGAAATAAGTATGGTAACTCAAAAATAATTCTTCCTTAGAGAAGAAGGGAGAGGATCTGAGGCATTCACCCCTAAGAATTCCAACCAAAAAAATTCCTAAATAGGTTTAACAGATTGGATGGAGGATTCAAATTCCATAGGAAAATCATGTTGCATTACAAACTAAAAAACATAAAACATAGGAGTGACATATTTAAGCCTAGCTAAGAACCCATACCTCATTACTTTGGGATTCTATAAAGCTAATTCCGAGTCTTCCAACATCAATAGACTAAGTACATGATACTGAAAATCTTCCTCGAAAAATTCCGAGTGAATTTTTTTTTGAGCTCGCTCAATGATTTTTTTTCCA
This sequence comes from Taxus chinensis, assembly GCA_019776745.2. Classification (NCBI taxonomy): domain Eukaryota; kingdom Viridiplantae; phylum Streptophyta; class Pinopsida; order Cupressales; family Taxaceae; genus Taxus; species Taxus chinensis. Next base: position 674,619,405 of record CM034152.1, read on the forward strand.
TATTTACCCTTTCTCAGAAAACCAAAAAGTAGACTATTTGTTTAAAAGAAAAATTCCCAAATCAAGCATGATGAATGAGATAATGGAGGAGATATTAAATATGATTTTATTTGACACTTGAGTTGTATTCTCCTGAGAATAAGGGGACTTGGAGGTGCTAGTCTAATTAAGCACTCATCCACACATAAAGGATTCATGATTAGATTGATTCTAAAACCAATAGCAAGTGCATAAATAAAATACACAACTCATTACTTGGTGTGAATTGAACTCTCCATGTATGCTGAGTTCATGCCAAATTATGAGAAATATTTGGGGGAGCTAAAGAAGGATTAACTCCCATTATTTAGAAAATCCATTTCTTTACATATGTTTTTATTCTCCTTCGTAAAAACCAATGAGAAAGAGATCATACATCATAAGACACTTTTTTTATATGATTCTAAAATATATTTTAAGCCATTCTTTATGGTCCCCACTTCCAATCCTTAAAAAGGGATCCAAAATAGTCCTTGCATTTACAAAAAAATGCAGCTTTATTACAATACCTCAGGGAGTGTTTGATTTCATACCTAGAAAGGGAGGAAGTTACTTGAAGAACAAATTAGAGGAGGTTATTGAGCCTATAATTACTAGTAATTTTTTGATGGACTTTCTTAATAGAAAAAGAGATTCCCCTCAATGATGAATTTTGAATTTCCTATGTCTTTTAATATCTTCAAGCCTTCCCAAAGGGTAATGATTTTGTATTCATTGTTATTAGAAAAGTTGATAAAACATGATACTAATAAAGTTAATTTTCCAAAGGAGTTTCTCAAAATAGATCCATAGCCAACCCACCCTAAATTACCTTTTCTCACCCATAAAAATTATGTTTTAGAACTTCCTTGGGAGGAGGAACCCAAAGTATGGGTTTGATATTTTGTGTCTCAAAATTATTCTTTTTCTTTACATCTTAACCTATGCAATTTCAATTTTCCTAGATTATAGGATCACCTATTTCTTTGGGAATTATTTCATCTCTTAGAATTTCATTAATCTATTATAATATGACAATTTCTAATCTTTGGGCTAGTATATGAGGATGGATACCTACATTTTTGAAAAGTCTTATATTTCTTTCTAGACAAAAATTACACATCACAAATGACAGTGTTTCTTGTCATCAATGAATCATAATGGACCGATATGGGTAGTTCCAATAACATATAAAATCTAAAATTGAATTAAGGAACACTCATGAAAAGAAAAGCGTTTATAATATGCAATTCCAATTTTTTCATAAGGGAAATGTTGGAGGACGTGGTTGAAAGTTTTCTTGTACAATTAAAAAAATATGCATTTGGTTAGGCCATACAAACATCTTTGGTCATATTATTATTTTTTGATTAGTAAAACTTGGATGAGACTCCAAGAACCATTACATAAAAAGAAGGATATTCAGGAAGGACCTCTAGAAACAAAACCAACAAGGACATGTTGGTAGTATGTTTTCATTGATTTCAAAAGAGTGATGATGTAGGTATTTTCATTGATGTTTTAAGTATCATTGATGTCAAATAGAGTAAGGGGTATGCAGGTTGATTGGTAGTGTCCTTCATTGTTGACATGTCATGTTGAGATTGCATGGTGTCTCATGGTGTCTTGATAAATATAATGGATTACGTGAGTGATGCAGAGGTAGATGGATGATATAGTGATGTCATAAGTGTGTTGAAGGGTATTATATGTGTGCAAGAGTGATGTAGTCATGTGAAAGTCAATTTGGTTGGTGCAAGCATGTTCATGGTATTTGGTTTGGAGGCCTAGTTAGTAGGTTGAGGTATGTCATGATGGAGTATAGGTACGTATGATTTGTTTGAGCTTTGTGAGAGAATGGGAAGCATGTAGATGAGTTTTAGAGACACTCACAAGTGTCTTAGAGTGCAATTATATGGATAAGTAATGTTTTCTAGGTCTGTACTTGACCTATTCTCAAGCCATAGGAATCCAAATGAGATGAGAAAGAAAAATTTCAGCCTAGATAATGTGAATTACATTGTTATAAAAGTGTGTTCCAAGTTTTAGGTGCTAATTTGTAATATTAATAAAGATATGTGATTTTTACCTCTACTGAGTTTTTGAAAGTGAGAAACCAATGTTGAATTGGAATTTCTTATGCTTGTTCAAACGTGTAAAATATTCATGATGGTATAATATATTTATGGTAGTTTGGTAAGGTTCCTAAGATGAAATTATATGCATTATTTTGTAGATTGAGGGGCAAAAATTTATGAACAATCGTTAATAAGGAAAACAACTTCTAAACCCTCCTAAAACCTTAGTTCAAAAGAGATGGAGAATAACTTTCTTGTAGTGTTCCATAATGGATTTTTTTTTTCAATTTTGATAATTGGAGGTTGTATATGACTCTCTCAAGTTTCTACAGGTGGTATTTAGGTGTCTTGGCTGTTTGTGGACCCAACAGAAAAATGTAATTTTATGAATAAGTTATATTTTCTCCAAAGTTGTGCACTAGACCTATTGACTAAACTAGTGTTTAAGGAATTTGGGAAGCTATTATACATGTCCATGGTGGTTTCATATCAAGTTTTACCACTTTTGAGGTGTGTGGAGGTCTATCTTGCAAGATTGGTTTTAGGGCAGTTTTGGGCAGTTTCATGTGGTCTTGGTTGTAGAGACATTTTGGTGGTGTTTTAGTATTATTTGTGAATTATTAGAATTTTGCGATGAACAAGAGGTCATGATATTTACTTTGATATATCAAAATTTCATAGTTGATGTGGTTTTTTGTTGGTTTGGCTTCAATCTTTGAAGACTAGTTTTGGGGCATCTTGGTTGTCATTGTTCTTGAGTGGGGTACATGATGAGAGATGGTGGTTTAGAGTTGTAGAAGCTTCTTAAAGGTTGCTAGTGGTCTTAGAAAACATTTATAAGTACTTTATTATTGGTGAAGGTTTTGTTTTCTCAAGAACATTCAACTATGGTGAGTGAGATGTTTTGGTGTATTAGGCCTATTTGAGACCTAATGGAGAGTTGTAGGTTCTAGATGATATTGCTGACCTAAGTGGTCTTATGAATGTTATTTTTTAGGATATTATTAAGTTTTTTAAGATTATTTTTCTTATTATGACTGACCTAAGTGACTTATGATCATGAGTCATGTATATAAACATGTGTTAGTGTTATATATTTTTTGTTGTGAGAGGGTTAGAGAAAGTGCGAGCTAGAAGGAAGCTTGTGTAGGTATATTAGGTCCTTGTGACCATTAGGAGATGGTATAGAGGACGATATGATGTCATAGAGAGTGATCGGATATTGGTGAGCTATGACAGATTACATAATCATCTTGAAGGAAGAATTTCTTGAGAAAGGAAGGCTACAAGACAATTTTGGAGAAGATAGAAAGAAAAAGAGATTAATAGTGTGATTATTTTTTGTTGGTGCAATATTTCAGAGGTGAAAAACAAATCAGGTGGCATTGTTTAGTGCTAAGTCAATAGGGTTTTGTGCTCCTTGTAGGGTTTCTTCTCTACTAAATCTAGGGGTTGGTGCTCCCTGTAGGGTTGGTGCCTCACTAAACCTAGGGGTTGGTGCTCAACTAAATTTGAATCATGGATATAAATAATATTTATTTTAGTGGGTTTTATTCCCATTAAGGGTTTCCCACATATCTAGTGTTTATGTGTTGAAGTTTTCTCATTTTCTCATGTTTAGTTATGGTTCTTGAATGCATTGTTAATGGTTAATGATTAAGTTGATGAATGATGAATGAATGGTTAAAGTTTGAGTGAATGAAAGTTTTTTATGCCCACTAATTCATCCCACCCCTCTTAGTGGTTATGATTCCAAAAGTTGGTATTAGAGTAGGGAATCTAAAGCAAGCTTAACAAGTTTTAAGTGATCCTTAAATAAAAAGATGGATAAACAGTTGAGGAGAGAGCGTAAAGAGTTAAGATATCTGGTCAAGAAATATGAAGAGATCATCAAGGATCTAAAGAATCAGTTAGAGGTTGCAAGTACAAATTTGTGATCAAAGGAAGTCTAGTGTGACTAGTTGAGGACCAAGCTATGTTCCTTAGAAGTTGATCATGAAAAGTCATTGGAAGTTAGTAATAAAAATGCTTATGATGATATTGGAAATAAAGAGTACTGAGGTAGAATTAAGAGAAAAAATGGTGTTTAATAGAAGAAAGAACCTCAAATTGAAATCATAGATCAAGGAATATGAACAAACAAGCTGGGTAACATGAGTGTTGAGCATGATAAAATGCTGAAAGGGATGGAATCTCAAGTTGAAGCTATGACATCAAGCCAAAATACCATGAAGGATGAATGTATCAGGTATGAATCAGAAATCAGGTCTTTGAAGGAAGAATTGAAGTAGGAATCGAACAAGTTGAAGTCTTATGAGAGGTTTGAGAAGAGTTCCAATGCATCTAGATGATATCTTGGATAATAAGAAGTATTCTAGTGACATGATAGGTATTGGATTCATTAGAGTCATCAAGAAGAGCAATGCGGGGTGATAATATAGATCTTGAAGATCAAAAGGTGGATACTAGTGTAAGAAAGGTCAATATCATGAAGTCTAATTTAGTAAGGAAAGCTAATTCCATGAGGAATGCAATTTATTTCCATGGTTATTGCTATTCATACAATAAATATGGTCATAGAGAAAAGGATTATAGAAGGAAATTTAAAAGTGAGTATCCATGAATCAATGAAAGAAATCACAGTCAAAATCAATCAAGAGGAATGAGGTATGTTGTTTATTATAAGTGTCATCAATGAAATTTTGCTAGGTTTTATCTTTATGAGTCTTTAAGGAAGGCTAAGAAGTCTTATGTCCATAGAGTCAAGAAGTTATGAATTCTGAAGTCATTCAAAGAGGAAATAAGCATAGTCAAGGTTAATAAGAATTCATATCATGTAGATACTGTAGAGGGAGTAAATATTAAGGATCAAAAGATAGTCATGCCTAATCAGTCTTCAAGTCAAGAAGGTATGTTTTCCATGATTTAGAATAAGCTAGAAGTTGATGTTTTCTATGAAATACATGTGTGTTTGAAAAATATACATACAGAGGAGGAGAAGAAGGATAAGGTATAAATCAGCGCATGAAATGCCTAAGAAGACCAGTAGGTTACTAAAATTGGTATATCAACCTGAAATGTGTAGGCTTCTTGAGAAGGTAAGAAGACCTTGGAATTTCCTGAATTCATGATGTTCTAGTACCCTAAGAATCATGGGGTGTCTTCATTGGGCTTCATGTAGACATTAATCATTTAGAATAAGTTGCAAGGTATGTACTTGTGTATAATTTTTAGTCATAGTTATGAAGCAGTATTGTAGTGGTCCATGAGCCTCAAGAAGGTCTGTGAAGGTTTGTCGACTATATGTGAGCATTTGAGGTATGTTTGGTGTTTTAATTTGGTTTAGTCCATATGTTTATATGATTTAAGAATGTTTTAAGGATTTACTGAGTTGAATTCACGATTGAGTCTCAATATAGTTGTGAGATATCTAATAAGAAGGTTTGACAAGGAAGGATGGCATGAAAACTTTTGAATATGTTTACAAAACACTATGGTGAGATTTTTTGCATGGAATGGTATTTTTTTTATTATTGGTAAATAGTTTTTTGAAAAGGACTATACCCTTGTATACAAAGAGGGCCTAGAAGCTAGAATAGCAATGAAGAGCAACACAAAAAGGATCAAGATCCAGATAAGTCATAAGAACCCAAGGTAACCAAAGAGAAGTTACCACAAAACAACAAACCAGTTCGAACAATATAGAAAAGCAGTAAAAACATAGCAAAAAAATAACAAAAAACACAAAGGGAGACAACAATAGCAGCGCAGCTCCACAATTACTTCTTGGCAGCTTTGGTGATTCTGGATTTAATACTTTACCAAGAGGTGAACATAGCCAAAGTCATCATGTGAGTAGGGTCAAAAGTATCCAGCTATTGAATGGTCTGTTTGCTTTCTTTTTTCCGTGCCCCAAAGAGTTACTAGGATGTCACTGAGAGCAGAGACGTTGCGGACATGCTACTCAATAAAGTCCTTGATTGCATTAAAAATAGCCATATTATGGTCATGGCGAGTCTTGGATTTCCCTAGACGGTTGTCCAAGGAGTTCAATATTTTGTATATGTCCTTGATTTGTTTATTATCAAGATCAACCTCCTCCTCCTTCTTCCTCTTACCTTTTTGCTTAGCCAAGTTTTTAATTTCATCTTTCAGCAGCAACATGTCTTTTTCTAAGGCTTCCAACCTTTTTGTGGAGTTCTCGGTGTGTGCCTTCTATTAACTAGTACTGCTAATATGTAGAATATTTTGAGCAACCTCCAAGTCCTGAGGAGCATTTCCCAAAACAAGGGTATCCAGATTCAGTTTCAGTTTCTTAGAATACCTAGTTATAGGTCTGGTCGAAGTGGAGGCAAAGGGGGGTGGGAGCCGAGGTGGAGGGGATGATAGTGGGAGTTGAGAAGGAAGGTAGAGGGGGTGGCGGCAGTGGAGAAGGGGATAAAAGGAGAAGAGATTGGAGTAGCGGCAGCGGTGAAGGGAATAGATGGAACAGAGATGGGGGAAGAAGGAAGGCTGGGAAACTTAAGGATACAGAGTTTATACAGCAAGAAGATAAGTGCTTGATGCAGAGGGACCGCATGAGCATGTTTCTGGAACTCCAAAATGGAATGCTCAAGATAATTAAGAAGATAGTGAGGGAAACCTACCGTGAAACTTCTACAGAAGTGATTGAGGAACACAAGATGTTTAATGGGTACTGTGACATATCTCCCCTCCAAGGAGATGTATCACACCATCATACAGGTAACCTCATCAAAAGGTGGAGGGATAGAATTGACCTACAGACCTGCCATGATGAAGACCAATTTTTCATTTCCCTCAACAAATTTCCTCTCCTCAGTAGTTCTGTCAATCCTTTTATTAAAAAAGCGGTACCCATCCATCCTAAGACTAGTTGCTTCAGCTATTAACTCTTCATTAATCATAATTTTCTGCCTGCCATATTCAACTTTGTGATCCTTCCAATCCTTCACAAATTGCACTGAAATGCTTTGGTCGTGACCCTGTATCTTCTCAATAAAATTTGTGATGCCTCCCTGGTTGAGTAGATTCCAGAGTTGTTTATTATTCTCCCACTCCAAGTCTTTGCTGGGTTCAATCTGACAAGGGGTTCCTCCCATTTTCACCTTGCTTAAGTGCTTGAAATCTTCAAAATCCCTATGAGGAATTCTATAATAAACGTAGGTTCTAATCCTCCTTTCTCTATTTTTGGAAAGATACCTCACGTGATGGGAATGAGGATTAGTGTAGCCGTTGCTGATATGTAAGTTCCCACAAATGCTTGTGTGAATGCTACTAAGTACCTGGGAAATCCCGCATGCGTGAACTTCAACCCACTCCAAGTCATCATCATCCTTACTACAGCCTTGAAGATCCACAAAAATCTGTTTAAAAGCTATTATAGGCAAAAGATTTCATGCATGAGTGAATTTAATCTTCACATAAATCCACTTTAGATCATCATTATGCTTTCTATATCCTTGATTGCCTGCGAAGACCTGTTTGAGTTCTGTTTTGAATTTATCAACACGTGTGTAAGTCCTCTTCTTAAAGATCCACTCCAAATGCTCATTCACCTTTCCCTGTATTTGCATGCCCATAAGTATCCACTTGAATGTTGTTTTGAATCTACTCAGGAATGTGATCACCATTATCCCAAATAATGTGATTAACATTTATGCCGTAGTTATCCAATGCATCTACCACCTTGTTACCCTCCCGGTAAGTATGCTTGATTTGAATATTATTGAAGGTTTGGCAGATACTTATGGATTCCAAGATGAAGTCCTTGATGTTAAAACTTGGAGGTGAACACTGATTAAGATGATTAATGATATTAAGTGAGTCTCCTTCCAGAACGATATTTTGGATATTATGAGTTTGAGAAATTCTAAGGCCCCATAAAGTAGTTAACGCTTCAGCAAAATGATTAGTTTGTAAACCCATTATACCAGTATAAGTAGTTATCAAGCTACCTCTATGATCCCGGATCACTCCTCCCTCAGCTGCAATCCCAGGGTTGCCCTTAGATGCCCCATCAAAGTTCAACTTATACAAGTTGAGATCAAGAGGGTGCCAATGTATCAAAGTTCTATCAATATTATTACCGGTATTATTTTGGATATTGTCAACTCTAACCTTCCATTGGGATAAGATATGCTCTTCATTTTCTGGATAACTCTTGTTCTTAGGGGGTTTAAATCTATCTATATTCTCTTTAATAGCTTTAGAAATTTTACTAATACTGAGCTTATGATTCTGTTTACTATTTCTAAAAATGATATCATTTCTATCTTTCCATATCCTCCAAATAATATGAGGCATTACCAAATTCCAGAGCCTTCTCACAACACAATGTTTATAGGGTGGGTTCCATTGGGTCCAGAGATGACTGAAGTCCTTCGGCACTACCCAGGAAGTAGTAAAATTAGATACGGAAAAACTCCAGATTTTGGTAGCATATTCACAATGGATAAACAAATGAATGATATCCTTAACGTATTTTTTACACAGATGACATCTATTAGGCATTATGAAACCTTTTCTTATCAGGTTGTCAGTGGTAAGAATTCTGCCCCTGAGAGCAAGCCAAAAGAAAAAGTTAATTTTAGGTGTGAGCTCAGTCATCCAAATTCTATTCGAGTTATACTCAGTTTGACTATTGTCAAATAAAGTATTATAACCAGCTTTAATAGAGTAGTCCCCATCAATAGAATTGCTCCAGACCAACTCATCCTTCACTTCCAGCTGACTTAAGGGGAAAAGGTCCAGCTGATCTTGTAGGGAGGAAATACTTTGGATCAGATCATCTCTATCCATAGCAAGTTTTTTCCATTTCTTATTGTTACCATTTCTATCAATATAATCCTTGATTCTAGTGTCATACTTACTTTCAAGACTGTCTTTGACTACAACAAATCTATCCATAAAGCTGCAATTAAACTAGTTATCGTCCCAAAATTTTATATCATAACCATCTCCCACTTTCCATTTACTTCATTGTTTGATAAAATTTCTGCTCTTCACTAAATTATTCCAAAAAATGGAACCATAAGGAAGATGCTCATCTTGAAGAAAAGAAAAAAATGCTTGTTGATTAAGGTATTTAGCCTTAATTAATTCTATCCAGGGTTGCTTCTTAGATAGCATTCTCCAGCCCATTTTCACAATAAAAAGCCTCATTCATTTTCTTTATGTATTTTATGCCCAGGCCCCTAATTTTTTTAGGAGTACATACCTTATCCCAAGCAATTAAGTGATATTTAAACTTCTCCTCCATGCCCTACCATAAGAAGTTTTTCTGAATCCTCTCAATTTTTTCTCTGAAGGTAGAGGGGATCTTATACAGAGACAAAATATAGATAGACAGATTTTGAAGAGTGCTTTTTATGAGCAGACAATTGCCAGTAATAGACAAAATGGCTCCTTTCCATCCAACCATTTTTTTTTGAAATCTTGTCAACAATTCATTCCACACCTTGGTAAAAAAATTTTTAGTGCCAAGAGGTAGCCCTAAGTATGTGGCTGGAAGTGAACTTATTTTACAGCCTAGAATTTTTACAATTTTAAGTTGTCTTTCCTCAGGAGTGTTAAAGAAGAAAATGGAGCTTTTATCATAATTGATCACTTGCCCAGAAGCAGATTCGTAAAGTTGCAGAATAGCCTTGGTAGCCTTAGCTTCAAGGATGGAGGCCATTAAAAGAAGTATTGTATCATCTGCAAATTGCTGATGAGAAGCTTCTTGGCTGTTGGAAGTGGGCTTTGAACCTTTCAGAAGACCATCAATAACTGCTTTACCAATTGTTCTACTAAGACTATCTGCCATAAGAATGAAGAGCAGGGGGGATATGGGGTCCCCTTGTCTTAGCCCTCTATTGCTTGTGAAAAAGCCCACCGGCTCACCATTAACCACCACTAAGAATCGGACCATAGCCTTAATAATTTTTCTGAATTTAGCAAGAAAACCAAATTTAATCAAAACTTTGCAAAGAAAAAACCCAAGAGACCTTGTCAAAGGCTTTATTCATATCAAGATTAAGGACCATATTTAAGTTTTTATTATTTTTCATACAGTGTATGGTCTCATGCACCATAATCACTCCATCTTGGATAATTCTACCTTTAATGAATCCACTCTGCTACCTTGAGATTAAATTGTTCAAAATTAATTGCAGCCTGGTAGCAATGATTTTGGTAAAAATTCTATATATAACATTCACAAGGTTGATGGGTCTGAAGTATTTGAAGTCCTTAGCATCCATTTTTTTTGGAGCAAGCACAATGTGGGTGTTATTCAGCTCTTTCAAATGATCCCCAGTTCTATAGAATTCATTCACCGCTCTGAGAAGATCATCCAAACATATTTCCCAAAATTTTTGAAAAAAATTAATAGAAAAACCATCTGGGCTTGGAGCCTTATCACCTTCTAAAGTAAACACAACTTTTTGCAGTTCTTCTAGTGTGACAGCTTTAGTGATATCTTTAAATCTCTGCTCTTCAATTTTGTCTTGGGGAATAGCCTCTAACATGAAAGAAATTGCCTCATCAGCAATGTTATTCTTCTCATTAAGAAGTTTTTTATAAAAATTGAGAGCTTCCTCTTTGATACTTTTGGGATATTTTATAACAGTTCCATTAATTTTAGCCACTTCCATAATCCTATTACAAGCTCTGTGCTTTAGAGTGGTCATATGAAAAAAACTTCATATTTCTATCTCCTCCTTTTAGCCAAATAGCCCTAGATTTTAGTCTCCATAAGGATTCTTCTCTGCTACAAATCATATGCAGTTTTGAAAGAATATTCTTTTCCTCAGTTTGATCTTCAAAAGATCTCCCCATTGTATTCATTTTGATTTCCAGATCTTGGAGCTTTTGTTTTAAATTCTTTTTCTTTTCAAACACATTACCAAAAACTCTTTGATTCCAAAATTTAACTTGTTTTTTTTAACATTTTTGAGTTTCTAAATCAATCTAAATTGAGTAGTGCCTTCACCATTCCAAACCCACCACTGTTTAATTTTGTCATAAATGTCATCATGCTCCATCCACATCTTTTCAAATTTGAATGAGCTTTTGATGGGCTTAGTCCAATTGAGAAGATTTAAGGCAATTAGATTGTGGTCCAATCCAATTCTGGGAAGGGAAGAAAGATGAAAGTCTTGATTGAGAATCCAACTAGCAGAAATTAGGGCTCTGTCCAGTCTAACTTGGATTAGCTCTTTTCCCAACCTTTCATTGGTCCAGGTGTATTTATTCCCATGGAGTTCCACATCCAAGAGATTAAGATCAGCAATAAAATCTTCAAACTCATCCATACCTGTGGAGAAATTGGAGATTCCTCCATGTTTTTCACTTGGGTTTAGAGGAGAGTTAAAGTCACCCATGATAAGCCAGTTGGCTATAATATGCTGGTTTCTAAAGATCTTAAGATCAGTCCATAGTTTACGTTTCCCACTAACCGTATTAGGGGCATAGATATTAGAAAGGATCCATTCACCATTGTTCTCAATAGCATGAAATTTAATAGCAAGATGATTAGTGCTAGCATTAAGAATCATACCTGTATAGTGCCTTTTATCCCAAAGAGTAGCCAGACCTCCAGAGACTCCCTGAGAGTGCACCGTAGCCTTTTCAGAATTTTCCCAGAAATTATTTTTACTAATTTCAAGGATCTTAGCTTTCATCTTAGTTTCCTACAAAATCAAAATACGAGGACTACTAGAATCCTGTAACTCCTTAATAATTCTCTATTTGGAGTTTCCGTTTAGCCCTCGGATGTTCCAAGAGATAATCTTGATTTAATAGGAGTGGGAGTTGGGATTTCCTGATGGCTCAACTATCGTTGGGTGCCATCTGCAATGTCTTTCTCTATTCTCTTTGTTCTAAGAGTCTTTTTTTAGGGCCTTCGTCTTTTATAACTACTCTTTCAAAATCTACTATTCTTCTAGCAGAAGATCTAGTAGTTCTGGATGTTGAAGTTTCCCAGCTGTCAATTTTATTTTTCTTTTCACTATTGAGTGATTTTGGAATCTTTTCAAATCCTTTCATTCTTTTTTTTTTTTGAAATGACCTCTATGAATCCATAAGTTAGCTCCTCGTCTTCCTTAAATGGCGTTATTTCTCCCTTCTCTTTCTCTCCCTGCTTAATGTCAATAAACTGTAGATCTGCTGATTTGTTGCTGAAACAAGGGTTTCCATTTGTGGGTGAGCTTTTAATTTTGACCCTTGGAGTGTTTTTTTGTAGTGCTTCTTCTGAACCCATGTTTTCCTTCTCCAACATTTCCTCAATGATGCATAGAGAATTATCTACCTCAGCTTCCTTAGTATCCTTTTGAGATTCCATAGTTTGAGCTAGATCTATAGGAATGATATTTACCTTTACTGTTCCTATTTGCTCGTCCACCTCTAGAGTCACCTTTACTAGATTTTGTACATCTAAGTCTTCTTTGTTTCTTATTTGTGCTCCATGCAAAGCTACCGCTGGGGTTTTTAGACACTAGATCAGGTGTTTCCTGATAGGAGTTCTAAACCCCCTTTTTTCCCTTTTTTTGTAGTTCAACTCAGGATGGCTAAGGGATTTTTCTTCTCTTTGGCTTTCCTTGTCTAGCACCCTGCATTCCTTTTTCTCATAAAGATCACCCTCAATTTGTTCTTTGTTTTTGTGTTTATCCTCCTCAGTATAGATCTCCTTATTAGGGATTTTTTTGGTGAAGTGTCCTATATGATGACATTGCTTACATCTTAAATGAAAGGTTTCATATTCGATTTTTTGGATCCACATTCCACACTTAGATTTCAAGATGATATGCTCTGGTAACTCTTGCTCCATTTCAGAAGAGATGCAGAATCAAGAAAAAGAAATTCTGGATCTATTTCTCGTGGGTCCATCCAGCCCAATCGGAGCACCTATGGATTTAGCAATGTTTAACAAGATTTCATCATCCCAAAAATGTAACGGTAGCCCTGGGAGTCTGCACTAAATTGGAATGATGTTTACGTTTTCAATGTTTTGGTCAAACCCAAGATACAATTTTTTTCAAAAGGAGGTCCATATTACCTAGCTGATGAGTCTTATGACGAGTTAGCTGGCGACTCCAGCATTGGGTATTTGGAATATGATGAAGATGAATGTGAGCCAGATGGTCAGTCATTTGCTATGTTCACTCGGTCCCAATCTCAGAATCCCATGAAAAATCTTGAAAACACTAAGGAGAAAAATAAGGAACCTCCTAGATTCAATAGTTAAGAGGGGTACTCCTATTTCGGCGCAGACTGAAAGAGAGGTTACTAAAAAGGCAGCAGCTCCTTATTCTGCTTCTCCTAAGATCAGTGCCTCAGCACAAGCTCATGTAATTAGAAATGAGCCTACCATCATTCCTTCTTATACTGCTTTTGACATTATTGATCATGCAAAGAGAACCAAGATTCAAATGTCAGAAGCAGAATACCTTCAGTCGAATCCTGAACAATTTGAAAAGCTGGCTAAGTTCATCAGAAGTAAAGTGGCTGTTCCGTCACCTTCTAAAGGTCTCCTTCCAAATCCTACTCAACTCCCACCTCAGAATAATCTAACCTCTGCTTCTTCCTCAGGAAAGATTGAACCATTTATTTGTCTCTACTTATAAATGGGTTCAAACTCAGCAATTGCATCATTGACTCAGGGGCCTCTGATAATGTTATGCCCGCAAAAGTGGCTCATGCCCTTGGGCTTACTTTGACTAAGTCATATGGACGGTGCTATTCCATGGAAACTAAACAAGTCCCTCTGATTGGTCAAATCAAGGACGCACAGTTTGCATTTGTTGCTTTCCCTGAGAAGAGAGTGAAAATGACTATTCTGGTTGCCGATATTCCTGCAGCCTACGGTATCCTCTTGGGTAGAGGATTTTGTAAAGACGTCAGAGGAGAAATTAATATGGATTGGACCAAAGCTAAGATCCCGGTCAATGGGGTTCATCAGGTTCTTCATCCTGAACCACAGGCAAAGTATTTGGTGACCAAATCAGATGATCCAAAGGCTCAGATCCTTTTCGAAGATGCTAGCTTTGGGAATTATTTCATGACTTCAGAGATACCCATTGTAGATGTTGAAGAAGAAGATCCTAATGCTATTTGGATGATTGAATTTGATGGTAGCTGCTCAACCTCTGGATCAGGTGCTGGTGTTGTCCTTATATCTCCTAGCTCCGAGATTTTCCCATCAGCTTACAAGTTGCAATTTGATAATACTAACAACACGGCCGAATATGAAGCCCTGTTATTAGGATTAGAATTAGCCAGACAGAAGGGAATCAGAAATCTCAAGGTTTAGGGAGATGTGGAACTGATTGTCAATCAGGTCAGGGGTATATATCAGGTGAAAAATGATCGGTTGAAACATTACCGGAATAAAGTTTGGGATAGTATAGAATGCTTTGATGCATTTTCTATCAAGGCAGTTTTAAGAGATTATAAAGACAAGGCTGATTCTTTGGCCGTGTCTGCATCTCTTCTTCTTCCTCATCCTCAGTTTAAGCAAGATACATACTCTATCGAGATTGTGTACCGCCCTAGCGTCCCAGATAATGCAACTCATTGGCAAGTGTTCAACGATGATCGACAGGTGTTGGCTTTTCTAGAAAAGGCTGACAATTTCAGCGAATTATATTTTGAAGGTTCGGAATCAGCCTTTCGTGAAACTATTTCAGATCCGTATCAAGAGGTTGATGGTGAATTCATCCAGCTGAAAGGAAAAAAGATACCAAAAGGTCTGGTTTCCCTGGAAGGTTTGTTCGATAAGCATGATAGTTTTATTCAAAACAAAAGGCAAGTCAAAGGAGCTTCTTCCTCTGAATTAGATCAAATCAATCTAGGTTCGTCTGGTCAACCTCAGATGGTGAATATCGGGAAATGTTGTTCTCCTGAAGAGAAGGTAAGATTCACTTCACTTTTGAAGAAATATATCGATGTGTTGGCCTGGTCTTATGCAGATTTGAAATCCTTCAAGCCCAAAGATGTACAGCACAGTATCCCTTTGAAGCCTGATGTGAAGCCGTACAGACAAAAGCAAAGACATTACAATCCAAAGATCTCAGGAACTATACTGGCAGAAATTCAGAAGATGTTAGATGCTAGAATTATTTTCCCAATCCATCACTCCACTTGGATTGCTAACATTGTTCCTGTCAGGAAGAAGAATGGTGAGATCCAGATCTGTGTTGACTTCCGAAACTTGAATCAGTCCTCGTTGAAGGATAACTATCCCTTGCCTATCATGGATCAGGTATTACAAACTGTTACCGGATTAGAAATGCTATCCATGCTCGATGGATTTTCGGGATATAATCAAGTCGAGGTAACCACAGAGGATCAACACAAAACGGCCTTCACGACACCATGGGGTACCTTTGCTTACAGGAGGATGCCTTTCAGCTTGATCAACGCTGGAGCAACTTTTCAGAGAGCTATGGGCTTAGCATTTAGAGATCTGATGGGCAAGGTTATAGTTGTTTATTTGGATGATTTGACTGTTTTCTCTAAAAAACGGAGTGATCATTATGATCATTTAGAACAGGTACTTTTGAGATGCAGACGTCACGGGATTTCATTGAATCCCAAGAAGTCCATGTTCGGGGTGACCGAGGGAAAATTGCTGGGTCATATTGTGACTAAGGAAGGAACCAAAATTGACCCGAAAAGGGTAAAGGCTATTCAGAGCCTTACCTTGCCCACGAGTAAAACAGGAGTTCATTCTTCCTTTGGAAAGGTCAATTTCTTGAGAAGATTTGTACTTGATTTTGCTGACAAAACCAAGGATATCCTTAAAATGATGAAAGGCAAAGTTCCATTTCGTTGGAGTGCAGAAGGGAAGCTTGCATTCGAAGAAATCAAAAGGGCAATTGCTTGTGCTCCTGTCTTAGTATGTCTGAACTTTAAGAAAGATTTTATCATGTACAGTTACGCCTCTACCCACACAGTGTCAGCCATCCTGATGCAGGAAAATGGAGAACGCTTCGAAGCTCCTATCGCGTTCATGAGTTTCCCGCTGAAGGAACATGAGTTGAAGATGTCACAGATTGAAAAACATGCTTACGCAGTGGTACGAGCAGTAAAACATTTCAGGTACTATGTGCTAAATTCCCATACTCTCGTTCTTGTTCCTGATACTGCTGTTAAATCCATTCTAACTCAACAAGAGCTGGGAAGTCAACGAGGTACTTGGATAGCTAAGGTTCAGGAGTATGATTTGGATATCAAGCCTACCAAGTTTGTACGAGGAAGGGGCCTGTGCAATTAATTGCAGAAAATCATGCCGAAGCAGAGTGTGAAAAGACCTCAAGATACTTCTTCAGAGCTGCCTATGGTGCTTATCGTGAGTACGGACGATGAATGGTACATGGACATTGCTTTCTTCCTAACTTATGGTGAATGCCCCCCGCATTTAAATCAAAAGGAGAAGTGAACATTTAAGTTGAGATCTGCAAATACCTTTTGTGGAATAATGCAATATACAAGAAAGGTATTGATGGTGTTTTCTTGCGTTGTGTTGATAAATCACAACAGGAAAAGTTATTGGAGTCCTTTCATAGCCTAGCATGCGGAGGACATATTTCATCCTCTGTAACAGCATATAAGATCCTACGGGATAAGGTACTATTGGCCCACTCTTTTCCGAGATTCAGCGGAATGGGTGTCTAAATGTGAAGCTTGTCAACATTTCGTTGGTCGTCCCAAGCTAGCAGCTCTTCCTCTGAAGCCTGTAGTGATTGAAGAACCTTTTCACCAATGGGGGATTGATTTACCGGAACATTGAATCCTACTTCCAGTGCCAGACATAACTATGTGCTGACTGCCATAGATTATTTTACCAAGTGGGTAGAAGCTGCACCAATCAAGCAAGCAACTTCTGAAGTTGTTTGCAAGTTCCTGAAGAAATATAATCGTCAGATTCGGTGTGCCTCATAAGATCGTAGCTGATAATGCCTCTAACTTCTCATCACATGAGTTGATAGAATTTTGCTATGGATTCGGCATCACTCTGGCTCACTCATCTGATTATTATCCTCAGGGTAATGGGCAAGCTGAGTCCAACAATAAGAATCTGGTTACTATAATCAGGAAACTAGTGGATGGAAATCAGAGGACATGGCACAAAGCATTGTATGATGCATTGTGGGCTGATTGGATCACTCCAAAGCGAGCCATAGGGATGTCTCCTTTTCAATTGCTATATGGGATTAATGTTGAAATTCCTATCTCAGTAGAATTGCCGGCCTTGTAGTTGGCGAAAGCGGTTTGAAGATGTAGCTTTTCAGAATTCTATCGAAAAGAGGGTTATGTACCTAACCAAGCTAGAAGAAGAATGAATCAAGGTAGTTGATCGCATTGCAGATCATCAGAGCAGAGTGAAGAAAATTTTCGACAAGAAATCAAAGCAGTGTGACTTCCAGATTGGAGACCTGGTGTTGCTTTGGTATAAGAGGAGAGAACAGAAAGGAATGCATGGAAAGTTTGATTCTTTATGGAAAGGACCTTTCAAGATCCACGAGCTGAATGGTGAAAATAGTTTCCTTCTATCATATCTGGATGGAGGATTACTCCCTTTACCTTTCAGTGGATAACATCTAAAGCTGTTCCACCATTGATGTAAGATGCTCTCTTGCATTGTACATATTTTGCTTTTGTTGTGTGTTTGCTTTTGGTTTTCCTTCTTTCTTTCTTTCTTCATTTTGTTTTGGTTTCTTCTTTTCTCCGTAGCCCAATGAATAAGACCAGAGATTCTGAGTTCTCTTCCTTTGGTATTACAAAGAATGTCCACAGCTAGAGCCAGCTGTTATTTCCGTTTTGAGTTTACGACAAAACGATTAGATAACCCATACGAAATTTTTGAAGTTGATTTTGCATTATGGCCTCTTTTAGTGAATTTTGGGTTTTCGGAGTTTTACCAACAGTTCGACATGAGTTTTAACATGCTTTATGTCTTGTGTCTTCCGAAACCCGAAACCCGCTTCCTATTGTGAAAATCGGGTTTTCAGACCTCCGGGTGCATCGGAACATGCCTTACCTAAAACATGTTTTACGCCTCATGCTTTCCGATACCCGAAGTCCGCTTAGTCCTTTGTATCGGGTTTTGCGGAGCTATGTAACATCTAAACACCTCATGTTTTGTGCCTCATGCTTTTCGATACTCGAAACCCAAATTGCACTAAGTCCCCTCGTGTCGGGTTTTCGGACCTCTCAAACATGCTGACATGGCATTCATGCCGAGTTGTCGGTGAATTGACACGTGCCAAGCCCAAGTGTATTAATTGCCAATTTTCTTATAAATACGCGGATTTCCACATCATTTTTACCGGACTTATTTTTAATTCATGGATTTTTCGCGCATGCTCTTCCGATTTTGAAACCCGACAGCTCGCCTTGCCCAATTGAATCGCCTGTTTTCGATTTTCCATTTCTTTGATTGAAGGTATTTCTTTCTCCCTTCTTTGTTCTTGGTTTTTACGGATCGATTGCACGCAGTTTCTTCTTAATTTCTCGCCAGGTTTTGAGGGTTTTCCTTCCTTCTTCTTTCTGGAGTTATTTTGAAAAGGGTTTTAGGTTCTAGGGTTTATCTCTTCTGAGACTACCACTTGGTGCTATTTCTTCCAAGTTTTATTAAATGCATGGAACATGAATGACAAAAAAGGAGATTGCATGTTTTGGAATTCAATGAAAAACCCTGTTTTTCTTCTCAGGTTTTTATTCCCAAATGACAACGGTCTTGTGAACTGGGAAGTGTTATATGCTTTCAGATGTCGCATACGCAGCAGCCTGATGAGTGAACTATCCCGGGCTGGATACTAAGGTTTGCAGAACGTGTCAACCCGGTTTCTCAATAGTTCCGATCAATTGACCAAACAGTGAGTCTAAAGAACATTTCAGAAGGGTAAATGATGCCTTCTTCTATGAAAAGTATCTGCCGTCATCAACGCAGAGCTGAGGAATACAAGGGTTTTAGACGAGGCTTGGGCCGACAGTATCTAGACGTGCCGGGCTGTATCTTCTTACAAGTTCAAGAAGTTTACATTATCTTCGGACAATCATGTACTCGGGGGAACCTTTTCACCTGCCCCACTATCCAGGGGATAGACTGATATTAATAGAATTGGTTCAGGCAGCTGTCAGACTTTCAGGATATTCCAACAAAGCAAACATAAGGCCGATGTGTCCTTCCCAGTGTGTCTATTGGGAGATCTACTTGCTCAACAGTAATAAAGGCCAAAAATGTTGCATGCGAACTTCAGGACAGATCGAAAAAGCATATGAAGCCTCGAGATGGTTTTGACGTCTGAACAGTGCTCCTGAGCATATCGAACCTAGCATCTACATAGGCCAAACATAGAGGATATTTGGGTTGATCTGCGTAACGAGGTTGCTGTTTGCAAGAAAGATAATAGCAGATTAACTATTGCTAAGATTCAAACACTGGAGCTTGCTGATTTGCCAGAAGGAACGAGTGACAATGAAAGTGTTTTGGATCCTTCCTATGATGGACTAAATGAAGACCAATATGTTTTCCCATCTATTGATTGGTCAGCCAGCGAGAAAGCCTCTATTATAGATAGGTCAGCTCTAATCCTTGCTCATACCAAAGCATGTCTTTCCTCTTGGGGAATGAATTTTAAAGATGATGAGTTTTCAAAGTTGGCTGCTTCAGAGGCGGGGCCCTCCAAAAAGGAAAAGGACAAGAGATCTTTTAGGGCGCTTATAAAAGTCAAGATTGCCAAGAAGAGGAAAGAAAGACAAATCTCTTCAATTATTTTCTCCATCTAAAACGATGGATGTGCCAGAATCACCAACACCACCAGAAATAGGAGAAATTAATTTGGAAGAAGGAGGAAGCCAACTTCTAGGTTTCATCATTTGTTGATTATCAAACCGAAGAGACCTTGTCTCTTACATCTCAGGCTTTGGAATCTGAATCTGTGCCTCCCCCTCAACAACCACTCCTACCTCCTCATTCTCCATCCACTTCTTCAAGCATGGCCGATATTTTCTCTGGACTCTCACCCCCTCTCTGCTGGAACCCAAGTGATCACCAACACTCCCCCACAACCTGTGCCTCTCTTTATTGAATCTACTACCACATTAACAATTGTTCCCCCTTCAATAGTAGAATTCTTCTCCTCTTGAGAGTAGAATACCAGTTACTACAACATGGGTAATTTCCTCTAATATGCCACAATGGCTACTCAAGCAAACTCCAAGGAAGAGGAAGGTGATTGTACCCCTACCAGCCTTTGATTTCAGCTCACTCAAGGCTTCTACTGCAAAATCAGCCAAGAAACCCAAAAAAGTTTCAAGGGTTTTGGTGGATGCATCAAGAGATAAATTCATAGAGATTGCCACTCCCTTGGCTGACAAAACTAGAGAGGATGTAACAGCCTCTGATTATCAGATAACCAGGGTGGCTCTAGGGGAAAGTGACAGCAGAAGGGGCGCAACAAGATGCATGGGATTCCATAAACGTGTTGTGCCAAAAGTTGAAAGAAACAAAGGATAGCAGAGATGAGCTTAAGAGAAAAGTGGAGCAATTGACAGAGGTTTTGATTAAACTCTCACAACCCCTTGAATCCATACCACCTTGTTGTGTTTCTATTGGATTCGATTTCTCATCAGTGCCCACAATTGAAAAGATTGCCAAACAAGGAAGGGCGGTTGATGAATGGATCCAAAGGTTGCTCCAACAGGGGAAGGAAGTGGTTCAAGACGTGGTGAAAGTTCATCAGTCTTTAGGGGACATTCAGAAGGAGGGAGAGAAGATGGATGAAGAATTCTCTCAGGAGATTGGACAGCTTGATTTGACTTTTGAAGCTCTCCATGTATTAAAGCAAATCCTAGCACATCTCTTGGTAGAATAAGGTGTTCTTCGACATACAGATACGCATTTCTAGCTGACCAAGGCCATCAGATTCAGAATAAAGATTCTCAATGAAGCCTGCAGCAAGTTGAGAGAATCAAGGGATAAATTGATCGATGGGAAAAGTGATCTAGAAGAAGAGTTGTTGAATATTTGTCCAAAGGTGTTAGTTGGGAACTCAGGTATCCTATCAGTAGATGATCTCTTCAACCAAATTCGAGAGTCTGTTCAGCAGGGATCAATACAAGGATTTAGTATTAAAATCATCGATCGTTTTGTAAGGGTTGAGCATACTTTGGAGGCCTTAAGGAAACTCAGCAAAGGATTGAAAAAGCTTCCTGGTAATGCCAGCGACATTCATGAGACCTGCGAAATTTGGAATGATAATTCCACTGCACCTGAATGAGAATGAAATGTAAGGCATAATTCGGAAGTTCCAGGAATTTCAGAGCAAACAATCTCAGCTGGAGGAAGAAAAAGAGGAAGTAGCAAAGGATGACGATTCAGACTAAATCCCAACGTTTCATGTCACTTCAATCTTGAAATTGACATGTCTTTTTCATTTCTGTTTCGTCACATTTTTGAATCAATATTTTGACTTGATCTCCTGCGTGAGAATCATGCAAAACTGAACTCTAGTTAAATTGCTACTTTTTAGGATCTGCCCTATTTTATCTCTACTTCTTTTTGTTATAAATAAGGGATGCTTTTGCATTCCAAAGGGTCGAGAATTTTTGGAATATCTAGGGGCTATTGGAAAGGAGAAAAACTTTAGTGTTTTCTTTCAATCATTTTAAAGAATAGGATTGATATTATTTGGCAGACTTTGTGTTGTGGAATATATCTTACTTAAGATAGTGTTCTTATGTGATGATCTTAAGCTATTCTTTGCATAGAATCTTAGTGTTTATAATTATCTCGGACATTATATTTATGATCTAAAACTCGTATGATTATTTCTGCTCTGTGTTTACTCGAAAGAAAATACGTTTCTCCCATTTCCTTTCTACTTCTTTCATCGTAACAATTTCTAACCTAGTTCATTTACGAAAGCAATATCCTTGAATCGTGTGAATGTGGATTTCGGGATTTCATCCCAACCCCCAATGGTTAGATTAGTGTGAATACTATATATATTGTTTACCGTGTTTTAGATTAGCAATAAGCAGGCAGCCTCACCTGTCTTTGAGGAGGGATTTTATCCCATATACTGTGGTTGAACCTCATATTTTGGTTTGACAAAATATCCAACCAACAATGTAATAGTTTTTAAGTATTTTTTAAAAGAAAATTTGATACTTTCATGAAGATGTATAATAAGGTATGAGTTATGTTGAGACAGTTTGATATGTGCTTTAAAGCCTAGTTTAGGTCTGATTTGAATATGACAGAGCTAATAGTGTTGTCTGGACCAATGAAAGAACATTGTCAAATATGGGTTTGAAGTTTTTTCATCGAATATTGCAAGAATGTTGAATATTTGGTTAGCTAAGCATGAAGGACAAGTGAGGTATTTCATAGGCCTTAAGAAAGTACATGAAGATATAATATAGGTGTAAGCATCAAGATAAATGTTGGAGAGACAGTTAGGATTGTATAGATGCTACAAGGTATGATGTCTTGTTCTTTCATGAAGTCTTTTTGCAAATAGAGTGCCTCAAGAAGATTTATATTGTAAAAGTCAGATTGGAGAATTTTTTGTCTTGAATTGTCATGTTATAGTCTTGAAATTTATTTCATGGAGTCACAAGTATGTTTTTGGAGGTTTGAATCAAATATGAGATGGATATACTAGTTGATAGTATGGAATAGGTCTGATTAATAATGTAGGATGCAAATGAAGTTTAAATGGGAAGATGTTAGTTTATGATGTGTCAAAAGCAAGCAAGTGAATAATCAATGTTAACAATAGTAGGTGTTTGAAGACCCAATAGGTTTGTGATGACAACTTGAAGATATGAGATTGTGTACATAGTAAGAGATATGTAATCTAGTCACTTGAAACATTTTTGGAGTCATGTTAGAGACTCATGGTAGCCGTGAAGATCAATATAGTTGTGTTATGGTACTCTAAGATTTCCTGAGTAGACAAAATATGAGTAAACTTGAAGGTTGTAGCCCTAATGGATGTCATTGAAGTAGATGAAGAAGGTCATCAATCAGGTATGTTGAACCAATTTTCATAAGTTGTGTTGCATCAAAAGGTATCTGATCTCATTCTATTCAGTTATTCATAAAGTTGTGAGCTTTAAGAAGAGGTTTTGGAAACTCTGCATAGTAATAGAGAGTTGAAAGAGTTTTAGGGTTAAAAAAGTAGTGCATGTCAAATGAAGTGATATTGAAGACCCAACAGGTGAGCTAATCTTTCAAGTTGAGTTGTTGATGATTTCTAGTTGAGCATAGAAGTTGCATGAAAGAATTTGTGAGAGACCCAACTGGTATGCATTGTGGATGATATGTTCTATTCTTGTCATAATATTATAACACCCTGAGAAGTGTATCAAAGGTTGTATGAAGGCTTATTAAGAAGATGATCAATAGTACTCAAAGAATTGAGATATGCATGTTTGAGCATGGAAATGTACTGATTGACCTTATTCATGGAATTGTGATGGTCTTAAAGAAGTCAAATTAGCAGGGGTCAAATCATGAAGAAGTAGTGTGTAGTCAAGAAGGTATATTTATGTGCTTTAAGAAGATGGTTTGACTATTTGATAGTATGTGTGTTGACTCAAGAAACATGTTTGAATGGCTAGTGATATTATGACAAGCTCTAGGGGATACCTATAAGGGTCTGCTTTTTTTTGCTCCAAGAGCATGATGTTGAGTCAAGAAGACATAAGAATTGTTAAGTGATTTTGAGTGGATGGTGGTTAATAAGACCAATATGACCTTATGCACTTATATGTGTGACATGAAAATCTAATAGGGTTATCTAGGTGTGTCTGGATAGACTATGATCATGAAATTAGTTGCTTGAAATTAGCTCCATGAGAAGAGTGTGTTGATCATAAAGGAGGTT
This sequence comes from Taxus chinensis, assembly GCA_019776745.2. Taxonomy (NCBI): domain Eukaryota; kingdom Viridiplantae; phylum Streptophyta; class Pinopsida; order Cupressales; family Taxaceae; genus Taxus; species Taxus chinensis. The sequence continues at coordinate 674,643,403 of CM034152.1, forward strand.
TGAAGTATGAAGCATGATTGATAACAAGTATTTGAGTCAAGGAAAGGTTTGGGCATTGCAATATGTCATTAAGAATTGTTGAGTGCTTTTTGAGTGCTTAAGTGGATTCAAGGTAGGAAAACATAGTCTTAGGGTGAGCTTGTTGGCCCTGAAGGAGTTTGGTATAAGTCTATTTTATCCTTGTGTGGGTCATGAAGGAGTATAGGTGGAGTTGTAGAGGGATGCTTGAGTAGGCTCTACTTCTTGTGCCAATCAAGTCATGTTAAGTGGTGTCATGAAGAACAAGTTCAGTATTTGTTGATAGCAGATGATAGCTTGGAGCATGTTTAGGTACTTATTGAAATTGATCCTTATGGGGAAACCGTTTAGGCTCTAAGTTGATGGTCATAAATTATGTTAAGAAGTTGCAAGCTTGTGTTTTATATTTTACATGATATATGCATGTTCATAATATGAATTCTATCAAGTTTTGAAATTCTGAGTTAAAGAAAGGTTTCCTATTAGCTAATGCTCAATGTGTAAAACAAAGTGTGGGTGGTATCTAGCAATCAAGGAAAGTCTTATTCAAGAATGTGTGTTGAAGTATCAGGAGAAGGACTCAAGGGGAGTTATATCATGTGTGTTTTCGAATCTCCACGTGCAAAGATTGTAGTGCCAAAAGTGTGAAGCACATGGAGAAAAGGACATGGTGTAAGAGTGTAAAACATTGTTTTTTCCTATCTAAAGAGGTAATTGCAAATAGTTGTTTTATTTATTCTTGATATTGGTTCAGTTATGTTGTGTTTTGAGAAGAGCATGAGTCAAGGTATGATTCCTATTTGGAAGGTATGCTTCTACTGAAGGGGAGTCTATATTGCTCTAGATAGAGTCAAAAGCAAATAAGAAGGTCAAAAGTATATTGATAGGTTTATTTGGTTAATGTTTCCAACCAAAAGGTGGGCCTAATATGATCATCAGAAGGAGACCAAGATGTGTCAAGTATGATAATTATTTTCATTAATTTCAAAAGGGGGAGAATGAAGTGTATGGCATATGCGAGTACCTTAGGGGGAGTATGAGATATTCATCGATGGATTTGTCCATCAATGAGAAAAAGGGTTTTTTTTGGAATTGTGTTTTCATTGATGTCAGAAGAGTGATGATGATAGAGTGATGTTTCCATTGTTGTCTGAAGTATCATTGATGTTAAAAAGAGTAAGAAGCATGAAGTTTGATTAGTAGTGTCCTTCATTGTTGACATGTCATGTTGAAATTACATGGTGTCTTATAGATGGTCTTGAGCAATATGATGGCTTACAAGAGTGATTGTGATGGTATTTGGATGATATCAGTGATGACATGATGAGTATTGAATGTTCTTATAGGTGTGCAAGATGTGATGCAAAGTCATGAAGAGGGCAATATGGATGGTGCAAGCATGGTTCAAGATGCTTGGTTTGGAGGCCTACTCAGCATAGGATGAGGTGTGTCATGATGGAGTATAGGTATGTATGAGTATGTTACATGCATATGGTGAGAGAATTGGGAGAATATGTAGATGAGGTTGTAGAGATACTTACAAGTGTCTCATAGTACAGGTATAGGGCTAAGTGGTGTATTCCTAGGTCTTCACTAGATCTATTTTCAAGCCTAGGTGTCTGACATGAGATTGAGTTGAGAAATATTTTAGCATCGGAAATGGAAATGTGAGCTTTGTAGAAGGTGTAGCAGGTTGTTATAGAGGTGTGTTCCAAGTTTCGGGTGGTGGTTTGCAATTTTAAGCAAGATATGTGCATGTTTACCTCTACCAAGTTTTTGAAAGTAAGAAACAAAGGTTGATATGGACTATCTTGATGCTCCTTGGAACATGTAAACTATGCATGGGGGTATGATACCTTCATGGTATTTATGTAAGGGTTCCTAAGATGATGTTCCATGCATTAGTTCATAGATTTAAGGGGTATAGCTTTATGAAAAATCATTAAGAAGGTAAACAACTTCTAAACCCTTCTAAACCCTTCTAAAACCCTAGTTCAAAAGTGATGGAGAAGAATATTGCTTGGTTAGTGGTCCATAATTTATTTTCCTGATCGAGTTTGATGATTTGAGGTTATATAGGAATCCTCCATAGTTTCTCTAGGTGGTCATTTAGGTATCATGGTTGTGTGTGGACCCCACTGAAATTTACAAGTTTATGAAGAAGTTATGTTTGCTACAAAGTTGTGCACTAGACATGTTAACTAAATTAGTGTTTCAGTAAGTATGGGAATATATTATACATGTACATTTTGGTTTTAGGTCATGGTTGATCCCTTAGGAGGTCTATGGATTGTCTATCTTGCAAGACTGGTTTTAGGGCGGTTTTGGGTAGTTTCAAGGTGGACATGGTTGCAAAGGCATGTTTTGGTGGTGATTTCAGTATGAGTTATGTCATTGTCTAATGTATTGGTGATGACCTTGAGGTCATGATATTTCTAGTGATATATTATCAAACTTGCATGATTGAGGTGATATTGATGAGGGTTTGGATTCAATCTTTGAAGACTAGTTTTGGGGCATCATGGTTGTGCTTGTTCTCAAGTGGGTTACATGATGAGAGATGGTGGTTTAGAGTTGTAAAATCTTGATAAAGGTTTCTAGTGGTCTTATACAACATGTATAAGTTTTCAAGTTGATTCTTTGTGAAGGTGTTGGTTTCTCAAGAACAATAAGCTTTGGCGAGTGGGCTATTTTGGTATATTATGCCTATTAGAGACCTAATGGAGATTTGTAGGTTCTAGATGGTATTTCCAACCTAAGTGGTCTTATGAATGTTGTTTTAAAGATAATTTTAATTTTTTAAAGTTTATTTGTCCTATGATGGCATACCTAGGTGAGTTATGATCATGAGTCATGTATATAAGCATGTGTTAGTGTTTTATTTTTTTGTTATTAGAGGGTTAGAGAAAGTGCGAGCTATAGGGCAACTTGTGGTTGTGTAAGATGTCCTTGTGACCATCAGGAGAGGGAAGCGAGTATGATATGATGTTATAGAGAGTGATCAAATATTGGCGAGCTAGGTAAAATGACCTAATCAACTTGAAGAAAGATGTTCTTTAGAAAGGAAGGCTAGAAGACAATTTTGGAGAAGATAGAAGGAAATAAAGCTTCATAGAGTCATCATCAATTGTTGGTGCAACGTTTCAGAGGTGAGAAAAAAATCAGGTGGCTTTAGTTGGTGCTAATTCATATGGGGTTTAGTGCTCCTTGTAGTGTTGGTGCTATACTAAATCTAGGGGTTGGTTCTCTTTGTGGGACTGGTGCCTCTTATTTAATTTAATTTGTATTAAATATAATATTATAGAGTCACTAGTTAACCAAATGAAGTATAAATTATGAAATATAATAATGAAACAAGAAGAATAAGATTTAAAATATCAAATCCTATGAAAGAATATGAGATAAGAGGACTAAGCTGATTCTTGCATAAACTCAAATTGATTTGGACTAGGAAAAGTTTCGCAAAAGATGGGTAGAGTGTCATAAATGCTTAGTATAAATTTAAAACTATAGGAATGAGGCTAGACAGGGTGCTTAGGCATTGGAGACCACTTCTAAGAATTGGTGACTACACAAGTGCCCAAGATCTACTGTTTGGTGTGTCGTAGGATCTTTGTTATTGTTCTCTATTAATCAGTTGATAGTCGCACAATGATCACTGAAGGTACCTTAACCTAAAAAATAAGATTTCACCTACACAAGCCGATAAACTAAATAAAACCTAAAAAGTAAAATTTAGAATGGGCATTCAGACTAACCCCGACAGTCATTCCAAGAGTGAACTTACAATCGAGCGCTACACTAAATCTCAGACTCTATGTAGTTCTTCTGAGTGTTTGTAGAAATTGTTCCTTAGGATTCCCTTTTGCAAGTTATACTTAATGGTGGGATAGATTTTATATAGAATGTAAATGTGTGGATGTAATAGAATAATATTCCCCTTCTTATGATGTGTATGTATAGTATGTAGTCCCTTGTCCCTTGTCCCTTGAATGGATGTTGGATGGATTCCTTTAGAGTACTTTAATGCCTTTGGAATACAAGCTTAGGTGATGATAGTAATGATTAGTGTTGGGTCCTTAATCCTGAACACATAACTATGTATTTATATGAATCCCTTGTTTTAATTTTGTAACTGACAACTGGAAAGACAATCCATAAGTGAAAAAGATTCCCAAAATATAAAAGAGGTCTAAAAGGAGAGAGTGAGGTGAAAAAGGGTCAGGGGAACCCATAGGGGATAGGAGTACCTAGGAACTTTTTTCTTGGCTAGGTGTTACTTTCTAAAGACATGAAAGATAAATTAGTAAAGAAAACAAGAAACAAAGAAAAGAGGCCAACGATAGTTGTCAACCACTAGTTTTATTGCTTAGGAATAATATTCTTTTAAGACATAGAAATGTACCCAAGTGCATGATTTTGTGTCTCCAACCTCACTCCACCTAGGGGTCAGTGCTCCTTCTTGGGTTGGTGCTAAAAAAATTTGAAACATGGCTATAATAAATATTTATTTCAGTGTGTTTTCTTCCCCTTGAGGGTTTCCCATTTATATCTCGTGTTCATGTGTTTATGTGTTCTCATTTTCTCATGTTTGGTTATGGTTATTGAATGCATGGTTAATGGTTAATGATTAAGTTTACAAATGATTAATGAATGGTTAAATTTTGAGTGAATGAAAGTTTTTTATGCCCACTGATTCACCCCCCTCTCAGTAGTTGTGCTTCCAATAGGACCAATGGGTCAAATAGACTTGAACCCCACACAAATTAATATATGTTTTTAAAGTAATACATAAAAATAATATAAATGAAAAGAAATATACAAGACAAAATATTAAAAACAACAAAAAATCCACCAAGTCAGAAAAGAATGCCAGGTAAGTAACAAGTCAGTAGAGGGATAAGTCCAATTATTTTTGACATGGCCTTTGGTTTGAGTACTAGAGCCATCATATATCATTTGTTTCTTAATCCATGTCTCCTCATCATTGCTATGGTCACCTGCCTCTTCATGTGAACTACTAAGATCTAGTTTCATAGTTCCCCCATCATCATAATCAATAACCAATTGATCTTGCAAAATGGAAATGCATTTTCCCTATAGCACAAGGTTAGATTTGAATCTTTTCATGTTAGTAAAGAGAGAATAACACTCCCCTATAAGATTATGATTCGCCTCCATGAGGGTATTAACCACATTTTAAAAAGATTTAGTTATATTCTTCTGATGTTCCATGTAGAAAGGTAATTAGAAACCCCTAAGAAAAAACATTATTACCTTTAAAGGGCTTCCCCTCAGCCAATTTTTGTAACATCTCAACAATATCATGACATTTAGTTCCACAATCCTTCAGATTAAAACTATGGGCCTTATGCTTAACCTTGAGCCGTAATAATGGCACATGTTTGTCTAAGTCATCACCAAAGTCCTCAATATCCACCCTTTTTGATCATATTATCATAGGTTAATATATTATTGAGAGCTTCTAACCAAGTGAAGGTTCCTACCTTAGAGATTTTCCAATTACTCAAAATTCTCTTCTACGACCAATAAATAAGGACTATTTTTTCCTCATGATGAGAAATGATATTATAACCATGTTTGAATTTATAATATTTCAATGAAGATATATTCCATTTCAAACTATTTTATCTCCCTCTTAATAGAAGTATTATTTCTTGAAATATTTCTTCCATGTTTAAGACTTGATCAATAGGATCCTCTACAATATTCCAAAATTTCCATACATACACTTCCTTGTCTATATGGGTATTGATTTGAATATATCTTGAAAGGAAGGATCCACACCTAGCCATTGAAATTATTCTAATTTATAAAATGTTTTCTATCATATTCAATGGTGGGAATCCCAACCACGATTCGTTCGAAAATTTTACTTTCTTTCTAGACCCTACTTACCATGTGAGTTTATGAAGGATTACCTTTTTTCATGACAAAATGAAGTTCCAAATATGTGAACTAGTGGGAATATATTTTATTGTAAATATTATTTCCTATTCAAAGGAGTCTAGATATTTGGACTTTAGGATATTGCACAAGATTTGGTCTATAATAGAGTAGATATTCCAACACATTTTTTCCCTTAAGGCCATATTTTATCTTTTTAGCTCCATAATGTTAACTCCAATTTTATTAGAAGATGCAATTTTTTTTCCATATTAGAAGACATAATTTATGATAATTTATAGACCCCCCTACAACATAAATTTATTTATTAATATATTAAATAATTTTATTATATTATGTAGGTAGGAAATTCTTGAAGAACCCTCTTGAAAAGGATTAGTCTTACAGCTAGTCTTAACCATTTGCCTTTCCATGATGATATATTTTTAGAGATTTTAGACAAGAGATCCTCCCATATTTCTCCCCATGATAAGATTTTTGAACATTAGGAAACCTAAATACTTTCTTAAAAGGGAAATTATTCTCATTCCCTAAATGATCAAGAGTTTTTTGTAGAGAGAAAATAAAATATTGAAGGAAAAAATGAGATTTAGAAAAAATGATCTCATGATCCAATGCTTTGGAGTATTTATTTGACAATTATATTATGATTGTAGAGTTTTGAACCGATAAAAAAATAAAGGAGAAGCTATACTTAACATAATATTAACAAATATAAAAATTGACATACACAAGATTACACAATATTTATCGCAGGAAATCATTTCAGGGAAAAAAACACAATAACTTGTCCCTTTTATTACATTAATTTAACCATTTTCGATATGATAATGTACTTCTAAGTTCTGCTCTACCCTACTGCATATTTGGCTATATGTAAGCACATAAATAGGAAAAAATCTAATATGTTTTAAAATTTAGCGGGGGCCAAAAACATGGGATAAGAAAATAACTCGTAATGGTTCCCCATAAATCATGGATTTTGACACCACCCATTTACACGTATAGATAAAAATACACATATCTATACTCCCAGACCTTATCTAACATTTCTGGAAGAGATGTACATTGCTCATGGGTGTACAATATGAAAAACATACAACATATTCAAACATTATCCCACTTGTTAAATACTTTATAAAATAGGGCTACACTGCTATATAGTCAGCAGCTTAAGGAAGTCAATCCCATTGATTTTCTGCACCAAGAAAATTTAGGGAAAATTTTAGTGGTGAATATTCATAATTTGGAAAATATTCCATATTTGGAAAATTTGAAAAGGTGATTTTTTAAGAGTAGGACATTGTACCATTCGCCTAAATTTTCGAGTATAATTTTTTTAGGGGTCGGCTTCACCTACTATTGAAAATACTCCTATATAAACATAGGTAATTCATCGGTTAGTATACTACTAATTTACTAGTAGGGTACCATCTGAAGTATGATAAAGTACCATGCGAACTTGTGAAGAACTATTAGACACATGAAAGGAAAATTAAGAGATGTGAAAAAAAGTTGTCTGGGCGTTGGATGCACGAAAATAACAGACATGACTGGAGATTTGACATTGTGATATAACAAGTTTGTAGTCATGTGAGAATAAGGTTGTTATGACATGACATCAAGGCTACAGTCACATGATAGAAAGGGTAATTTCATGTGAAAACAAGTTTTCTATCATGTGACAATAAGTTTTCTATTGTACGAAAACAAGTTTGCTATCGTGTGACAACAAGGTGGTTGTCATGTGACAACAAGTTTACAGTCACATGACAACAAGTTTACAGTCACATGAAAGCAAGGTTACAGTCATATGATAACAAGTTTTCTGTCATGTGAAAACAAGGTTACATTCGCCTGACAACGAGGTTGTAGTCACACAACAAAAATGTTGCTGTTATGCGACTTGTAAATGAAAGATTCTATTGGTTGAAAATTTTGCACAAAACCCCTAGAAAATTCACTTGTTTCGCAAAAGTAGTTATGAGGATATTTTCCAGAGATATTCCACCTTCAATTTCCTAAAGGTCTCTTAAATGATCCATGTATAAATTTCTCAACACTCATAACCTTTTTCAAAGAGTCGACAACATCATCCTCTATGTCCACCTTACTTAGTAGTATCTTCTTCTTCTACACCATTTCTCTTATCAAATGGTATTGAACATCAATATGTTTCTTTCTTGAATGATACTCAGGGTAATTTTCCAAGAATATTGCATTTTGACTATCATAATCTATCCTTACAACATTTTGATAAAACCCAATAGTGGAGATTGGCCATTAAATCCAAACCACTTTTTTAATTGCATGAGTAGATGCCATGTAATCAACCTCTCTGGTGGATAACACAACACTTGATTTATTTTTTATCATCTAAGTTACCGCTCTAATGAACACGTTGAACACATACCCAGTGGTAGACTTGTGCATATGCAAGTCCCTACCCCAATTTGAATCCACAAAACCATGTAGATCCAATGTTTTACTATCACCAGGTTTACCCTGATAACATATTACATAGTCAAATGTCCCACACATTTACCTCAATATTATATTCAACACATTCCAATGTTCCTTTCCATGATTTGAAATGAATTTTCTCACTACCCCCACTTTATGTGCAATGTCATGTCTAGTAGAAACCATAACACACATCAAACTTCCTGATTAGCTAAAAATTGAGATAATGTATGCTAGTTAATCTAATCTAGGAGGACACAAAAACATAGTAAAGAAGCATATAAATGAATTAAGTAACTAATGTAATAAAAGTAAAACCCTAATGTGTAAGAGAGAAGAGGAAAAAACTCAGATGAATAAAAGATACTTGTAGGAATGTGTCGCAGAGTTGATTGGAGAATCTTGAAGAAGGAGACTATACAAAATCTCCGACAGGGATGTACATGGAGTATTTAGTTGGACTAGAGTACCTGGAGAGGGACTGGGGCACCCATGGGAACTATGGTCTATAAATCAAGTGCCTTGGTCTATGCAAAGTCTCAGAAACTGAATCTCACAGGGATAGGAGGTGGTTTGGAACCCTCACTATTTGTCACATCAAATTCAATGCCCCATACTAGATGTCACCAATAATCCAAGATGATGTGAAGAGCTGTAAAATACTAAAAAAAATATCAAAACCCTAAAAAAATAAAGATGTAAATGAATGGGTTGGAATTACCTGAGCTACCACAATAGGGGGCTTACTAACTGACCACTGCACTACATTTTATATCCAAATGTAGTTATGGTGAGTGTGATCATAGTGTGCCCTAGGTTCTCTTGTGCCAGTCACACTTTGTGAAGTAGTGAGCAATAACTAAATTTAGAAAATTTAATAGAATATGTGCATGGAATAGAATAAAATCCCTCCTGCTATGAAGTGTGATGCAGATGTCCTATCATTTTTCCTTGATGATGGAGCTATGTAGATGTAAGTGATCTCTAATGCAATAAATGGATGCAAATATAAATGGATGATATTAGTGAACGATACTAGGTCACTCTTTATGGTCTCATAACTTTCTATTTATAGGGTTCTCTTGATTTAATTTCGTAATTAACCCCGAAATGGCCAACCATAAAATAAATAAAGATCTAAAATGGCTAGAAAGAGCCCAAAATGTGGTGGGAAAGTGCAAAAGGGACCCGGGCGCCCCTGGTGGGAACAAGGAGCCCATGGGCACTCTAGTACTAATCTAGGCACCCTAGGTGAGGCTAAAATAATATGGGATGATAGAAGCTAACTGGGCATGTGGATGTAAAAGGTCGGTAATGACAAAATAAAATAAAAGAAGATGGAAAAAGGATGGGGATTAATTAGTAATTTATTCACTAAAGAACATTCTAAATAGTAGTATGAGATTGGGATTAAATAATGTCTAAAGTGAATGATTTTGTGTCTACATTTGCCGCTACTTTATGTTGGTGAGAGGAAAGCTCAGTAAGATAAAGTAGAAAGAGATGTGTGCCTAAAAAATATGTAGATCGATGAAGAAGGTGTACGAAAGTACTAGATATAGCATTGAATGAAAAAATTATGATGGAGCATGGAAACTAAAGATGAAAAATATAAAAAAATGATGAGAGTTAACCTAGGGTGGAAACATTTTTGTAGCTGCTGCTATGTGTACTTGTATGGTTAGTATGCAAGGTTTTCTGCCACTAAGTGTTGTTGTTGCCACCCTTGTTATAGTTGTTGCTGCTTGTTGTTGCCCCCATTTTAATGCTTGTTTCTCATACATATAGATCTATAAGGAGAAAACAATCAAGTAGTTAAATATATATGTATGTAAGTGTAAAAATGTTATGTAAAATATGCATGTGCATGTATGTAAGAGTGCATGTAAATGTAAAGTACGTAAAATGAAAAGTGTAAATGGAATATGTGCACTTCATCCATGTCAAGAGAAAAGGTGTAGAAGGATATCCTGTACTTTCGGGGTTTTCTGGGTGATCCGACACCATAGGCCGAAGAAGTATAATGAGGAAATGATTTGTGTCCTCCAACCATTAATTGTTTCCTTGAACTGTGTGTGAAGAGATTTCTATACTATCCTAGTTTTTTGGGCAATTCGACATAGGCGGTAGAAGAAGTATTGGGAGGAATTCCGTGTATCCTCCAACCGTTAACTTCTCTCCTGAATGCTAAGGACACCATGTCCTGTAAAATACATTGTGTAAGGAGTTTTTAGACTAGTCTGAACTCACTTGGTGTATGTAAACCCACAATGCCAAGGGCAGAAAATGCTTTAAACTGAACCGGTGTAAATGCACTGTGTAGAATGTAAAAACCCCAAATGACTCTGCCCCTCTTTCGGGGTGCATATGACATTGCTTATAGGAGAATGTGGCCCTAAAAGAGGACCAACCACATGTACTCTAAAAAATTTTCTTGCAAGGGGAAGGGAATGTGATTGTTAGAAACCAAGGTGCATAAAAAAGGATGGATAGACAAAACAAGCGTTAGTATGAAAACACATACATGTAGAAAACAAGTGTAAAGTATGTAAGTAGTGTGTAAAATACCAAGAAAATTAATGTAAATATGCAATAAGATAAGGAATCCACACAAAGTAGGTCACAAACACTGGGCATTACTCACGATGTCGCAAGACACGCAAGGCCATCATGACCGCAAACAACTAACAAGTGTACGCACCAAACATACGGCAAATCTTGCATACATGAAGCAAACAAAGGAATAAATTATAACAAACAAGAAGTAGTCATAGAAACATGTAACCCTATAAAAAAAGTGCTACACATGGAATACCCATTAGCATGTTAGAAAAATAACCTATATGTTAAAGCGTAAATAACCAAGTAATGTAAAGTGTTAAGTACAAAATGAAATAATAGCTCTTGAAAGAGACGGATGTGGATACCCCCAACGATGAGTTTAGGAATGGTAGAATATGAGCATCCATGCTGCGTATAAAGGATTTGTATCTATGATCACAACTAAATAGAGACATGAACACACATGTATGGATGGTATAGATAATGAAATATAAGAAATTAATCTAACAAGTGTAGTAAAGTGATCATGTAAAACACTAGTAAACAAGAGTAAATGCCCCCAAAACAATGCAATATGTTATGGATGAATGGAATGGAATGATAGGATCCGCATGCCCTCTGAGTGAATGGAAATGTATGTAATTAGGTTCACTTTGTTTCCCCCCTTAGTAGTTAAGAATGAACCGTAAACAAGAGTGTGCCATCAGGAAATGGTTGAAATGTGTGTTGTGTCTAATGCGTTGTTATGAATGTGTAGGTGTAGTAGAGAGATGTGACCTAGTGATGATGTGTGCCTGAACCCTATAGCCGAAGCGTATATCATGACTAGATGAACGTATAAGTGATGATTTATTCTAAGCGTATATCACTATGAGATGAATGGATGAGTAATGATTTAGATCTAATCCTATATCACTATAATGAAAAGAGGGAGTGATGATGTAACCTAAGGTGCATACCACTACAAGATGATAGAATAGGGGAGGATTTATCCTAAAGCGTATGCCACTAGGATGGAAATGTCGCATGATAAAATGTATAATAGTAAGTGTGTGATGAGTGTAAGGTCCGTTTGATTTGTAAACCCTTGGCACTTTAGTATGGACCAAGGAACTAAAGTACATCATAGGGTAGTGAGCATAGAATGTAGAAAGAGATATAGTATCTGTAATGATTAAATACGACCATGGGATGAATAGAATATGTAAAAATGGAGTGTGTAGAATGTGATGCTAGATGTGTAGAATGTATAAAATGTAATGTAACATGTGTAGGTAGACTAAAAATGTATTATGTAGGATAAAATGATGCTAGACTCATATGTGATGAAGAATAGTATAGTATATAGAAAATATGTGAGGTGAAGATGCACATTGTATGATGTAAGGCATAGGTCACTAGATGCATTGTAGCGATATGATGTATAAAATGAAATATAATATGTGTAGATAGCCTATATGTGTGCTATGCAATATGTAAAATTAGTATATAATGCTAGATGCATGTAGAAGTATGTGTATGATGAGGACTAGTATGATGTATGATATACAAATGTCAAAAATTTATATACTAAGTGTAGAATGTGTAGTGCATTATACGTGATGAAACATAATGTGTAACACCTATGGTGTAGTGTGTGGGGTTCATTTTTGGTAATCCCTCAATATTCAAGTGTGAACCAAAGCACAAGAGTACGTCATTGGGTAATGGTCAATGCTAGAATGTGTGATGACAAGGCCTATATTCAAATGCAAAGATGATAGATGCTAGGGTGAGTGGAGGGGATGTATGAGATGAAATTACCCCCAAAGTATATATGGATGAGATAAAATATCCAATGATAATGAAGAAAAAAATTTCTATCGGATAATGTATGTAGTGATGAAAGCGGATGAGTATGTTTAAATGTGGTATGTGTAAATGCTAAGAGTATGATGCAAAACTATGTAATTATGTGACTTAATTATAACGAAAAGATAATAAATGTGCTTAGAATGATATGATGATGAGAAAGGGGGATGCAAATACTATGCCCCTGAAGTATGTGTGGTGAAATAAGCTATCATCTAATGTCATCTAGAAGATCATCACTTTCAGGTTCATAGTCAAATGAGTAAGTATTAGTGACTTGATAAACAATAGTGTAAGGTGTATCACATAATGAACCATTGAGGCGTGAGTTGTACATTCCCATAACATACTCCTCATCGCTGAATGGAGGAAGTGGAAAATTGTGTGCATACCAACGAGTGATATTTTGAGTGTATCCTAAGAAAAAACTATTACAAATATGGCCAAAGGGTATAGGAAATGATATGTCTCTATGATCAAGATCCAGAGCTCTTCTAATATAACCAAGCCATGATTTTCCTTATGTAAGTGGTGAGGAATGAGGAGTGTGTGTGAGAAATATCGTGAGGTGACACATAGGAAGACCATAAGTAGAAGTGATAATGACATACCCATAATAAATATGAGAAGCATATGGTGTAGGATATAGGTCCTTAAAAGAAAAGCTTGGGTGGGCCAACCCATTTTGTGTACATATAATGTCATCATATGTAGGATCAAATGGAATATGTTCCCAATATGAATTACTCATGAAGAGCATGCAAGTGAATGGTGGAAGTGTTGAAGTAGATGGTACATGTGAAAGAAGGTGTGATAGAGCGACATCCATAGAATGGACATGCCTCTGATAAAGACTCACAAAAACAATAGTAGTATGTGGAACAGAAGAAACCGTGTCTATCACACAAATGGTATTGTCAAGGGGTGGTAAGAAATGTGCAAGAGAGAAGAGGAAATAAATTATATGAATAAAAGATGCTCACGAGACTCTTTTACAAAGTTGACTGGAGAATCTGGAAGTAGGAATGACCGTTCAGAAGCTCCAAAAAGGATGGATTTGGAGTATCCAACTAGATTGGAGCACCTGGAGAGGGACTGGGGCACCCACATGAACTATGATATGCAAACTGGGTGCCCTGGTATGTGTAAAATCTCTACAAATAGAATCTCACAGGGCTGACAGGTGGTCTAGAACCCTTGATGTCTATTGCATCAGATTCACTGCCTCGTACCAGATGTTTCCAATAATCTAGATGATGTGAAGACCTGCAAAAGGCCAAAAAGAAGTATCAAAACCCTAGAAAAAGAAATATGTAAATTAATGGGTCTGACTAATCTCAAGTGCCATAACATTGGGCTTACTAACTAAGTGTTACACTATATTTCGGACCCAAATGTAGTTCTGGTGAGTGTATGCATAGTGTGCCCTAGGTTCTCTTGTGTCAATCACACTTTGTGAAGTACCGAGAAATAATAGAATGTGTGACTGGAATAAAATAGAATCCCCCCTACAAAGTTTGATGTAGATGTCCTATCCTTATGCCTTGATGATAAAGCTATGTGGATGCAAGTGATCTCCAATGCAATAGATGGATACAACTCTAGATGAATAGTAGTAGTGAATGATGTTAGGTCCCTCATTATGGTCTCATAAATTTATATTTATAGGGTTCTCTTGATCTAATTTTCTAATTAACTCTAAAATGGATTAAAAAATGATTAACTAAAAATGGAGATAATGCAGGGTGCATTTTAAGAAGACCCCTATGAAAAATTACTTTCGAATCATCGACGTATCTCATAAAAAGAATTTAAAATCATAGGAGAATTTTCAAAAAAATGTTTCATGGTGAAGGTGATTTTACAGAGGATTGGTTCCTTGTTTTTTCACTTTTTTGGCCGAGTAGATTGGACGGGTGGGTTGGGTGGGAGGTTGGACGAGTGGTTAGACGAGCAGGGGTTGGATGAATGTTGGTTGGGCAAAGGGGTTAGACAGGCTGGTTGGATGGGTGGAGGTTGGTTGGGAAAGGATTAGATGGGAAAGGGATTGGACGGGTTGGTTGGACGGGTGGATGTTGGACAGGAAGGCATTGGATGGGAAAGGGTTGGATGGGTTGATGTTGGTCGGGAAGGGGTTGGATGGGAAAGGGTTGGACGGGTTGGTTGGACGGGTGGATGTTGGATGGGGGGTTGGACGGGTGGAGGTTGGACTAGTGGAGGTTAGACGGGTGGAGTTTGGATGGGAAGGGGTTAGATGGCAAGTTGTTGGACATGTTGAGGTTGGACGGTGGGGTTAGGCAGGAAGGGATTAGATGGGTGTGTTGGCTGAATGATGGTTGGGCGAGTTGATTGGACGGGTGGATTGGATGAATATAGGTTGGATGGGGAGTTAGTCAAGTGGTTTGGACTGAGTTCATTCGGCATTGTTACCAATGTATTTAATGCTCATTAATGATACCCCTGGACTCTATAAATAACATTTCAAGGTTCATTTTTACACTTTTATCCGTAAATTTCCACTTCCAATGCTCTTAGCTATCTAATTTTACACCCAAATTTCACTCGTCCCTAATTTCAGAAATGGCCAATACCACATCTATTCCTTCACCAAAATTTTAATCCAAAAACCTCATGTGCCCACAGATTTTAGCTTTGCTAAAGCTAAAATATGCTCCAAAGGATTGGGTGGAAAAATCATAATTTTCTGGGCTTGTGAACATGCCCCAATTCGACACAGATTCATCCATCCTTAATTACCTACTTGCCTCTTACAACGAAAAAGATGAAATTTTTTTCCTTCTTGTCGTGAATCTGAAACATCGTCAAATTTCTGTTTCTCTTGAACCTGAGGACGCGCATCAACTAACAGGTTTACCTTTCCAAAATAAGCCACCAGTTACTATGAAGGAAAGTCTTATAGATGAAGACAAAAAGTTTTTGGAGTCTCATTACAATGTACAGGTTGATGGTAAGTTTATTATTTTCAAATGCTTGTTTTTCACATTACTCAACCACACAGGATCTAACGTTTCCTTTTTGTAATTGCAGCTCCTCTTAATTGATCATCAAGAGGCATTCTTCTACAAGGTATTACAAATAATTTCTTTCTGGTAGTTGCTTCAGTTTTTCAAGCCAGGATTGTATTATCGACAACATTTACTACTGAATGGGGCAGTTTTGCCTATACTGTGATGCCCTTTGGATTGAAAAATGTGCATGTTGTATTCTCACACATAGTTGTTCAGACATTCGAAGACTTTATTCACAACTTCTTACAAGTCTACCTAGATGATTGGACAATATATGGGCTTGTGAAAGATCATTGTGAAAATTTTTGCTTGATGTTTGAATGATGCAGACAATTGAGTATCTCTTTGAACATTAAGAAATGTATATTTTCTATGTCATTTGGGATATTATTAGGACATATAATCTGCAAGGAAGGTTTGCTAGTTGATCCAGCCAAGGTTGCAATCATTTTAGGCTTGGAAGCGCCTACCAGTCAAAGTGAGGTACACAGATGTTTAGGTCATACCGGATAATATAGAAAATTCATCAAAGGGTATGCCAAAATTTTTGCACCCTTAGAAGAGTTACTGAAGGGAAAAGGTACATTTTATTGGGTAGAACCGCAGCAATGCGCATTTGAGATATTAAAAGAGAAACTTACTACCGTGCCCATTCTGTGATTTTCCTCATGGGATAAACCATTTCATGTGCATGTGGATGATTCTGGCATGGCCATTGGTGTTGTGTTAGCCCAACCTAGTGAAGGTATTATAGTATCATCCAATCTATTTTTCTATTAGGAAGCTGAATCATGTTGAATGGAATTATACAACTACAGAGCACGAAGCTTTTTCAATGATCTATGTATTGCACAAGTTTTGACAGTACTTGTTAGCAACACCATTTGTGTTTTATACAGATCACATGGCATTGAAGTACTTGGTAAACAATCTCGTCTTACAGGGGCGCATATGTATATGGGTGCTCCTATTTCAAGAGTTTGACTTCACAGTTGTGGTGAAGCTAGGGAAAAGAAATTCTGGACTAGACCATTTATCTAGAATCAATTCAGGAGAGGATGCATAGATAATTGAAGAAACATGCCAAATGCACAGTTATATTGGTTACAAACGTGCACCCATGGAATTAGAAGACATTGTTGTCTTTCTATGAAATAGGTATGACACCAAAAGGAATGAAAGCATTAGAAAAGAAGCAGCTTGCTATATGTGTGACACCATTTATGTTAATCAGTGGTGACCTCTACAAGTTAGGTAGAGATGAAGTATTATGCCGATTGTGTATTAGAGCATGATCGTAAGGATATCATGGAAGAAGCTCATGGTGGTATTGCAGGAGGCCATTATATAGGTGATGTGACTACCTGGAAGATCCTACTTGCTGGATTATGGTGGGAGACATTGTATAAGGACTGCAAAGAATATTATAAGGTATGTGATCATTGTTAGTGCCTAGGAAAACCAGGGCAAAGAGATGAGATGCCTTTGAGACTAATTACTAGTGCCGAACCATTTGAGAAATGGGCCATTGACTTTGTAGGACCTATTTCACCAAGCGCATGCAGGACTGGTCGTCACTATATCATTACTTGCACAGATTATCTCACACGGTGGGTAGAAGAAGCACCTACCAAGGACTGTATAGTAGCTACAATAGCTAGGTTTCTATGGGAGAATGTTCTTACAAGATATGGATGTCCCTTAAGCTTAACAAGTGATAGAGGTACACAATTTTTAAATGAGACAATCATGATCCTATTAGATGAGTTTATGGTTGCACACCATAAAACTACATCCTACCATCCTTAGGAAAATGAAACTACTGAGGCTTTCAACAAGATTTTGAGCCATAATTTGAAAAAAATTGTGATGTTGGAAGAAAGGATTGGGATGAAAAAGTATCAGCTGTTCTTTGGGAATATAGAACAACTTACAAGAGATTGAACAAAGCCACACCATTTCAGTTGGTGTTTGGCACGGAAGTTGTTCTCCCTATAGAATTTATGTTACCTTCTTTACGCATTACACTTGCTGGAGGTCTAGTTGATGAACAAGATTTAGAAGAGTGTATCAAAAAGATTATTCAACTAGATGAGTGATGAGCCATAGCACGATGGAGTCAGAAGTAGGAAAAGGCCAGGAAGAAGGCATGGCATGATAGAAACATAAGGGATAAGAAGTTTGTGATTGGACAAATGGTACTTCTTTATGACTCAAAGTTCTTGCGCCATCCAGGCAAGCTCAAAGTACATTGGTTGGGGCTGTATGTCATCACTTTTATACTTGAATCAGGTGCTTTCTAGTTAGAAGTACTTGATGGAACACGGCTACCCGAGTTACTTTAACGGGAGTAGGCTGAAGCCCTACTATAAATAAGTCTTCTTGGTGTTTGTAATAAGGTAGTATTTCCATTTAGATTAGGTTTTCAATTATGTATTTCCTTAATGTATTTCCTTCATTGTTGCTATGCTTTGTCAATTTAGTTGTTGTTCTTGTGTAATAAGCGCGCTTGCGTGCATGAAGCTAATTACTATATGAAGAATGTTTATGCATAGAGGACTGCACATACCTTTAGTGTGGGTGGTTGTAGTTATCCAAGTAAAATACTGTGGGAATTAAAAGGTGAAAGGAATAAGCTGCTACGGGTGTGCTTTAAGTCAAAAGAATATTGCTTCTCAAAAGTGACCAAGGATGGAGATGAATGAAAGAATAGTATAACGCGAGGTAAGAGGAGGCCATGTTAGCTACCAAGAGAAGGTACAGTGATGAGGTACTCAGGTGTAAGAGCAAGTGCTGAAGAGAAGTCTATGACTAGAGGGTAGGAAGGCACGCTAAAAGGTTATAGCTGGGGTGCGAAGATGTACCACATGGAACGAACAAATTTGGTCAATGAATGAGGGGATATTTGGTAGGTGAAGGAGAAATAAATGCATCAAAATTTGAGAAAAAATTATATAAGGATGGGATGCAAATTCATTTTTACCATTGTGACTAAGAGTATTTGAGAGAAGATAACCAAGTACAAAGAGCCAAGTGATCGATGTTAAGGTGTGAAGGGTGTGAAACCAAGCATGACAACCAGATCTATGTGAAAAGAAGCTTGCATCCCCAGTGGTGAAGGGTTTGAGCGAAGCAAGGAGACAGAAAAGAGTTAGGTTACAAAGTTTCCACCTAGGGCATAATTGAATCGAGCTAGGGTTTGATTCGCAAAGTTGTAGAGTTAAAGAGGAGACATTTGCAAGGTAAAAATGGCACCTAAGAAGGCATCTAAAGCAGCAGTAAAAGGAAAGAAGAAGGTGGTCGTCGAGGAGGAAGAGATGGCACCTGAAAGCCATTTTTCAGAAATGCAATATCCAGAAGGAGTCATCATCGGCCAAGAATGGGATTCACCCATCAGAAAGAGAAAAGTAAGTGAATACAATCACAGGACTTTGGAGAACAAGAAGAAGCTTGATTCCTTGCTCACTGCTAGAACGAACAAGCGCATGGCGGATGACATGACAGTTTATGATGATGCAGGTGAGAAGCTTCTGAAGAGAATTGGGGTCTACCAGTTATATGAGCTTCCATATTTCAGGAAGTATGAGCCCTTGTATCAGTGGCTCATGAGCAGGGTACACGAAGACTTCTTCTACTTTGCAGGATGCAGAGTTAGAATCTCATCTATGCTTATCTCATTAGTTACAGGTTTGAAGGCCACAAGAGAGGACATAAAAGGTGACCTTAGATAAAGCCATGATTTTAAAGACCAAACAGGAGTTGGGGTACCTGAAGGGTCTGCATGTGGAATGGACATAGACAAATTAAAGAACTTTCTAGTTGTACAAGCTGCAGCACACCTTGTTACCAAGTTGAATGATCAGGAGTGGTGGTCACAGGTAAATACTATGTGGTTACATGTGGCACGTAAGATGTCAGAAGGGACAATCTACAACATTACAGGCTATATTAGCAGAACAAATAGTCAAAGAAGCACGCACAGGAGGGAAGATCAGCTTTGGGGCTGTTCTACTATCACTGGTATTCATGGAGATTGGAGTACCAGATGGACCAAAGGAGAAAGTATGGGAATACCCCATGGAGAACAAGTCCCTAGCTGAAAGATTCAACAAGTACCTATGCAAGGGGGCCATGATAGATGATGTAAAGAAAAGGGTAGAGAAGTGGTATGACAGGCTCCGCGCGGCATTTGGGGAAGAGTGGCACATCCCAAAGGACCTACCAGTAGTGGTAGGGAAACAAGTTTAGTTTGTTGTATATCAACATTTCTGCATCACACGTTTCCCAATGAAAGATGGAGTCTGGAGCCCTTGGTGTAAATTGCCTTACACATTCAATGTAAGGTATTTCCAAGCATCTGTTCATAGATTTACAGACACGCACCAACTGGTCTTCAATGCAGATAAGGTAGACTGTGACTACCATACATTGAGGAAGAAGTATGTGTATCCTGGCAGAAGTGCTTATACAGAGAGGATCATTTCAGAGGTACTGAATATCAAACCAATAATTTTGGCTGTAGTAGATGTGGGGGCAGCATTGGTGTATCTTCAACTGAAGCCAAAGATGGAGAATAACAAATATGTGGAAGGTGAGTTCACACTTCCAGCACCACCAAAGGGAAAGCATACAATGGAGAACATCCCAACACCTAAGCCCATAGAGCCAATTGAAGTGCAAGGATGAGGAGGAGAGCGTGAAGATAGTGGTGGTTTGGAGCATAGGGGTAGGAGACATCCTACAAGTAAGGGTGAAGCTGAGCACGCGCCATTACCCCACCTCAGCCACAAGAGGGGGATGATGAGGACTTGAATGCAGTCCAAGGGGAGCACAGGTTTAAAAGGGTATTTAAGAGAACAAGGACCCAAGGTGCTACTCCAACCACTGTGCACAAATCACCCAGACTCTCTCCCAAAGGAGGCTGACCATGCAAGAAGAAGGAGGAAATTGAAGTTGAATGAGGAGGTGGAAGAGTCAGAGGAAAGCATGCCTAATTCTCCTACACTTCTAGAGGACACAGAAGAACAGGGTGAGGAATCAAAGGAAAAAGAAGAGGAAGAGAAAAGACCAGAGGAAACAGCTACAGAGGATGTTCAGGACATGGAGACGCAAGTCCCAAATTTGGAGGCTAAAGTCCTAAGTAACAAAGGTCTAGAAGGACAAGTGGAGAGCACATTCCACCAGCCATGGGGTATGCAGAGGACGTAGGAAAAATTGTCTGCACCCACTTCCAGAGCACAATAGCACAAAAGGATTTATTCGGCTGGGAGTTAATGGATGAGGATATGGTGATGTGCGCACTAGAAAGCAACTATCATGGTCGATGCACACCCACATGGATGAGCCTAACTTTGATGTGTGTGAAGAGTCATGCATTTTGAGATGACTGAAGAAGGCACCTCAAGCTAGACACATGACAGTAAAGCCTACTGTCATGTTAGATGAGCAGGTCAACAATGCATTGGTGAAGTTTTCTGCTAAGGTGGCTAGAAGAAACATGGATAAAGCTGCACCATGATCAGAGTGTTGCATGAGGATTTAAAGATAAAGGATGTAGAGATAAGCATGCATAACATAGGAGAGGGACTTCACGTAGAAGAAGAATGAGGTGTTCATAAGCATCGTAGAGGAGATTGGGGACAATGTAATCAAAGCAAGGCCACACTTGGAGGCCAAGGTACCACAGACATTTCCTTCAGTGATACACTATGTGGGAAAGTTGGTGGACTTGGTACTTAAAGATGAAACTCTATGTATGCAAGCACCAAGAATCTCTAGAAAAAGATGTCGATCGAGAGAAAGCATCTAGTGATGAGAAAAATTGCATCTTATGAAGGGTTGTTGTAAGCATTATAGGAAGTATTGAAGAAAGTAGACTAGGATTTAAATGTATGCACAGCTCCAAAGGTGCTTATCAACATCAAGACCCTAGAAGAGAACAATGAGGTCCAGAAAGTGATGAAAGATGAGACATTGGGCCATGTAGAAATATTGTCAATGGTTAAACAGAAGTGCGAGGCCCTGACAGCAACACAAGAGCCACACAAGACTCGGCTGGAAGAGCTTGGAAAGCTAATTGTGCAGAAGATGGACCTTTTAGAAGGAAGAATGACATCAATGTCCAGTGTTGTGTTGGTTCTACAAAATGAGAAAGGAGAGATTGCGAGGGATGAGTTGGAATCCATTGTTGTGGACATCCCAGAAAAAGTAGAGAAAGAACTCACTGACTGGCAGGTATTAGAGGTTGAAATAAAGGAGGAGTATCCAGAGTTGATACTACAAACTGATACAGAGGAGGTTGCCTAATAACCTCATAAAAATTCTTTATTTATCTACATTCTTTCATTCTTATTCTTTTTCTTCTATTCTTTACTTCAATTTTTGGAGATACCCATTGTCAGGATGACAATGAGATTAGTGTGGGGTAATGTTGATCAAAGAATACTTGTCAAAGATCACACAAGGAGTCCGCATGGGATAGAAGGCCCAGAACCAAGGGCACGGAAGGACAAGAAGGACCCACATGCACGTGGAAGGCAAGTTCAGATTTTAGGACTTAGCTGATTTTGAGCATGAAGACCTATTTTTAGAAGATGGCATGTGGACCACATCAACGATGCAGAGATGTGCGCACCATGCATTTTCTATCTTTGGAGAAATGGTTCAAAGCATTTATGCATGGAGACAAGCTAAGAATAGAATTGACACTTTAGTTAACTGTAAGAGGACTATATATAGCACACTTGCATGTGTGGCTATGATTGTAAATGGCTATATGGCTATCAATAGCATGCGGCCTATTTCTAGAATAGATAAGTGGTGAAGGGAAAGTCCCCACCCTATATATATGATGTTAGATACATAGTAGAGGTGTGATTTTTAAGTGTAATAGAGAATTTATAGAGAGTGTGTAGATATATGTATGTGATAATGGAGAGAATATACACATATGACTGAATCACTGTATTAGTTCCATATGCTGCATTGGTATAGATTGACAATACTGTAAGGAGCTTCTATATTTATTAATAGATGGAATATATTGGCTGAATCTAAGTGTCATTCATGTGTGTATTGAGTAGTGCATGTTATTAATTCAATCATGATTACTGTTTAAGCTTGTTCTTTCATAGATCTGTGGGTAGCATGCATTATAGAATGATGGATTAGTTATGAATCTATATGTTTCTTCCTTCATCATGTTAACATCCTTTACAATTCAACCCTAAAGAGGGACCTGGTACCTTTGCGCACTTTGGGTGAGTGCTCAGTCTAGGCTGAGTGATGTGTCAGCTCGACTAGGGTGTTATCTAGTAAATTCTAGGCTGCATCATACAAGCCACTCACAGACTTCAGTGATTTTCATCTAAGGACAACCTCTGAAGCTTCCATGTTCTGAATTCGAACTCATTCAAGACTTAAGATTGCCTCGTCCAATCTATAGCCCACTGGCTCAGCTCACTATTCCAAATGCAATACAAAGCTCAAGCCATTGTTCCTTTCGAGAGGATGAGATTAAAATTAGATCTTAATTGAGTCCCTAAGATCGACCAAATTTATAGGTGATCACTCTTCATTCGAATGAGCTTCCATGACTGTGCAATGAGTGGCTTCCCTTTATAATGAACAAGCTATTTTACTCGTCGGCTCTCAAAAATAATGGTGAGCTCAAATATTTTCTTGACCTGAATTTTGAGAGTGAGCCACACTTGAGTGACAGCCCAAAGGCCAAGATTTCATTACAGAGTTCAAATGAAACTCAGCTTATCCTTCACTACAACTTCATGCCCAATGGTTAGATATAGAACATTGTTTGTAAAACACCATTCCTCAGTTAGCAGGATAATCG
This sequence comes from Taxus chinensis, assembly GCA_019776745.2. NCBI lineage: Eukaryota > Viridiplantae > Streptophyta > Pinopsida > Cupressales > Taxaceae > Taxus > Taxus chinensis. Next base: position 674,667,103 of record CM034152.1, read on the forward strand.
ACCCATCCATAGATTTTGCCATCGGATTATCCCATTTCGACCCCCGAGTCGATCATCTTGAAACCATAAAGATTGCTTGGCTTACATACCACAACTGTACCCAGGAGTCAGCTTGCAAAATCTACTGATGATTCATGGTGAGCCATCTATCAACGGTAATCCACATGTAACTCTTATGCACGGTAGAAGATCGACAAGCTATTTCATTAGCTTCAAGGCCCTATTAGGTCTGTTTAAAATTTGGATCCCGGAGAATCCCTAATCTCTGTGAGATATCTCATCAAATTCTTCATTTCGAAGGCCGAGATAGGACTGCATATTTCCCACCTTAATTTGTTGAAAAGAGAGGAATGGGCCAAGTTATTCAAAACATCATTCATTCACTTTTTTCAATTACTTAAGCTATGCCATCAATCACATAAGTGGAAAGCATTCGAGGATATGGAAATTCACTAACAAGGAATTCCCTGAATGTGCAATTGAGGTACCCCAGAAACTAAATCAGGACCAAATGTAGTCAAATCCTTAGGATATTTCCGGTGCCTGGGTTAACATGGCACCTTGTTGTCACAATTATTAGAGTTGGAAAGCTTGGATATCACCTCCATGTTGCACTAGGGTCTTCATGAGCAAGGGCTTGGAATCCAAGTCAAACCTGACTTCTTACATGTAGTTCCTCCAGTTCTAGTTCTATTAAGGTGACTTGATGTGCATTTGAAGGATTCCATTTCTTTCTTTCTTTATGCGATGTCAATTTGGAATCTTGCTAGGAACTGGACCATGACTTACGAGGATTGCATCATTGAATGCGACCAACACCAAAGCTCAAATTGATAGGCAGGCAATAAATTCACTAATGGCACATGTCATTTATTTAAACATACTTGTTAGTATAATGCGACCACAAGGAAGAAAACTAATTTAAGCAATATCTTACATTTTAATGTTCTATGAAGGATTGGTAGTTAGTTATCTTTTACTTTATTACTTAATTAGTCTTTTCCTTTACAGTAATTCTCAATCTCAAGCTCTTAATATTCATTGTTGAGAATTTGAATTGTCTTAAGTTTGTGGGTGCCCAACATTATTTGGCCTCAATATGTCACACAAATACTCAACACAACACTAACGAACCATGAGACATCTTGCTACATACTTTCATGATTGTATCACATCACAATACCTATAATTCCAACATGGAAAGATTAACAAGTAGTCCTGACATAACTAAGAATTTACAACTAATTATGTCATTACTTGATAAATCTAAAACACACATGTGACTTACAAACATTAGTTCATCAGGCTGATACATATACAACTGGTATCACATGACCCAAAGATTCATGATTGTACCAACATAGTGCCAAGATAATATCTAATAGTACATAATACCCAAGAGGATCATTAAACCTCAGTCATAATAATGCTTAACAAGTACTCACATGAGTACACATAATTTATAATATCAACTCCACACACTTTCGAAAACATCATAAAAAAACTCTGTATACCTCCCAAAAATTACAAAACAACTCCATATACCTCCAAAAGCATCACTAAAGAACTCCATATACCTCCCAAGCATCACAAAACAACTCCATATACCTCCCATAAAGATTGAATCATAGTGCCAAAACCAAGCCAGGTCACTCACCATAAAGCCCTGTCACCTTATTTCTCCATATTAGGTCAAATGTCAACCATAAAGCCCCATCTTCCTATTTCTCCATATCAGGTCATTTCAACCATATATCCTTGCATCTCATTATGTTCTTCATATTTGGTGACTCAACCATAAGAGCCCCATCTCCTTATTTAGTCCATTTCATGAGTTCGAGTCACCCTATGGCCCTAGGCACATAGATTCCCCGTCATTCCCCATGTCCAAGTGGCATAGTAACCCGTTGTTCAAAAAATACATAGCCCTATGACCCCCTTGGGGCATACCCCCATACAACAAAGTGGGTCCATAGGTCAAACCACTCCATGGTGATTCCCATAACCCTAATTCAACACATAATGACATTGGAACCAGCATAACCTTCCATTTCAAATGCCAAGTGGCAAAAATCACAAGCCTCAGGCTAGGCTATAAAAATTTTAAACTTGAAAATAAATTTTTAAACTAAGAAAAACTTTTGGAATGGCTAGTTTAGCTGCAATAATGTAAAGGCCTTTGGTTAACACAAATCAAATTATATGCCCAAAATTTAAGAATAACATCAATCAATAAAACTATTGGATTCTTTCAAGACAAGAGGAGAATTTTCGATTACGAATAAAATACAAACATATAAATATCACATTACGATCACTAACATTTCCCTTATTTTGCTACCAAAGGGGTAATTTTATCGAGTTGTTGGCACTTGGATATCAAGCCTCAACTCATCAAAATATATGTAACCCAGAATGAGCATATCTCCATATCTTATGAATCACACATACAAGGATCCACATAGTCATTATCACATAGGATTGTTCGATGGAAAACCCACATTGTTGAGAGAAGGGGATGCTAGTTTTCATAAGCTGAGACTTCGCATGGTTTGCATCCATAATATATTGAGCAAGCTCAAAGTATAACCAAATGGATAGAGAGGGTTATTAGCTCAAAAATGAGACTCAATATAATCAAAACTCGTACTTGAAAATTCATGGTTATGGAAACCTGGTCCACATCTCCTCTCTCAACACATACACTCTTAATGATTTCTTCCCTTAGGTTCATCTAGTGTAAGATCAAAAAACATAGCTCCATAAATGCATTACTAACACAATGTTGTTTACAACAATAACCATATTTCATCTTTATGCCTGGTGAAATTACAAGGTATAACACAACAATGATCCACAAATTACAACACAGAACATTTCCACAAAATTCACCCAAAATTGCAAGTACCATACAACAAGGGACATATGATCTTCTTATGCCCCTAATTCATGACACACATTTTATCACATAGACACATGAATTCATTATTTATTACGAATATAATGATTAATGCTATTATATATACACAATTACAAAATAGTTCTCATGACATACATCATGATACATCACAATATGAAGTGGAAACAAGACGGTATGATACAATATATTAGGAACCACCCTTTGGTACACAACACATTGATACAAATACACAACATCACAAAATAATGAAACACCACCAAAATTTCACTGTTCACTAAATTAACATGATTTTGTACCCAAAAAGGTGGTAACATACAAGTATCACATCCGTTTAATACATGAGAAATAGATAACTCTCATCACCATACACATCGACAAAAAAGATCATGCACACTAAGTGGAAACACAATAGATGCATTCACATGATCACAATTACAAGTTATCAAATTACACTTCCCATCTCCTTCACCACCATGCATAACCATCACAACTCTAATTTGTCCCAGATGTTCGAGAGTATGAATCTCCACTCTGATACCATATGAAACACCCACATTTTCAACACCAAAATACAACAGTAAAGTTATCTGAATATTTTTTTTTTACTTTAAATTATCACTACACAACACCACATGGGATCCAATAGATAATGTTAACGTCACATAAGACACTTACACAAAACATAACATGATAATACCATATAAATATCAATTCCACACTTTCCCTAATGAATGAATAATAACAATGAACTAACCACAAAAAGGACCCAAGGATTGGAAAATCCACAATACAACATTAGAATTGTTACATATTAATTATGCTTACAATTCCCAAAGCATGTATCGTGCAAGGATAAATTATCTTTTTTTCACCTACACATTCTTAATTTTATTTAACATTAAACTTACAATATGAACACTTAATTTGGTTCTTTCTCCCTTGCAATAATCTCCATAACTAAATAGTTATTGGTCACATTTCAAAACACATAAAAAATTCCTAATGCTCTCGTTCTTATGTTAAGGTTCTTCTTCTCAACGTTTATTTGATGTTAAAAATTTACCCTTGTTAGACAAGGGGAACTAATGTGAAGTCAAGGAATAAATCTTAGGATTTAAGGGAGATTTAGATTCAATATACATCTTCAGATAAACCTCCTTCCAACATGGTAACTTTATTTTTCTGTTATAGTTGATATGGTTCAATAAATTGTTTGAGTCAATTCAGAATTTTCACTTCCTAAGTTTTTATTTAGATATATCCATTTAAGAACATATGTTTCCTTGAAAGTTTGATCTCACTAAGAGAAATTCATATTATTTATTATTTACAACATAAGAATGCCTCATTAAGTTATAAGGACTTCAAGTATGACATTATTCATAACCAAAATCTCATTAACTCTTATACTTGTTACACTTACGCCATACTTTGGTCTCACTATTGAAATTGTTTTAAAACAACTGTAATTCAAATGACACATAATTTACACTCAAGGAATCATGACTACTAGGAGTGGTGACCCTGCACAAAACAACTCAATTTATCACTCTTAAACACTCAAGTATTGAATACATATTACAAGCGAGACAACCCAACAACTATATGCTTTTTCAAATTCCTTCCAATGAACAATTTAAATCGTTGGGTGAATATGCATTAGTTTTTCTTTCACCAATAACCTTAAAAGAGACTTCTTGATCTATTAACTTTAGAAACATTAATGGATGGGGGAACCTACGAACACATGGTAACTCACTACTACACACTAAGGAACACATTTATCTAAGAGTGGGAAAGGGGTTCAAATGCAAAAGTTATAAAATTTTATGCACATAAAATCCTTCTAAAGAAATATTTACAATATTTGGTAACCATATGTCATATGTCCTTTACTTTATCATTAATATCCTAAGGATTACGATTTCACACTTAACCGAGTTTGGATTGATCCTTGGAAATTTAAGTATTAGATGTGTATTACTAGGTGACATGCAATTATAATGTTATACACCATACGATCCTATAACAACTACCCTTCTCACTGGAAAAATATATTAATGTGTGATCCATCCTAATTCCCATAAGAGGTCAACTAGACTAAATTCTGTTATCATCTAAAATGGGCCTACACCATACCAAAAGGAAATAATATATAAAAAAATTATGCCTACCTCGCATCTTATGCATAACTAGATGGATTCCTGCCAAGATAATCCCTATTTGTGAAGAGACATGGCTTCAAAATCAAAGGTTTCATGCATAGGTATCTTATGATGTGGGTTCCACTCATGGTTTAAAACCTCATTTCATAAGTACATAACATGCTTAACACTAAGTCCATGAAATAAATCATGAGTTTTAATCTACATTAGGTTCAACACCTCACTAGGACCAAGTCAATAACTTTATACTAGATACAAGATTTGCAAGGGAAAATACAAGGGCAAAACCCATCATCATGAGGTTCTATCGAAGCACGACACCTGAGAGAAGAACTACTAGTTGGTAAACACTAGCATCTATACTTAGGATGGTCATAGTTAGAGTGGAGATCACTCAAAATGAAGAAATCTCAAGTTGTTCTCAGCTGTCTAGTGTTAAGCTCACCTACTAATCATGCAATAATCGAGGGAAGAGGAAGTATTCAAGGGATTTAAATCACAATTCTATTTTTGTTTAAATAGAAATACTTGTTTCTACCATCCTTGATATAAATTTCACAACAAAGCTATAAATGAGGTTAAAAAGAGCATTAAATAATAGTTTGATAATTCTTTAAACTCGATGAAAAAGAACAATTACCACTTTTTTCAAAACTCCATGCACGACAGGGACAATATTTTATTTGAAAGCAATAACAGGATGAAACTTAAGTGTAAACATAACAATACATATTTTTTTCTCGTTATCATAAATAAATTACAACAATACACAAATAAATTACAACCACGTCTTTTCACCATTTTATTTGTACCCTGCAAAACCATGTGAGCATGAGTCAATGAAAATCATTGGCATGGCATCCACCTAAATCCAGTATAATCATCGTTTTAAGTTTTCCATTTACATAATAACAATAATACACACGCACCAAGAGATGGTTAGGTACATATATTCTTTTCATTTCATTTTATTTCTTATCCGAGGGAGGAGAGATAATAGAGAAAAACACTATTCTTTCCAAAAGTCACATTTCACACAAGCCACAAGAAAGAGTTACACACAATTAATTATAAGTGTTAATAAGTTTTCATGACGGTTTAATGTATTAACTAGGGTCTTGCGGCCTTATTTTACATTTTTATTCTAGTTGCGAAAACGTCAAATTTTGGCTCAGAGGCTAAAGGAACACAGTCAAAAAATGTATTCTGATGGAAAATGTATAATGGTTAAGGTCCTACGTGTAACCCTGTATACCAAGAATTAATAGGAACCGATAGAGTTCAGAACTGGCGAACAGTTTACAAGTGACAGCTAGTTTTTTGGGGCCATCGGTTGTAATTGGGCTAGTTGTAACAGAACCCAATTTTAGCTTGAGGGATGAGAAACCTCAAAAAATTGACTTTAGATGGATGAAATATCCACGGAAAGATTCCTACATGCCTTCATATATATGGAGAATTCATCGAGATTGAAGGAAATGAGAACTGGTAAACGAGCTACAAACGACGATGGGTTTTCCAGAGCCACTAGTCGTAGTTGGTCCTGTTTGACCTAGTCAAACAGTGGCCAAAGGCCTACAAAATGTCTTTGAAAAACTTGCTATATTTTTTTTCCTAAACTGAATGTTACAAGAAATTGTCTAGTAGAAATACTAGAGGTTTGTGAAAGCAGAAAATTGTTTCTTCGCCTAGGGTCCAAACGGTGAGACAAAACGGAAACCAACTTTTCACTTTTAGCAGCTCCCTAAAATTGCAAAATGGGGTAACATGACTCCTAGAGGGGTAGAGATGAGAGAAAAAATGGTCAATCTAGGTCAATCTATAGCTTGATATGACTCTCCACATAAGAAGGAACATATATAATGTATGACATCTCTTTTGCAAGTCTCTGAATGTGGTGTTTTTCTAAATTTGTAAGTAAACAAAAAAGGTTGTTTTAGTTGATGAATCATCCAACTCCCACTAGTACCCACAAACACGAGAGATTTATAATACATTGGGTTAGCAACGTATACGATTGTTGGAGTGATCATGGTTGATGGTCAAGGTGTAAATTGGTTAAGTAATTCACAAGGTGGAGTTTTGTTGTTTTACACTATCTAATTTGATTAAATATACAATTGTATGATTATCAAATGGTTTCATAATCCTATTAAATTGCAAATGAAGAACCAATAATATGAAAATTATAAAGGATGAAAGTAAAGGAGACCATGCCTGGAAATACTAGCATCTGTAGTGTACAAGATTCTCTAGGTGGGTTCACCCACATTCCACAAGGCTTAATCCCTCTTCCAGGAATTCCATCAAATGGTTTATGTGCACCTGGAACACCTATCCACTTTCCTTTTCTCAAAAGTCTCTAAATCTTCTTGAACAAAACCATTTGTGCACATCCCTAAATTAAGGCATTTCATGAGGCTACATTTGTCCGAGGAATTTTTTCAAACACTTCACGTGTCAAGTGCAAGATTATACACTTTACATACCTTTCCACCCAACACTATTAGCTATAAACACTGACAAAAGACCATCCATGCTCCTATCATTGCACTCCAAGAATTTCTATTTCCATTAAATACTTTCACAAATAGATTATGTGTATATATTTTTTTATATTGATGTAGAGCTCATACATACACTCTGTTGAGATTACAACAAAACTCAACATATAGTCATCAATAGGGATGTATACACAACCACAGGGATAAAAAAATACCCATTACAAAATCCAATATAAGTTCTTGCACACTTTCACATGCCTTATTTGTATAAATAAAGAGTTTCTACATTCCCACTTCTACACAATCTTCTCCAATGATCCCAGCTTGCACACACCTACAACTAATGTACCCAAGAGATAACATTTGGTTGAGTCCTTTCTTTGAAAATCCATTAAACCTCACCCTAAACACCATTATGTGCATATCCAACAATCATCAAATTCCATAAACTAACCCAACTCTATATAGTGTTGTGAATGGAAAACAGAGTGAAAGAGACAAGTCTTGTTGTGACATAAGCGAGATAGCAGGAAAGGGCACTTTCAATGTCTTAACAATACAACAACTACTCAAAAATAAAAGATAAAGACCAAGGAAACATATTGCAGGGTTTCATTACATATGGCATAGATTTTCATACACATAACAAGCTAAATCAATACATCTAGGTGTTTGTTGAAATAATGTTTATTTATTCCATCCAATAGTTCACCGGCAGTCTGTCTCATTCAAGAAAAATATTTTCCAGATTTTTCTCCCTTTCAACCCCAGCCTTTTCTAGAACACTCTTTTGATATTTTTTCCTCTTCTCAAATCCAGTTCTTTCCAGAATATTCACGGGCACTTCTAGACTTCTCCAACAATCTATATATACAACATCTCACTCCTCCATTATTGACTCAATCCCTGTAGCTCATACAAAGTTGTTTGTATTTATTTCTTCATTAATAAAGTTCTGCTATTTTTCATCCCTTGTTTTTTCTTCATTACATCAGAGGAGAGGTTCTACTCAAGCATGTGTTGAAGAGTGAAGGGGCTGAGGAGCCATTGATATATTGTAGATCTGCATGTCCCTATCCAGAGGCTTCCACTGGGTAAATTTTTTCCTCTTCTACAGCAACAAATCTATAAGTGAACAGTAAAAATTTGAAGGGAAAAATTCCCAAATTGCATTTGATTTCTTCTCATTGTTTTGGCAGTGAAGAATATGTTTTTTTGGGGGGACAAAATTAAGAGTGTATAAGCAAACCATTGAAATCATTTTTTTTCTGGCGTGTTGAAGATAAGTGTTTTTATTTCAATTTGTGAGAGAATTTATTCATAATGGAGTCTAATAGTACTCCTTTTCCAGAAATTAAATTAAATGGGAAAAATTATTATGATTGGGTATCTCATATGGAGATGTTTTTAACCCTAAAGAATTGTTATGATCTTGTTATTGGTTGGAAAAAAGGCCTACAAATCTCAAAAAAGATCAAGAAACTTGGGATAGAAGAGAAAAAATGGCAGCAACGTGGATAAAGCTCACTCTTTCAAATGATGACTTTCTAGAAGTACATAATGAGAGAAGCAGAGTCAACATATGGGCTACCTTAAAGAACACATATGAAAATTCAGGTGATGTATGGATTCTAACTCTTACTACAGAATTATATAACATGAGACTATCAGATACACAAGAGTTAGTGCCTCACCTAACAAAAATAAAAGAAAAGAAGAATGACCTTGACTCTCTTGGAAAGAGTATAAATGATAATGATTTTGTGTAAATCATATTACAAAGTCTTCCTGCATCTTATCAATCTTTCATAAGAGGTCTAGATACAGCTGATAAATTAGCTAGCATAAAATCCGAAGAACTATGTGCCAAGTTAGTGCAGGAAGAAAAACGTCAAATCAAGGAAAGGGAGACTTGCAATGATGATTCCCAGGAATTCATGACAAAGGGAAAATATAACTTCAAGATGTTTCAAGACAATCAACATAATCCAAGAGAGAGGAATTGGAAGCATGATAACAGGTATAATTCATTTAAACATCATGATGATTCTGGAAATAGGCCAAAGTGGAAATGTAAATATTGTGGTAAGATAGGTCACAAAGCTAATGCATGTTATAAAAGGATCAATGATACAAAAAAGGTAAATGGTATAGAAAGGAAAATAAGAAAGTTTTCAAGAAATTATGAATCAAAAAGTAATGCTCTATGTATGGCTCTTAAGGAAAATAGTTCTTACAAAGATGACTAGGTTATTGAATCTAGTGCAACACAACATATGTCTCATAATCAAGAGCAATTTGAATCTGTAACCAATAATGACACTAAAGAGAAAATATTTTTGGGCAATAATAGTGCTATAGAAGTGAAGGGGACAGGAAATGTTAAAGTTGACAATGGTGTATTCAAGAATGTGAAATTAGTTCCAAAATTAAAGACAAATCTTCTTTCAGTATTCTAAATTTCAAATCAAGGATACAAAGTAGATTTTTACAATGATAAATGTCTAATCAAAGATGTGAATGATAAGCACAAAGTCACTACAATTGGTAAAGTTGAAAATGGATTATATAAATTTCAAGAGTTCACCTCTAAGTGTGAAGATATGAATATGTGTGTTATTGCAAAGCATATTGACATGAACAGGTTATGGCATGCGCAACTAGGGCACATCAATTATCAAAGTCTCGGGGTTATGGAGAAATGGGACATGGTTTATGGGCTTCCCAAATTTTCTCAAAGACATGGTACTTGTGAAGGATGTGCTATGAGAAAGCAACATGCTGAAATCTTCCCATAAGGAAAGTCATGGAGAGAAAAATTTCCCTTACATCTAGTTCATAGAGATGTCATGGGTCCATTTAAAACACCTTCACTTTTGGGATCAAGGTATGTACTCACTTTTATAGATGATTACAGTAGAAGAATATGGGTATATTTTCTAAAAATTAAGAGTGAAGTGTTTGATAGATTCAAAGAGTTCAAGGTTTTAGCATAAAAACAAAGTGGAAGGTCATTAAGAATACTAAGGACAGATAGGGGTACATCGTATATAAATCAAGCCCTCCTAAAAATTTGCAAACAAAATGGTATAAAGAAAGAATCTATTGTTTCTTACACACCTCAACAAAATGGAGTTGCAAAAAGAAAGAATAGAACTATGATAGAAATGGCTAGATGTATGTTACAATATAGAAACATAGAAGTCAAATTGTGGGCTGAAGCAATTCATACAACTGCATATATTCTCAATAGGATCCCCACTATGGATGTTATAAATATAACTCCAGAAGAGGCTTGGAGTAGCAGAAAACCCGCTATCTCTCACTTCTGAGTCTTCAAAAGTATTGCATGTGCTCATATCCGTGATCAGAAAAGGAAAAAGTTAGATAAGAAAAGTGAGAAATACATAATGATTGGGTATAGTGAGGAGTCAAAAGCATATAAGTTATACAATCCTAAGACTAAAGAAATACATATTAAAAGAAATGTATTGTTTGATGAAGTCGTCATTGATAATAGAAAAGATTCCACTAACAAATCTTCTCTTCTAATATTGATTGAAGAAGATAAAAATATTGATATTAATGATTCAAATGAAGGTGTAACATCTTCTGCAGGAGAAGAAGGAATTCAAATTGAAGCATCTAGTGAAAGTGACAGTGAAAGTACAGGAAAAAGAAGAAGCATCCAAGATATCTACCAAGAATGTCCTAAGAATCTTGTTGCTAACTATGCTCTTATGATTAGAGTGATGTAGGTTGATGATCCAAACACATATGAGGAAGAAAAAGGAAAAGTTGAATGGGAAGAAGCTATGCAAGATGAGTACAACTCTCTAATAAAAAATGACACTTGGAAATTATCAACCCTTCTGCAAGAAAATAATTTGGTTGGCTGCAAATGGACATACAAGACAAAATTCAGATCCAATGGAGCTTTGGAAAAGCACAAAGCAAGGTTAGTGGCCAAGGGTTTCTCATAAAAAGAAGGTATTGACTATACTGAAACTTTTTCTCTAGTTGCTAAAATGACTTCCATTCGTACGATAGTTTCCTTAGCTGCAAAATATGGATGGAAAATTTATCAGATGGATGTTAAGAGTGCTTTTTTACACGGTGATTTGAAGGAAGAAATTTACATGCAAAAATCACCAGGTTTTGTTAAACTTGGAGAAGAACATCTAGTTTGTAGATTGAAAAAGTCAATATATGGTCTTAAACAAGCTCCAAGGGCATGGTACTCCAAAATAAATGAGTACTTTCTAGAAGCAGAATTCAAAAGAAACAAAGCTGATCCAAATATGTATGTAAAGTATAATGATGGTCAAATTGTTATTGTTGTATTATATGTTGATGATTTAATCATTACAGGAGATCATATGCAATACATTTTCGATACTAAGGAACAACTCAAAAAGGCCTTTGAGATAAGTGACTTAGGGCTAATTCATTTCTTTTTGGGTATGAAAGTATGGCAAGAAGAAGGAAGAATATTCCTTTCTCAAACCAAATATGCTCTTGATATATTAAGAAAATTTAGAATTCTTGAATGCAAGCCAGCTAGTACACCATGTGAAGTTGGATTAAAATTAAGTGCTAACTCTAATCTGTATGAAGTAGATGAAACATTGTATAGACAACTTGTTGGCAATCTCTTGTACTTCACTATCACTAGACCAGATATTGCACATGCAGTTAGCATTGTTTCTAGGTACATGGCAAATCCTCATGTAGACCATTGTAAAGTAGGAAAAAGAATATTCAAGTACATAAGAGGTACATATCAACTTTGAATTGAATATAAGCATGGAGGAGAACCTACTATAGTGGGCTATACATATTCAGACTATGCAAGAGACACAGATGATAGAAAATCAACTTCAAGATATGTTTTTCATCTTGGTTCAGGTCCAATATCATGGAGTGGTAAGAAGTAGGCTATAGTGTCACTCTCATCTATAGAAGCAGAATATACCGGTTCCTCTAAAGTGTCTCAAGAAGCTATGTGTCTAAGAACGTTGCTTGAGGAAGTTCATCTACCACAAGATCATCTAACTACTATATTTTGTGACAATCAAAGCACTATCAAGCTAGCAAAAAATCATGTCTACCATGCTAGATGTAAACATATTGAAGTGCATCATCACTTTGTTCGTGAAGTAATAGATGGAAATGTGGTGGAGCTAAAATTCTGTGGAACTGAAGAACAAATTGCAGATATATTTACTAAAGATTTTTCTACAAGAAGTCTTTTGAAATTTTGAGACATGTTACATCTGGTGGATGTTCCTCTTCAGGAGTGCATATGAAACCTTATATATAATATACTTTGTAAATGGATACCTACCAAGGCCAAGTTTTCAGTACCCATATTTGAATCTTGTGACAACATAACTAAATAAACATTACATGGGGTGTTGAAATAATGTTTATTTATTCCATCTAATAGTGTCACCGATAGGCTATCCCATTCTAGAAAAATATTTTCCAGATTTTTCTCCCTTTCAACTCCAGCCTTTTCTAGAACACTCTTTCCATATTTTTTCCTCTTCTCAACTCCAGTTCTTTCCAGAACATTCATGGGAACTTCTAGACTTCTCCAACAATCTATATATACATCATCTCACTCCTCCATTATTGAATCAATCCTTGCAGCTCATACAAAGCTGTTTGTATTTATTTGTTCATTAATAAAGTTCTGCTATTTTTCCTCCCCTATTTTTTCTTCTGTTACACCCAAATACTGCACCTCCTAATCGTCAACTTCTTCTTCTATTGCATACAACAAACAAAACAAAGGCATACAACAGTTCTTTTCCTCTTGAGATGAATGAACCCACTTCTAAAACCAATACAGACCCAGATCAATCAATTATATTTAAAAAACAAGGAGGTATTCGGGTTACAAATTTATCTCTTGTGTAGGGTACGTATAACCCACAATGGACATATTTTAGGATGTCTTATAGTGAGAAATATTTTCAGCACAATCCCATGCACTATTTTGGATTTGCGACAACTAATTAACTACTGTTAAATTTACAACGTTACCTTGTGTTTCTGTCGGAGGAATGACAAAGATTTGGAGGGAATCTGTGAGCAACAAAACATTGCACTTAACCGCAAAAAGCTGTAGCTTCAAGATCAAAGCAAGAAATCATTCATGTAAGTAATGCGCATATATTGAGGAAACAAAAGCTGAAAGAACCAAACTCTATTCCATTCCCCATGTGTTGCTCAAGATGAAAGGGTGTACAAATAGAAGTGGGGTGTGTAACTCCCCCACAAATGTATTCGTCGAGAAGTGGGAGTTACATTCCCGGAATAGCCGTTCAAATGTAACTCCAATAACGCTCTATGATGTGTGTAAGAGCCATAATGACACCCTAGGACACCTAAGCATGGTGAATCACTTATGTGGAGGTATTCCATGTATTTAAAATAAATACATGGAAAATCACCTACACCAACACCCCCCTGAAGCATAGCTTAGGTGGAGACATAGATGAAAACAAGGAGAAGTGGGTCTTGGCAAGAAGCCTAATGAGGTACCCATGTACAAGAAGCTCTCGAAAAGTGGAGTAAAAGGAGAAATCCCAATGGAAAAAACTCCCCCCTAAAAGAGAGACAAGCCCACTCTCTAATCTAAGAAAGATGCCAAGGATGGGTCCCAGCTGCAGATGAGCATGTAAAGGTACCCATGTATAAAGAGGCAATCTCTCAGAAAGAAGAAGAAGAGAGAAGAAGAGGGAGACGAGAGGAATGCATAAGATGCCATGGATGGATCTAAACTTTGCAGCTCTAGGAGGTCTCCCAGAAGAATGTCAATCACAAGATCCTCTGCCTCTAGACTGAAGAAGAGCCACTCGTACTGAACTGTGTGCCTGCCCTTAGGAAGGACATAAATGACATGCTGGAAGTCCGCCCACTCCACAAAGGAAACTGAAGGTAGCAACATGAAGAACACTATGAGTCTGGTGCACAAAAGTGTGGCATAGGTCTAGCGAGTGAGTGCCAAGGAACCAAAGGTAATTCCACATGTGTAGAACTATCAGAGTAAGAAAGAGGAACACCCGTAGAAAGGATGTCCAAGTGATGTGAAGGGAACAAAAAATCCTCCACAACAGAAAAGGGATCCACAGCTGAGGATGGATCAATGAAGGTCTCTGGAAATGTGGAAGTGACATGATTCTCGGAAGGGGCACTCCCAACAACAGAGATGATGAACTCCTCTGAAACACCTGTAGATGGATGAGGGACCTGTAGAGCATCACAAGTAGACTCTGTGAAAAGATGACTAAGGTCAGGCAGATACTCATCCAAATTAGGGGGCTCAACAAATTGAAGAATGATGTCAGATAGGTATGAGTCATCTAATGAAGGTAAAGGAGTGTAAGGGGCCTTACACACTAGAAGTGGAAAGGAGGTGGGTGTGATGACAGTGTGAGACTGAGTAGGAGACTGCTCGATATCTGATGAGATGTGGGAAGTGTCAACACTCTTTGGAATAGTGAGAGAAAGAGGCAAAGAGTCCTTTATAGTACTCTCGACATTAGAACTGGGTGCACAATCCTTGTCATTAGAAGTAGAACCAAGCGATTCTATGTCAGTGGAACTACCATCACACGAAGAAATGGAGGAGATGATTGGATTAGTAGCAGTAATGGTGATAGAATGTGAAGGGTCTCCATAGAGGGACTGAAGAATGCTCTAGACACAGTGGGGTGGATCTGAGTCTGCCACGTGAAACCAGAGAGAACGAGAGACATGCATCATCATGTGACAAAAGACATGGTCACAAGTGTCAAGGAAGTCCTCCAGATGACAATGATCAGCGGGTGTAGGAACTGGCCCAAGTAAGAAGGGTAAAAGACCCTCGTGGGCAAAGTAACATTCCATGGAAGCATGCCAAGTTGAATAGTTCCCTCTCCCGGTGAGAAGTGGTGAAGGATGTAAGGCAATCCTACGATGCTCAAGTCTTGAAAGAGCACTCTCCATGATGAAAATTGCAAGATGCACAAAAGCAAGACGTCAGACTCGGCCGATAATGCATCTGCGTGTGAAGGCCCAAGAGTACAGTCAATCCCCTTAAAATATGGCACTTTATAAAGTAGTGCGTTTACAAAATTGACAATGCCATCACGTAATGTGTGAAAAATCATGTAATTTTGACTAAAGAAGCGCTAAAAAATGAGTAGCGAGTCAAAAGTTATGGCATTAAAATGATTCTCGCAACTGATGGAAAATGCCACTAAACACTGCAAACACATTAAAAAAGTACACAAGATGGGTGCAAAGGGTATCTTGTGGGTACTCGTTGGAAATGACATCAAATTTTAGGCATAATTTGTTTTGACTGCAAGGGGGGATTAGCCTCCTGCCAACTTTGGACCTCACCCTCCATCTTCGTCACTCTAAGGAAGGACATAATACAATAAAAAATGAAGCCTAAAATTTATTACATGCCATGGAATAATGTTTTTATCCTCAAAACATCAAAAAATAGATTGTTTTAACCACCCAACAATTCTAAAAGGGAATGTTGATTGCCCGAGCCAAAAGGTGAGCTGGCAATGTTGGTGGGATGTCCATGTGGTGCAAGGAGTTGAAAAACGTCACTGCATGCAATGCAAGCTGACTTGAAAGGGTGTGCCATTGAGTGCAAGCTGGACTTAGATGCCACATTTTTTGTTAAAACTATTGTCAGAGTGTTCATAGGGTAGATTCCTTTTGGAGAGGAAAGTAACGGGTGGAAGACTCAGATCCGCTGCATGCAAATAAAACC
The DNA here is from genome assembly GCA_019776745.2 of Taxus chinensis. Classification (NCBI taxonomy): domain Eukaryota; kingdom Viridiplantae; phylum Streptophyta; class Pinopsida; order Cupressales; family Taxaceae; genus Taxus; species Taxus chinensis. The sequence goes on from CM034152.1 coordinate 674,683,477, forward strand.
TGACTTGTTTTAACAGATGCCCTCCCGAATTGATAGGATTGGCATCGTTGTGTGTAGGTCTGTGTAGAGTAAAAACACATCGTAGGAACGTAGGTAACCACAGTGGAACGTAGGTAACCACGAGTTAACCTGACGAGTTAATTGAGCAGTGGATGCACACGCCCTAGCTTGGAAGAAATATGGGTTCAAGCCAAGACTGCAGCTATGGAACTCCAACTAGGCACGAGTAGGAGAAGGCTGGAAATAGTGGTAGGGAGCTGGTGTAATGACGGTGTGACTGGTGCAATAACACGAGTTGAGCAGACCAAACCGTGAGTTGTCAAGCCAATGTAACCCAATGCAGATCTAGTAGCCAGTGCATAAATAACTTTACAGACTGAGCTAGAGGCCAAAAAGCAAACAAATAGTGCAGAACGACCACCCTGGAGAAACTAAGATGTAGATCAATACACGAGTCAGATGTTAGGAACCAATGCGAGTTGTTTAACAAGGTACAAGCCATGAGTCAAAGACCAATGCAAATCATGTTTAAACAAGGAATAACAAAGGAAAAACCCATCCAAAATTCTAGTCGATGAAAAATGCACGAGCTACAAGCTCAACACCGAGCTGTAGACAGAGTAAAAGAAGAGCTCATCAACAAATAGGGCAGACAATGCACCAAGTTGATGTGGATGCAACGTGCATGAATCACCAATGAGCGGTTTGTGAAGCCAATGTAGAATTTGGAGAGCTCAATGAAAGGAAACACTAAACACAGAACCGGAGCCCTTGAAAATGCAAGTAGAGCACAAAGAAAGTTGAGATCTTACACATGAAGCTACGAGGCGGTGAGTAGTAAGCAACCAAGGTGAGCAACATGATTCTGATCCCCGAGCTCTGATACCATGTCAGAGGAATGACGAAGATCTGGAGGGAATCCGTGAGCACCAAAACGTTGCACTCAACCGCAAAATGATGTAGCTTCAAGATCAAAGCAAGAAATCATTCATGGAAGCAATGTGCATGCATTGAGGAAACAAAATCTGAAAGAACCAAACTCTATTCCATTCCCCATGTGTTGCTCAAGATGAAAGGGTGTACAAATAGTAGTGGGGTGTGTAACTCCCCCACAAATGTAGCCGTCGAGAAGTGGGAGTTACATTCCTAGAATAGCCAGTCAAATGTAACTCCAATGATGCTCTATGACATGTGTAAGAGCCATAATGACACCCTATGACACCTAAGCATGGTGAATCACCTATGTGGAGGTATTCCATGTATTTAAAATAAATACATGGAAAATAACCTACACCAACAGTTTCAATGTAGTTAACAACTCTAGACCTCAAATAGAGTGGTTGTATTCTTTTGCAAGGGAAAATACATGTCTGAAGGCCATTTTAGACACATCATAGATGGCTTTACACTCCTCCAAGATCATTTATTTGCACAACTAGGAGAGGTGACTTCTGTTGAGGTGCCCCATGCTTTGCAACTTATTCCATCTCCACGTGACAATTGTATACAATTAAAATGTACAACGCCTCCTTTGACTGAACCTCCTGACAACTTCCTGAACACGACACCCATCTGCTTCTTATACGCATTACTCCATTCACTTTCTCTTACCACCCCTTCATTGCATTCCAAATTCCATTTCTTTCTTTATTTTATTGATTTATTTAGTTTGTTGGCTTATTGGGGACTACAATAGGAGCGTAGTTGACTCTAAGGACTATTTAACTATCTCATTTCATGGGAAGAGGGTTGACCAAGGATAAATTCAATGGAAGTGAAAACACGATAAGTTTTCGTATGTAGGTGATCATGTGCAACAAGATCCAAACAAAAAAATTTAAAAAACAATATGTAGACCTAAAAGTATGCATTAGCATATGATTTTTTTTCTATTCAAATGGTACACAGTTCTTCCCCATGTTTACATTAAGGGGGGAATTTTAGTTATCAAATTAATAAATGAGTTAAATGTAGTAGTGTGTTCATGATATTATATGATTAGTAATAGAATTATTTATAACAAATCATGTTAGTTATGGGTGTGTGCGCTTGCTAGAGAAAGAATAAAATAGAGATATTTCAAGTTGTTAGCCAACTCCTAATATATAGGAGTGCACCACTCTACTTAACATAACCTCTCAAAATGAGCAATATATTGTGATTATTTTATGAGATATAGATTAATTTAGAGATGATTTTATGGTGTTAATTTACAACTATATACCAAGTTACATAAAACCCTCAATGATATCTTTTGCATCGATTCTTGGGAATGGATTTCTTCGGACCACTATTTTTAAAAAATTCCATCTCAACAATGACTATTCTATTTTTATTTCTGAAATTCATAATGTTGTCCTCGACGATCGCCTCCAAAAATTTGGAATCTCTTTAGGGGTCTCCTTATGGAGACTATGGAAGTGGTAGGTTGCCACTTATTTATGCATGTAGAAACCCCAAAGTGGTTACCATTTGTTAGTTCCTTAAGATATTCTAATCGATGATTTAAACACTTAAATATAAGATCCTCACATGCTATTTGGGCTAAGTGGTTTGAAAAGCTCTATAAAATCCCTACTGAACCTTAAAAGTATCACTTTATCGAGTGCATCTTCTATCATGGACTACTCGTTGGAGAAAGGATCAAGCATATGGGAATTGCAAATCCCATTTACACCACTTGTAACCAAACCAAGACTATATAACAACTATTTTGTGTTTCCCCATTTTCCCAATCTATTTGGAAATGGTATCATTCCCTATTGTAACATTTTATTTAATATTTTAAACCTAGAAAATGGTTATACTCAGGGACTCAACCATGCTACCTGGAAAATATAACCAACTTTTGAAATTATTTCAAGTCGATATTATTTTTTATAGCTAGAAAGATATACATTATGCTGTATTTAATCATGTGTAAATAGATAGATATTTTTCTTTTTCTAATAAAGTTTCCATTATGATAATGTGTTACTCCATATTCAAGTCCAAGAATATATGGTCAACTTGAAGGAGGTTACGCATCTACAAACACCCATCTACCACTAGGGTAATGTACCCTGTGTTGTTATATGTGAACAAAAATATTATCTTCGAATCCACTCCCCCTCTTAGGACTACAAGCATGGATCTTTCCTTCATTATTAGAGAAGACGAAGAAGAATTTACAACCCCCATTATGAACCACCTTCTCTGTTTGGAGGGGGCAATGGAGGTAGGGGATTTGACCACTATATAGGTGGTGGTACTAGTACAAGTGGGAGTGGATGGGATGTCTTCCCCATTAGTGGTTATAGAAATGATGGAGGATTTGGTGTTGATGATTATGGTACTCGTACCTTTGACAAATTCACACACCTTTATCTTGACGTTACCACTAGGCAGGATGAAAATGATGAAAATCAAGATGATGGTTGGGAAGATGATCCAGGAGCATCCATGGTCCTAGATAATCCCATACAATTTATCTAAGTGTGGATGCATGTAAGGTTAGAGATAACATGAGATGGAATGGTAAGGAGTAGTAGACATAGAGAGGGATTGTGTAAAGGTGTAAAAGCACTTTTCACATTAGCTATAAGCGAGGATCATAATGCACAATGTGTGCATTGGAAGTGAAAGTGTAAGCAATATACAGAAGGTATGTGGAGGAGATACAATGTGAAGGAATAATGTGCAGTAGTGTGTATAGGATTTTGGAAGTAGTAGAGTTATAGATCACTTGGACAAAATAGAGGCACACAAAGATTATGAGGGAGATATGTGCAATGGTAGAGAGTACAAAAAGGGTGTAGGAGGATAAAAGGAGGATTGTTCTATAGATTAAGAGGAACATAATTTTTTATAGAAGACCCATAACCCCATAGAAATTATAAAAGAGGAGTTAAAGGAAAGGCTAAAAAAAGTGAGCATGTAATAAAAGAGAATCGATGCATGGGATATGAGTGCAACAAAAAGTGAGTAGTTGGAAAGATAGGGATGTTAGAAGGTGTCTAACACGGATGCTAACAAGATTTAATAGTTAGAGGAGTTTAATGACCATGTGACATGGCACAAGAAGAGGCACTCAATTTCAAATTCAAAACCAAGTGAAAAATATATGAAGCATCTAGAAGGATCAACCCTCCCAAGGAAAATTCAAATAAGGAGAGAGAAGTAGGAAAGGAGTTGAACATACAACTATAAAAGAAGGACGATTTCACTATATTAGAGTTAGAATTCCCAAGACTAAAGAGGTTATGGAATGCACATGTAAGAGTGCAAGGACTGCTAAAGTGGAGGTTGAGAAGAGGTTGTTGAAAGTTATTGTCAACACACAATCTAGTCTTAGGTTAGGTCCTTAGGGAGTACACTAGAAGCCTGCAAAGCTCCATATAAATGATTGTAAGTTCCATTAGAGAGAATCTAAATATAAATTCTATAAAGGCCATTAGAAAATAAATGAAGCATTAACAATTTTCACCCCGTTTCGTGACTCTGTACAGATTGCAGGGAGTACAGGTTTTCCATCAAAAGGTATCAGAGCAGACTACTTTCCTATAAGTTGAGCTAGCAAAATTCTAAACACGAGGTAACTAGTATGGAATTTTGTGTTCTCTATTTGAATAAAGGTGGGTAGAGAACACAAGAATATATCCTAAAGTGTAGTGGCCAGAGAAGGAGATGATATTCTGTAATAAGGCAAGATGTCACCAATAAGTATGGATTATTCAGATGCAATAGTTGTGGAAATGTTGGCGAAGGTGATAGAGGGGATAAATGGTGTAAGAACTAGTTTGAAATATGCATAGGAATAACATTGGATGAGACGAAATATTTTTCTGAGAAGCACCCAAAAAGAGGTGAAAGACTCAGTTAAGAGTCAACAATGTAGAGAAGATTACGTGAAGAGAGTTCTAGTGGAGTTCCAAAGAGAAGAAAAGGCGCATGTAGAGGCACAACCAAAGATTGCAAAAGAGGAGTAAAAGAGTGGAGAGAAAGCATGTATGGGAGTAATGCCAAATAATGTGTGAAAGAAAGCACATGGAGAGAGCTCATGAGATGAATGGAGGGTGGAAGTAGAATTCACCTAGAAGAAGATGGTTTAATGCATGAGAGTGTCACATTGGAAAAGGAGGATGCCAATGAAAAAAAGAGGGTCACTGTCAGCCCTGACTGAACCGAGTATTGTGCATAGTATCAAGCTGAATTGGTATAAATGAGAAAGGAGATTACACAAAATAATGGAGAGAAGCAAGCAACATGAGAAGTAATGATAGAAGAAAAATGGTGCGTGAATGATTAAACAAATGAATATATCCTAGAGGAAGTGTGGATGGGGTGAACAATTAAGTTATCAGAAGAGGGCATCTCCTAGTGGAAAGGAAACAAAACATAGGAGATTGCACAAGGATAAGAAATATAAGTACATGATTTGAAAGTTGAAAATATAACGATGCACACAGAAATGGGAGAACCATTGCAAAGGAAGGAGAGGATGTGAGAAAAGAATTTTCTTGAAGGAAACCAAAGAAATAAGCCCATAGAATATTTTTCAAGAATTTGGTTGAAAAAGAGAACTCTGAAAGGGGAAGAGGACCATGATGATTTTAATGAAGTGGAACATGCAGAAGAGCATGTGAAGGAAGAAGAGCGTAACAAAAAGAAGGAAATATGTGAAGGAAGATAAGTTTCCTTGAAGGAAACCAAGGAGGAGCATTCTAAGGAGAGGAATACAAGAGTTCTCAATACATGAGGTACACATGAGAAGGGATGAATGGAAATGGAAAGGTGCAACATCAATGGATATACACTGCAAAATGATGTGGAGGATGCCCTACATGAAACAAGGGAAGGAAGGGAACAATATGAAGGAAATCTAAAAGTTTTGTGAAATGAAGAAGGTGTAAGAGAAGAGGAAGAGGAGATGTGTGCCACAACCATAAACCAAGAGTACACAATAATCAAGGTACAAAAAAGTAGAGAAGTGATAGAGTAGCCATGAGGAAGATGAAGAGAACAAACCGTGAGAAAGCAGAACAAAGACCTGAAAGTGTACCAAAAGATGAAGTGCATTATAAAAGATGACAAGGGGAGAAGGAAAGGAAGGGCATGCGAAGAGACATGAAAAAATTAGAAGAAGGTTGCAAAAATAAATTGTACAAGGTAGGGCACACAAAAGAGAAGATGCATAATTCATAGAATCCCAAAGTAGAGAAGGGTGAAGAAAGGGATGAGAACCAAGAGGGAATTTGGTGAAGATGGGTCTAAGACCATGGGTGTGAAGATAGATGGAAACATGAAGGAAAAAAATTGTGCAAAAGATAGTGCAAAAGAGAAGTACGTAAAAAGTGAATGTGCCAAAAGAAGAGACCACAACAGGGAGGCATAAACATAAAAAAAAAGTGTACATAGATCAAGTGTGCAAAAGAACCATGTGGATAGAAGAAGGGAAAGAGTGTAGAGAATAATAATTTCATGAAGCAAAGGAGCATATAGAACAGGAGTTGTGGTGAAAAGGTGACCGTAGAACAAGAGGAAAAGAAAAGAAGACAAGGAGAGAGTGTGTACTGAAGGAACACACAAAGGAAAGAAGCCCAAAGATAAAGTTCGTAGGGGAGAAGATAAAATGTAAGGGATTTGGATGGACACAAGTGATAATAGAATCACATAGATGAGAGTTGGAGGTGAGCCCACACTCGTAAAACCGAAGGCTCATTGGAGAATCCTTAGGAGGAGAAGGCTGATTTAAGGCAAGTAGAGACTTGCAAAGGAGAAGAGCGGGAAGAGACTCACAAAGGATCTAACAGAAAGATCCATTTGGTGGAGGAGGTCGGGCTATTGTGGGAAGAAGCTCACAAGTGTGTGAGGGGGTAGCGCAGAGGAGTAGCCAAAGAGTGACTAAGGACTAGAAGAAGCGCTAGAATAAGAGTGGAGGTCAAGAACATGCTTATTGGATGAAGAAATCAAGACTATTTGTGCATATAGTGTGAAGGGTTGTTATACCATTCACTTAGTCTACTTAAGGTGGACCTCAAGTTTAAGTAGCTTGGGTGTTTGATGCAGGAGCATCCAAGGTCCATGAAAATCCTTCACAATTTTGGATAGTGTGGGTGTGTGCAAGGTTGGAGAGCATGTGAGAAGGAAGGGGTAGGAATAGTAAAATGAGAGAGTGATTGCACATAGGTGCAAAAGCACTTTGTGTACTAGCTACCTGAACATTGAGCGTGGTGAATGGAGTGCATAGAGGAAGTGAAAGCACAAGTATTGCGTGGAAGGCTTGTGGATGAAATCCAATGCGAAGGAATAATGTGTAGTATTTTGCATAGTTTTTTTTGGTAGTAGTAGATTTTTGCCTCGATTGGATAGAATGAAGCCACACAAAGATTACGAGGGAGCTATGTGCAATGGTAGAGAGGGAACAAGAGGATACAAGGAGGATTTTATAATAGATGAAGAGGCGTATAAATGTTTTGGAGAAGGCCCATAACCCCAAAGATAATGTGCAAGAGGAGTTAAAGATAAGGATAAAAAAAGTGAGCACCAATCAGAAGATAATCGAGGCATGGAAAAGGAGTGTTTAAAAAATGGGTAGTTGGAAAGACATGGATGCTAGAAGGTGTATGACATGGATGTTGGCAAGATTCAATGATCAAAATAGCTCAATGAATAGATTATGTGGCACATGTCGAGGGACTCAAATTTAAATTTTAAACTAAGGGGAAAATATAAGAAGCATCTAGAAGCAGCAGCCTACCCAAAGAAAAGTTGAACAAGGAGAGAAAAGCGGGAAAACAACTGAGCGTGCAACTATAAAAGAAGGATGAGTTTACCATTTTAGGGTTAGCATGCCCAACTCTGGAGAGGTTGTGGAATGCACATGTAAGAGCACAAGGGTTGTTGAAGTGGAGGCTGAGAAGAGGTTGTTGAATGTGCTTGTGAGCACATAATCTAGTCTTAGGTTAGGTCCTTAGTGAGTACACTAGAAGCTTGCAAAGATCAATATAAATTAGTGTAGCCTCCATTAGAGAGCAACTACATGTAGATGTCGTAAAGTCCATTGGGAAATAGATCAAACATTAACAAATTTCATCTTATTGAGTGACTTTGTAGGTGTTGGGAAGTACATGTTCACTGTTAAAAGGACTCCTAGACCATTGAGTCCTTTGGAGTTGGTGGTTGGGGTGGTAAGCCTAACAACTCCCCCATCACCACCTCCAGCGACCTCCATGTTTGTTGTCATTGCATAATGCATCAAGTCTTTTTTGCTTTTTTTTTATTGCCATTTTTTTTATTAAAACAATCTCTATTAATGTTTTGTAGTTGCTAATATCCTGGACTTCATTTAACTTTATTCTGTCCAGACTGGCTAGATTTGAATTCTGAGTTCTTAGGTGTGATTCCATTCCACTGAGTTTTTTGTATGATTAGCTTTGTATTATTGATAAAGAACTAGTTTTGAATCAAAAACATATTTCAAGATTAATTTGCATCTGCAACTCCAACAACAATGTTGACTATAATTTTGTTCAAATTTTGACAACTAAATCTTGAGTTTAATTACACAAATCATCACAACTTTAAATTCATTTAGTTAATCTAATATATAATTACGAAATTTGGTTTTATCAAATTGTGTAGTATTTAAATGCATCAGATGAACTAATATTGAATAATGTGTCATCAAATCTTTTCCTATTTCTAAACAGTGAGGTTACATTTAAAAAGAAGAAGAATAATGATCTTTAATGTGTATTATGTGTTTGACAATGGTTTAGTTGGTGAAGTGTATACCATTACATTATTTGTTATTAAAAATTTGTTAGTTACGTCCCATCTAGAAAAGGTATTTCTAGCGGGGGCATTTTCAAGATTGTCAAGAGGTGAGGACATTCTCAAGGCAAAGAGCTATGCTTTGGCAAGAGGCTCTGATTTCCCATAGTAATTTGATTTTTTAACTGTTATACGGGTTTGATCGATACATGTGGGTTTTAATCTTATTTTGTCCTCAGGCTGCGGGATAATTTTTAGATAACAGTTCTTCAGTTTCTGCTGTTGTTTCGGATACTGTTACTTAGTCAGTCGAACATTCTGTAATGCCAGTTCTCCAAATTGTTCACAAGATGAAAGTATGTTAGCAGAGCTTGACAAAGGCCCACAAGCCCGAGAATACATCTCCGGACAGACTCGTCCACGTCAGTAGGCAACCCCACATGTGGCATATAGAATTTTCCCAGTTGGACGCAACCACCACTAGATACTCAATGTGATCAGACCTGTCCATGGCCAACCCCACGCGTGGCATACAGAATTTTCCCAGTTAGAGGCAATCATTATGCAAAATTCGATGTTATCAGATCCGTCTCTGTCAGTTGGCAACCCCACAAGTGGCATAAAGATTTTTCACAGTTGAAGGCAATCACCATGAGAAATTCAATGTCATCAAGACTGGTTCACATCTGTGGCCAACCCCACTCATGGCATACAAAAGTTTTTCAATTGGAGGGAACCATTGTGTGAAATTTGATGTCATCAGACCATTCACTTTAGCCGGTAACCAACCCACATGTGGCATAAAGAATTTCCCTATTTGGAGGCAACCAGCATGAGAAAAACAATGTCATCACCATCAGACCTATCCATGTTTGTGCCCTACCTCACATGTGGCATACAGAATTATCTCAGTTAAAGGCAAGCATTATGCGAAATTCGATATCATCAGACCCGTCCACGTCAGTGAGCAACCCCACATGTGGCTTAAAGAATTTTCCCAGTTGGAGGCAAGTATTTATGAGAAATTTAATGTCATCAAACCTGTCCACCCTCACACATGGCATACAGAATATTCCCAATTAAAGAAAAGAATTGTGTGAAATTCGATGTCATCACACCCGTCCATGTCAATTGGCAACCCCACATATGTCATAAAGAATTCTCCCAAATGGAGGCAACCACCATGAGAAATTCAATGTCATCTGATCTGTCCATGTCTGTGGTGTGGCATAAAGAATTTTTCCAGTTGGAAGCAACCATGGTGTGAAATTCCATGTCATCATAGCTGTCCACATCAGTGTAAAACAATTTCCCTAGTGAAACGCAACCACCATATGAAATTTATTGTTTAGATTCATTCAAGCCAATGGGAACACCACAGGTGTCGTAAATAATTTCCCTAGTTGGAGGCAACCAACATGTGAAATTCAATTCAGTAGGCAACCCTACGGGTAGCATAAAGAATTTCCTCGTGCAAAATTTAATGTCATTACCTAACCAAATAGCCCCATATCCAGTTATTTATAGCATATAGCTAGGTCAGGAAAACGTGGAACACCAAGCTGGATGGGATCCATATAATGAGCTTGTTTTATAACTGGAACTCCAAAAATATATGAACGGGGGAGAGTAATACAAATGAGCAATGCATTGGAAAATATCAGATTGAAACTGTTCCTATGAAGATTATGAGTAGGATGAGAATCGGTACACCAATCAAGAGTATGATCCATGCCCGCTTCATGCATATTCCCAACATTTCGTATTTCCGAGCCCCAAAAGCTTGCCAGAGGTCCCCAAGGCGGTTCCCATGCTTAATTCAACAACAAAAATAATAATTGAAAAACACATATAACAGACCTTTCATTTTTTTTTAATTACCCTATACTATGAAGGACGCCTGCAATTGACACAACACAGCTAATCAGAACCATTGATGTGCAATGTGAAGTTTCCATTATGAGACCGAGACAATAAAGTGGGGCACAAATAATAGATATTATTTGAGTAGGAACAATTTCAACTTCCCACCTTTTTCTTTACCATGTTACACAAGTTCAAACGTCATCCCTTGTCCCTAAAATATTGTAATAAATCTATGTTGACCTCCACACCCCAACATCTTTAAATTGCTTTTGGGTATTCTTGTTAAATTAAGAAAATATGATTTATGATGTTCTAAGCTCGTTCAACAAAAGATTTCATGTCAAGTAAACATGTTCAAACTCCAATGTAAACAAATGGTGAACACAAATGAAAAACACAATATATTAATAATAAATTTTGACCCATATTTAAAGGGTTGCATCAAATTCGTCTATGTTTTTTTCTGTACTGAGTAAAAGTAATAAAAAAGAAACATGTTAAGTTACTTCTTTAATGAAAAAAGATTGTAAAGAAGGTGCACAAAATGAAAAAGCTTCTTCTCAAGGTTACACCCAAGAGTTGTCGACACTCATAGGGATATCCTTGTTATGCTTTTATGTGACAAATCCTGGGTGGTAAGTGGTGCAATGTGGAAAAATGGTAGAGATGTTTTTTTTATTTAACACAAGAAAGTTGAAATTGAGGACCGTTTCATGATATGATTAGTTGTGTCTCTCAATTTTTGGTTGTTGGGTTCTCAATTTTGTTTATAGTGGGAATGTTGGTGATTGAGATGGGGGAGCAACTCAACCCAAAGCTCTCCTTCATGTAGGGGCACCTACTTAGAAGCATGTACATCCATAGCTTGAACAACAACAATAATTGGTTTTGTTGGCACTATGGTCTTAATAAAGAGGATAGGATGGTCGACGAAGATGAAGTGGAGACCAAAGGAAAAAGTGTTTTGGACTCAAACATATGCAGGATTCCTATGTGCAAGTGATGGTGTAGGAGACACTATGAAACCTACAAGGCTGGGGAGAATTTGGATGTCAGGGTTAATGGCCTAAGTCTTTCCCCCTTGGCACATGTCATCGCAGTCCCTTGGTAGGATTCAAAGAGCTTGATTTTGGAATTAGGTAAGACATTTTGGTTTTTTTTGCCTCCTCTACTAGGAATGTGCTTTGTGTGAATGATTATGATTTCAAGTGGGAATGTTGGCAACGCCATTCCCAACTAAAGATTAGTGAAGGAGACTCTACAAAAGCTTCGAGGGTGGGGAGAATGTGGTTGCTAGGGTTAATGGCCCAAGTCTTGCCCCCTTAGGCACGGTCATTGTGGTATCTCGGTAGCTTGTAAAGTACTCAAATTTGGAATTGGCTTAGATAGTTCGACTATGCTGCCTCCTTTACTTTTCTTACATGCATTGTGTAAACAATTATGCTTTCCAGTGGGAATTTTGGAAAACCCGTTCACATCAACCTGTGGAGTTTCACTCTCTCTTCTATATCTTGATTTTGTTGTACTAAATGGTGCATTTCCATCAAACAACTTATCTTTTAGTTATATAGTGATGGATAACAATTTCTTGCTTTCTATGCCAACCTATGAGATTTCATTTACTGGAATATAGTTTTGATCACTACTATTTTTTATTTTCCAATTTTTGATTTTTCTACATGGTGATTGGTTGAGGGATAATTTCCTACTGTGCAAGCCTAAATATAATTAATTTAATTGGAAAAAATACCAATAGGAATGTGATATTTTTTGGGTTGCGGTAAACTATAATTTTAATTTTTCAATAATGCAGTGTTGTACAACTATGACACAATAAACAAATCTAGTTTTTGCATTAATAGTTTTGTGTAGGTTTTTAAAGGCCATTAATTAAGGTCGTATAATATGGTTGGGGATGACACCATGCAACAAACACATTTGACTACAGTGAAAAGCATGTTTGATTGTGTTGGCGTCACCGAGGTGTTTGTTTTTGATGTTGCCATGTTAGCTGAAAAATCTGTGGGATTGTTTTCTTGGGGCATGAAGGTTGATGGGGTTGTTAAGTTGGTAAGGAAGGTGTTATGGGAATTGATTACTAAGATTTAACCAAATGAGTATCCTTTCAATGTGAATATGTTTTATCTCATACCTTTCATTGTGACTATGACACCTAGTTACAATGCATTCATTTGGATGTTATTAGTAGTGGATTGCAATGGTCTAGTTCATCTTATTGTATTTGAATATCCATTGTTTTTTCACAAGTGACAATTTGATATGAAATTTGTGGTTTTTAATTAGTTCTTCTGAAATCAATTCTCAGTTTTCTTTGTAGGTAATACATCAAATAATATTAATTTGTTTTTTCTCTATGGCATTTTTCATATGAAGAGGTGTCTACAAAACATGGTTTTTTTTTAACAAAGTCCTGGGTGGTAGTGGTGGCACTGTGGAAAATGTAGAGAATATTTTTTTTATTTAACACAAGAAAGTTGAAATTGAGGACCGTTTCATGATATGATTAGTTGTGTCTCTCAATTTTTGGTTGTTGGGTTCTCAATTTTGTTTATAGTGGGAATGTTGGTGACTGAGATGGGGGAGCAACTCAACCCAAAGCTCTCCTTCATGTAGGGGCACCTACTTAGAAGCATGTACATCCATAGCTTGAACAACAACAATAATTGGTTTTGTTGGCACTATGGTCTTAATAAAGAGGATAGGATGGTCGACGAAGATGAAGTGGAGACCAAAGGAAAAAGTGTTTTGGACTCAAACATATGCAGGATTCCTATGTGCAAGTGATGGTGTAGGAGACACTATGAAACCTACAAGGCTGGGGAGAATTTGGATGTCAGGGTTAATGGCCTAAGTCTTTCCCCCTTGGCACATGTCATCGCAGTCCCTTGGTAGGATTCAAAGAGCTTGATTTTGGAATTAGGTAAGACATTTTGGTTTTTTTGCCTCCTCTACTAGGAATGTGCTTTGTGTGAATGATTATGATTTCAAGTGGGAATGTTGGCAACGCCATTTGCAACTAAAGATTAGTGAAGGAGACTCTACAAAAGCTTCGAGGGTGGGGGAGAATGTGGTTGCTAGGGTTAATGGCCCAAGTCTTGCCCCCTTAGGCACGGTCATTGTGGTATCTCGGTAGCTTGTAAAGTACTCAAATTTGGAATTGGCTTAGATAGTTCGACTATGCTGCCTCCTTTACTTTTCTTACATGCATTGTGTAAACAATTATGCTTTCCAGTGGGAATTTTGGAAAACCCGTTCACATCAACCTGTGGAGTTTCACTCTCTCTTCTATATCTTGATTTTGTTGTACTAAATGGTGCATTTCCATCAAACAACTTATCTTTTAGTTATATAGTGATGGATAACAATTTCTTGCTTTCTATGCCAACCTATGAGATTTCATTTACTGGAATATAGTTTTGATCACTACTATTTTTTATTTTCCAATTTTTGATTTTTCTACATGGTGATTGGTTGAGGGATAATTTCCTACTGTGCAAGCCTAAATATAATTAATTTAATTGGAAAAAATACCAATAGGAATGTGATATTTTTTGGGTTGCGGTAAACTATAATTTTAATTTTTCAATAATGCAGTGTTGTACAACTATGACACAATAAACAAATCTAGTTTTTGCATTAATAGTTTTGTGTAGGTTTTTAAAGGCCATTAATTAAGGTCGTATAATATGGTTGGGGATGACACCATGCAACAAACACATTTGACTACAGTGAAAAGCATGTTTGATTGTGTTGGCGTCACCGAGGTGTTTGTTTTTGATGTTGCCATGTTAGCTGAAAAATCTGTGGGATTGTTTTCTTGGGGCATGAAGGTTGATGGGGTTGTTAAGTTGGTAAGGAAGGTGTTATGGGAATTGATTACTAAGATTTAACCAAATGAGTATCCTTTCAATGTGAATATGTTTTATCTCATACCTTTCATTGTGACTATGACACCTAGTTACAATGCATTCATTTGGATGTTATTAGTAGTGGATTGCAATGGTCTAGTTCATCTTATTGTATTTGAATATCCATTGTTTTTTCACAAGTGACAATTTGATATGAAATTTGTGGTTTTTAATTAGTTCTTCTGAAATCAATTCTCAGTTTTCTTTGTAGGTAATACATCAAATAATATTAATTTGTTTTTTCTCTATGGCATTTTTCATATGAAGAGGGTGTCTAAAAAAACATGTTTTTTTTAACAATGTTTCTTTATGTTTTGGTAGACTGGCAATATTAGTGTATCTGATATTTTTAATGAAATGGGTATGAAATATAACACATTTCTTGTCAGTTTGACCATGTTGTGTTTGGTCATTCTCTTTTTAGTACACTCCAATATTAGTGTGTACCAATTTTTCTATGAAATGAGTGTGAATTAACATTCATGTTCCTATCTTAATGGTGATATATTTTGGTTGTTTTTCATATAGGGTAATGTAATTTTGTTTTTTATACATTTATTTCTTTTCACTTTACGAGAGATTATAAAATAAGGTTTTGATTTTTGGTTATAATGTTTTGTGCCAGTTGTCAAAATGTGCATGTTTTATTTGAGGTTTTTTTTTTGTTGAAATGGGCGTGAAAGAAAATATATGCTGTTGTGTTTCCATGTGAATGTTGAAGGATTTCTATTGTTGTGTTTGTTTTGAGTTTGTGAGATCTTGTGAAAATAATTTTGATTTTTTGCTAGTATGTTATACAGTTCTTACTAAGAAGTCCATATTTATTTTTTAAAATGGGCACGAAATGTATGGGTTGTGAAAACTACATGTTGATTTTTTGTTGCAATCTTTTCTAATTATTTTAGAGGTGTACATGTTTGACCAAGCTAGCCTCGTTGTGTTGTATGTGTTTGACATTGTTTCATTTAGAACATCCCATTATTGTTGTTCACCATATTTTCTATTAAATGGTTGTGAAAGAAAATACATGTTGACATGTGAATGGGAAGGTTATAAAGAGATGGATAGCAATGCACCACTTTATTGGCCAATTCACCAAATTTCAATTACATGGTTCAAACTATAATTTTGATTAATACATTTATTTTTTGGTTTTCCAAAATTTGATTTCTAAATCAATGATTGGTCGAGTGCTAATTTCCTAATCATGTACTAAGCCTGATTTTCAATTAGTATTATTTTTACAATATCTTGATTAGTAGGAAAATGAGGTTTGATTTTGGGGTGTAGTGGAAATTAGTTTTGATTTTTGTAGTAATGCATTGTTGTATATTTGTGATGCAAGAAAATAATTTTGTTATTTTAAAGTAAAGTTGAATGTAAAGTTGTAAAGACTTTGTTCCATTTTACCTGAATGATAATGGAAGAGATTATTGAGAAATGATTACCAATTTTTTTTATTAAGAAAACTAGAATCTAATTAGTTACATAGAGTGCAATCATTTCTTTTGACAATGTGTTGTTAGTGGGCTTTGGATTTGTTGTGTTGGTTCAGATGAGTTATCTTTGTGTGATGTTAGCAAGTATTTCTCCAAGCCTATCAATGGGTTCCCATGATAGTCCTTATTTTCCCTTGCATCATCCCTTGTACATAATTTTGTCTTCCCCCTTTCTTGTTTTGTGTTATTTTTCCTATTTTCCCCGTGTCAGTGTTTTTCTTCAATAAATTCCTCCCCCATGTATAAGGAATTACTTCTATTAAAAAAATTATTCTAGGTTCATTATTGCGTCCTCAAGAATCCTTGTCCTTAATCTGAGCCAACTGTTGCCCCAAAATTCTAGTCCATAAAATTACAAAAAATTTGAAACTTTTTCGCATCAATATGATGTGTTAATCATTCATCTTGCATTAAGTCAGGATGTCATTTCTCTCTCACAACCGTGTCAAAAGTTGTCGCAATACTGCACTATTGTATTCCCGTCATCGCTACTCTCCCACCTCACTTCACCTACCCTCTTGACTTTGCAAAATGACTAAAATTGCTAAATCAATTATTTAAAATTAATTAATTGATGATATTAATTTAATTAATATTATCAAATAATTAAATTTAAATAATTAGATTAACATTATTAATTGTTCTTAATTCAAATTTTATTTAATATTATTAAATTCATTAATAACTTTTTTTTAGGATAGAAGTGATTCTCTTCCTTTATTTTATGTGCTCATGATTTGAAGAGGTACATGTTCGCTCTTGAATATTTGGAGAATGAAGGATAAAACCTAGAAGAAATACAAAAACTTGCGTACAAATTATAAAAAAGAAGTCAGAAAAGACAAAAATGAGAATAAAGATCAGATAAGGAATGCACACTAAAGGATAAAAGATCAAGAAAGAATAGAATATAGGTATGCAAATATGCAGTTTTTGATGAAAAGAGATATTATATTATATTAATGCAATAAGATACAAGAACATAGCTTTCAACAAAAAGTGGGTGGTATGAAAGCACGCCCCAAAACCACAAATAAACTAAGTCAAATATGCAGTTTTCAAACAAATGAAAACAAAGATTGGAAGGCTATCATGCTAGAAAAGGTACGACAATATGAACAAACAGTTAAATCAATTATCGGTGAAGTTGTGCAAATCATGATATGAAGAGGAAGGAGCGATTCGTTTTCTTGCTAAGAAAATTGTTATAAAAGAAGATAGTGTAGATAAAAGAGCATCCTCTAATAGAAGGATAAAAGATAAACTCAGAAAGGTTTGGAGAGGAAGCATATTTCCAAAGTGGTCACAAAATGTACAGACTTTTGAAATTAAGGAAAAATGAAAGCCGAATAAAGATGAATAATATTGTCGATTAGTTTCTTAGGATAGGGTGAACTAAGGTGAAATATGGCACTATGAACATTCATAATAATAGATTTGTAAAATTCAAAGACAATCAATAGGCACCAGAGAATCTAAGGCAATCAATTCAAAGGGCATCTGACGATCATAAAATTGCAAATGATGTTAATTGGAAAATTGTTTGAGATAAAATCTTTCCATTAATCTCTACGTCTGAGAATCATGCCTTCCCAAGTGTACATTTTGAGGACTCATACCTTCCAAATTCACGTCTGTAAAGTCAATGGTTTTTGAATTTCATCTCCAAGAGAATTTTTCCTGCCTCCAAATAATTTCCTCACTCTAAGGTTACCTTTCATTTACGATGCACAACTTGATGATAGTTCAATAATTCTTTTTGTATCGCATGCTCAAAAGCCATGGCTAACTGTTTGGATTGTAAAAGGAACAATGCTGTAGATTCTATCAAAGGAGTGAGTTAAAAATTAATTGTTAAGCTATCGAACCAAGCCATCATAAGCCCGAGTGAGATTGGAGACTTGTTTAAGGTGTGGATCTGATTGAACTTGGGTGATTGTAAATTAGAGAAGTGGTTGATGTGTGTCTGAAGTAAGTTATAAGGTTATAGACCCATATTGTTCATGGAGTGAGAAATCACGAAAAGTGTTACTAATTCAATGTGGTCAATGAGTTCATTTCTCATACGATCAAGACAGGAAAACACTTTTCCCAATGGATATGACACTAATAATAAGTATCATTTTGGTGTAGAGGTTTATGTCCTAGTCACTCTAGTGCGGTCCACATATACCCACTTAATTATTGTAGGAAATACTTTTAATTAGGTCACTAATGTGATACAATGATATTATTTTAATAAAGTGACTCTACTTTATTAAATTATAAAATGACCTATAAATCCTAATTACCTTATCACCAAGTTTCGGGTTATAAAATGAAGTTAGAGGTCAATTGTAAAGGTTCTTGAAGGTTGGAGGAACTTTGTGTCATATATTAACAAGGCAGGGAAGTTAATAAAACATTGTGTTTACATACTTTCCTTGGAGATTGATCATTGTGAAGAATTTGTTGGGGAGAAGACAAGTTGAATACTTTGTGTTCCTTTTCAAGAAGAAATATAGGGATGCTTATAGAACTTTGTGTCTTAACATTATTGGTGGTTATGTTTTTTTATGCCCAATGTAATTTCTCATTTATTTTCTATTCATGTAATGTATTAACACACAATCTCTACTTTTATGGTGTACTTTCTAGCATGCAAGAATGTGATATGTGTTTGCTTGTCCTTGCATTCTCCCTCTCTCCATTCTTTTCCATTATCTTTCTCCTTCTTCTACTATTCCCTCAATTTCCTTTATTTCCCCTTTCAGGTGAATTTTGGGTTAAAAGTACTCAAAACCCCACAAATTCATCATACTAGGGAGGTGCCCTTCTCAAATGCACATGTAAGATCACCTCATTAATATGTGATCCCTTTAATATTGCAAGTTTTATGTTGAAAAATGCAACTAATCCTGTGACGAGACCAAATAAAAAAAGTGACATAAAATCTTTCGAAAAAACCATACGCTACGTGATCACTCTATAAAATTTTCATGCCACAACTGCTCAATGTATTTCATTGCGTTTGAACCAAAAGGAACTTGCCAAACTCCATCACTACTTCTATTCTTATGATGTCATGACATGAAATATGCAAGTGACTTGCAACAGAAAGTATGCCTAAGCTAAGGGATTATTGGAAAAATTCTTAATACCTAGTTAGGAATAGTGAGCCTTGTCATTCCTTGTTGAAATCGTGGTGCCCTTCAATGAGGACAACTCATGACCTCATTCTCATATTCCTTCCTAAACATAATGTAATCATTTGAGTATGCGTCATAGTTGACATAAAGAAACCATAAATTTGATGATATTTTTTGTTCCTCTCTATATGTGAAGGGAAGTTTTTTTAGGCAACAAACTGCTTTTCACTAAACCGCAATAAAAAACAAAGAAAAGGAAAATAAAAGACTAATGTAAAACATATGAAATGTATATCAAATGTAAATATAATTATGAAATTTTTATCCAACCTCAATAAATAATTCACATGAAGTTTTAAACAACCAAATATTTCCTTCAAGTCCATCAACGTTAATATTACACTCAATAATGATATTTTGGACTCGACTTCCTAACATAGAGGAGTTTGAGAAAATTTCAAAATCATCCTCTCTTATTCCCAATCTTGATATTCATCATTTTCATGATCATGATTGAAATGATCATGAGCATGATAATCATGATTATGATCAAAGAAACAATGAACCGTGTTTTGAATCCAAATGCTCTCTTCCATTAGATCAACATCTTCATGTGAAAACCCAAGAAAAGGTGTTTGTTTTACCTGAAACACCATCATTTTCTTTGAGTAAAGTATTTTTAGACGAGCTTTATGAGCCATTTTGATTTTGTTAAGAAATATTTCATGGTTAGGATGACATAATGGGAAGTTGTACTTTGAATTTTTCTCTGGTCAAATGTTTTTCAACATTAGATTCACTAATTGAGTATTTAGTCTCATATGTCTTCGTATTAATTTAATATTAGTGTAATATCCATATAGAATGCATCAATATTATGATGATTTCATTTGAATTCAACATATCAAAAACTAATTTAACTCAAAGAAATAACTATGTGGCTATGTAATCACTCAGCCAGTATCTCCCCCTCCTCTTACACTTCTTCTATTTCAATCCCTACCTTGACCACAAGATTGTGACAAATCTACCTATATATAAAATTAAAATAAAATAACTTATATTAGTCTAAAATTAAAATAATTTATGTTATCACAAAAATATTATTTCCTATGCAAAATTTTAATTAATTACCAACTCATACATAACATCTATAGTTATTGATGAATAACTATATTTTAGGGAAGTATATCTCAATATAGATGAAGAATATAGAACTATCAAACTAGATATCTATATAGTGGATGATGTATATGTAATGCCCCAAATTTACCCCAAGAAAATCCCAAATAAAACGACATAAAGTAGTCCTAATTTTGTGGATTTTTTTGTTTGAGTTTAAATCTCTTGTGTCATAACATTATTTAATTCATTAATTATTCATTTTTTATGTGCTTACGGGGATGATGGTATCACCGCTATTAATTTTTAAAGTAATCAAGGTTTTTAAAAATTGCGACTAATGATTCAGTGGCGACTAATGACATTAAATCCCGCACTTTGGGTATCTATCTAGTCCTGAACACATACTACTATTCATATGATTCATAATTAAGAAAAGTACTAATTAACCCATGTCTTTGGCCATCTTTTCTTACTTTTTGTTGCTTTTGTTGATCTTACACTCCTTCTAGCACAGTCCATCTTTTCACAATTTGGCATTTCTCACTGTGGACACCAGCGCCCAACCATGATGCCAGTACCAGGTGCCCCCATCCCCTATGGATGCCCCTAACCTCTTTTTACTTTTCTCACATCTTTTGGGTCCTTTCATCCAATGCTTCACACCTAAGATCCACCGAGGTCACAATATCTTTTCACACATAAAACTACATTGGGTCTGAAATGTAGTGCAATGCTCAGTTGTAAGATCACTCATTTGACAGCTGAGGACAAGTCGACCCCTCATTTGCATTATTTTATTTTTTGGGATTTGATGCACTTTTTAGGGTTTTACAAGTCAATTCTTTATTCCAGGTTATCAATGACATCGGCGATCATTGTCCGACATACTAACAACAGGAAGTGAAGGAAATCAAACACCTTGCAAACATTCAAAGATGTTTTTCTGAGGTTTTTGGTAGTCACAGGCACCCAGAACTGGTCTATAGCTCCCGCAGGAACCCTTGACCCTTCCAGGGTGCCCTAATCCAACATATTTCGACATGTCTGCATTTTTCTAGGTTTTATTGCGATAGTTTGCAC
Organism: Taxus chinensis; assembly: GCA_019776745.2. Taxonomy (NCBI): domain Eukaryota; kingdom Viridiplantae; phylum Streptophyta; class Pinopsida; order Cupressales; family Taxaceae; genus Taxus; species Taxus chinensis. The sequence goes on from CM034152.1 coordinate 674,704,858, forward strand.
TTCAATTTTTCTAGTTCTTCAGTTCTGTAAACCTCTAGGATCATAGTGAAAGAACTAAATCATTTTATCTCCTCATTTTCACTTAGGGTTTTAAATCTTAATTGTTTATTTTTTTGGGTCTATTTTGTACTTAATTTCTTATTCATTTACTATTACATTGCAATTATAATTAGGCATCTATTTATTTCAATATTTATTTAATTATTTGGTGAACCCATCGCTCAAACATTCCTAGGATCCTCATACTTGTGTCTTTTATTGTTCTAGGATCATCTCATCATGGATATTTCTATCCATGATTTCTTGCTCATCCACCTTGAATTAGGAGCTAAAATCATAACTCTCTTGGCTACTACTCATGTTGCTTTTGATATTCATCAAGATGTAATCTATAACACATTCATAGATGCATTTTATCAGCACATCGCTTTCCATCTAATCCTCCTGCTGATATTGTTATTTTCACAGTGATCCACCTTTATACATCGTGATTCATATCCATAATGTCGGTGTCAAATGAACTATTGTCGATAATGGATCTTAGCTTAATCTGCACACTTTATCCTTCATTGAATCTATCAGCATTTCTGCTACTAATGTTAGTCCTTCATCTATTTCTCTTCACGCATATGATGGTTCCATTCATCCATACATAAGCCATATTACTTTACCTATTTCTGTCGGGCCAAAAACCATTCCTACAGTTTTATTTTCACTGACTTCCTAGTTCAATATAATTGTTTACTTAGTAGGCCATGCCTTCATGCCATGAAATCAATACCTTCTATAGTGCATCGATGTGTTAAATTCTTACATGAGGGTATAGATTATATAATTCCTGGTGATTGAGAACCATTCAAATATTGCATCCGTGACTAAACCACTACACTCCGTACCCCAACATTAGTTACTACTAGTGATCCAAAACCCATGGATTCTCTGACTCACTTGCCACCACTTGAAGGTGATATTTGCATGTTAGACACTATCCCATCCACATCATTTCCCCATCCTGCTTCTACAAATGTTATGGTACTTTATCGGGGGCCTATCCAAACATTGGATGTCGCTCCACCTACTTGATCTTCTCATGAACAACCATCATTAGCATGACCTCCTTTCACATGTACACTCTTCATGAATGATTCTTATTGGAATCATATTCCATTAGATCCTAATTGCACTGATATTATATGTACGCATGATGGCTTGACTCGGATAGGATTCGTAGTAGACAATATCTTTTTTATTATTATTGGTAAATAGTTTTGAAGGGACTATACCCTGTTACAATAAGGACTCAACAACCAAATAGAGCTATAGAGGGACAAAAAAAGAGGATCAAAATGTAGATAAAGCATTATGTCCATCAGTAACAAAAAGATAGTTACTAGTATAAATCTAAACATAATAGAAACTTTAAAAAGATAGCAAAAAAGTAACAAAGAACATCAAAAAGACTGAAATAAAGAAGTGACTAGAACGAGGCCCTCCAGGTTGAGGGAGATTACTTCTTAGAAGCTCTGTTGATCCTAGATTTGATTGTTTGTAGCGAAGTGAACAATGCCAAAGTGGTGATGTGCGTGGGGTCAGTTGCATTCAGCTTGATATGGTCTAACTTCTCTCCTTGTCAGTCCCCTAGATAGTGTCAGGGACCCCGCTAAGCATGGTAAGGATTTGAACGTGTTGTTATAAGAAGTCACTAATGGCATTGAAGATAGCCATGTTATGATCATGCCTATCTTTGGCTCTCCCCAATCTATTATCCAAAGAGTTCAGTTTCTTGTAAATGTCAACAATCTGATCATTCCCATTATCATTATCATCATCACTATTTCTTTGTCCATTCTGCTTGACCATGCATTGTAGGTCCTTATTTAACTACATCATCTCTTTCTCCAGAGATTCCAACCTATGTGGTATATTATTCCCCTCCTGTTGCAGGGTCGTATCCTGGCCAACATTACTAATATGCAACAAATTATGTGCAACTTCCAACTCTTTGGTGCTTCTAAGAACCCAGGTAGAGTGGGATATGTCAATTTTGGGAAGTTTTGGGTTCTTAGTCTTGGGTTTGGAAGATGTATTCAGAATGGAAGTGGGAGAAGTGGAGGTTGTGATGTGCAGATCACTGGGAGAGGGCAGGAAGCCGGGGAACTTGGAGACACAGAGCTTATGAAGCAGGAAGATAAGGCCCTGGTGAAGAGGGATAGCACAAGTGTGCTTATGGAAATCTAAAATGGAGTTCTGAAGGGGATTTATTAGGTAATGCGGGAAGCAGAATGCAAATTTTCTTCTAAAGTGGTTAAGAAAGACCAGGTGCTTGACAGGGACAATTTTGTAGCACCCTTATAGAGAAATTTACCTAACCATCATTTTAGTAACTTCATCAGAAGGCTTGGGGATGGAACTTACCCTAACACCTGTAGAAACAAAATTGAGCTCCTCTCCTTCTTTAGATAATTTCTTAGCCTCGATGGTCCTATCAATCCTTTTGTTGAAAAAATGATATCTCTCCAACTTGAGGCATGTTGCCTCAACAATCAATTCTTCATTTATAATAACTCAGTGACCACCATACTCCACATTTCTATCCTTCCAGTCCATTGCAAAATGAACTGAAATATTTTGGTCATTCCCCTGAATGTGTTCTATAAAATTAGAAATTCCTCCCTTTTGTAGGAGGTTGCATAGCTCCTCATTGTTCTTCCAAGCCGGGTCACTACAGGTCTCCAGTTGGCATGGGGTACCTCCCATCTCCTTCTCCATGCTAATCCTACAATTGTTTTTCTCAAAACTATCGTTTGAATCTTTATTTTCCTTATGTATGTCCTAGTTTTTGAGAACCCAGCCACCTGTTTGAGGATCATGGGCATTAATATGGCCGTAGTTAGGATGATATTTATCACATGTGTGATATTTCACACCCGCTAAAGCCCACACCATTTCATTATTATTCCTACTCCATGCTTGATTGCCTGTATTTATCCACATTAATGCTATTATGTACTTCCTTAGGGATGTAGTTTTCATTATCCCAAATGGTTGGATTATTATTGATGCCAAAATTGGACAAGGTATCCACAACCTTATTCCCCTCCCTATAGGTGTGCCTGATGATCATATTCTTGAAATTTTGACAAATATTTATGGATTCCATAATAAAGTCCTTAATAGTCTAGCTAGGAGGAGAAAGCTGATTGAGGTGATTGATAATGTTTAGTGAATCTCCTTCCAGAATTATGTTTTGTATGTTATAATCTTTGGCAACCCTTAGCCCCCATAGACCAACAAGGGCTTATGCATAGTGATTTTTCTGAATCCCCATTTTTCCAGCATAAGCAACAACTAAGTAACCTTTATGATCACGAATTACACCTCCCCTAACAGCAATTCCAAGATTACCCTTAGAGGCACCATCAAAGTTTAGTTTGTACTAGTTAATCTCAGGAGGGATCCAATGAATCAAAGACCTATCAATGTTTGAAGTATTCCTAATCTACATATTTGTAGCTCCAATCTTCTAGTTGGAAAGAATATATTCTTCATTCTAAGGATATTTCTTATTCTTGGGAGGTTTGAATCTCTCAATATTTTCTTTAACAACATGACCAATCTTAACAAATCTAAGCTTGCAATGTTGTTTATTATTTCTGAAAATGATGTCATTTCTATCTTTCCAAACCCTCCAAATAATATGGGGCATGACCAGTTTCCATAGTCTTCTCACAACACAATGCTTAAAAGGAGGATTCCATTGGGTCCAAAACTAGATGAAATCCTTTGTCACAATCTAGAAAACATTGAACTTAGAAAAGGCATTGCTCCAGATCATTGAAGCATACTCATAGTGGACAAAAAGGTGCTTAATATCCTCAGAATCTTTTTTGCAAAGGTGACTTCTATTAGGAATTATGAATCCTTTGTTCATCAGGTTGTCATTAGTAAGAATTCCACCTCTGAGAACAAGCCAAAAGAACAAATTAAAAATTAGGGGTTAGTCCAGTCATCCAAATCTTGCTCCAATTAAACTCACTCTGGATATTTTCAAAGTAAGAATTATAACTAGATTTAACCGTGTAATCTCCATCTTTAGAATTATACCGGACAATTTCATCCTTGAATTCCAATTGATTCAAGGGAATTAGGTCCAGTTGTTCCTGTAGAGAGGACATCATGGAGTTCAGTTCAATCATATCCATCGAGAGTTATTTCCATCTCTTCTTGTTACCATCAATTTCCATGTAATAAATGACCTTAGTACCATACTTATATTCAATACTATCTTTGACTACACCAAATCTATCATTGAGGTTGAAATTAGACCAATTATTCCCCCAAAAATTGATGTCTCTATCATTTCCCACTTTCCATCTACATTTTTGCTTGATGAAATTCCTAACTTGAATCAAATTATTCCAGAAAATGGAACCTTGGGGAAGTTGTTCATCATGAAGGAAAGAGAAAGTTGTTTGTTGTTCAAGATACTTGGCCTTAATTAGATCAATCCATGGTTGTTCCTCCAAGAGCATTCTCCAGCCCATTTTTGCAATTAAGGCCATATTCATTTATCTTATATCTTTTATGCTGAGTCCCCCAATTCTTTTAGGATTTCACACTTGATCCCAAGAAACGAGGTGATATTTGAATTTTTCCTCCATTCCCTACCATTACAAGTGCTTCTGGATCCTTTCAATTTTTTCTTTGAAGGCAGAAGGAATATTATAGAGAGACATAATGTAGATAGGTAGATTTTGAAGAGTGCTTTTGATTAGCAGACATTTACCACCATTGGAAAGAATGGCCCCTTTCCATCCAGCCATTTTCTTTTGGAATCTTTCCAGTAGATCATTCCAGAATTTGATTGATACTTTTTTGTTACCAAAGGGGATCCCCAAATAAGTAGTGGGAAGTGAATTGATTTTACACCCCATTATTTTAGCAATTCCATGTTGTCTTTCCATAGGAGTGTTGAAATAGAAAATTGAACTTTTATCAAAGTTGATCTCTTGTCCAGAAAGAACCTCATAAAATTTTAGAATGGACTTGATCGCCTTAGCTTCTAGGATAGATGCCACTAAAATCAAGATTGTATCATCCGCAAAGTGCTGATGAGAAGCCATTTGATTTGTAGAGGTAGTTTAGTGCCTTTGAGAAGACCATCTTTAACTGCTTTGTTAATTGTTCTGCTGAGGCTATCCACCATAATAATGAAGAGAACAGGGGATATAGGATCCCCCTGTCTTAAACCCCTACTGCTGGTAAAGTAACTCACCGGTTCACCATTAACCACAATAGAGAATCTAGTAGTAGAAATGCAAGCCTTGATAATTCTTTTGAATTTGTTGAGAAAACCAAATTTGGCCAGAAACTTGTCGAGAAAAGACCAGGAGACTTTATCAAAGGCTTTATTCATGTCAAGTTTAAGGACCATACTTGATTTTTTATTATTATCCATAGAATGTATAATCTCATGCACCATGATCACACCATCTTGAATTATACTTCCTCTAATGAACCCACTCTGTTGTTTAGATATTAAATCATTCAAAATGAACTGAAGTCTGGTAGCAATAATATTAGTAAAAATTCTATAAATAACATTAATCAGGCTAATGGGTCGGAAATATTTGAAATATTTAGCATCCATTTTTTTAGAGCAAGCACAATATGAGTATTATTTAGCTCTTTCAGTAAATCACTAGTTCTAAAGAATTCATTTATAACACTAAGGAGATCATCCAAATTTTTTTCCCAAAGTTTCTAAAAAAAATTGACAAAGAAGTCGTCAGGTACCGGAGCCTTATCTCCTTCAAGAGTTAAAACAACTTTTTGAAGATCCTCCAAAGTGACAAATTTTGTAATGTCTTTAAATATTTGCTCCTCAATTTTTTCTTGTGCAATAGCCTCTAACAGAAAAGAGGCAGCCACATCATTAGTAGCACTCTTCTCATTGAGCAATTTTTCATAAAATCTAAGAGCTTCATCCTTGATGATCTGCATATATTTTATGATGATGTCATTTCCTTTAGAAAATTACGCAATCCTATTACAGGCTCTATGCTTAAAAGTGGTCATATGGAAGAATTTCATATTTTTGTCACCCTCTTTCAGCCAGATTGCCCTAGATTTAAGTCTCCATAAGGATTCTTCCTTGCTAAAAACTGTGTGTAGCTCTGAAAGAATATATTTTTCCGCTAAATGATCCTCCAAAGACCTTCCCTTTGAATTTATTTTGATTTCCAAATCTTGGAGTTTCTGTTTTAATTCCTTTTTTCTCACAAAAACATTCCCAAAGATTTCTTTATTCTGAATTTTAACCTGTTTTTTGACATTTTAAAGCTTTTGAATAAGTCTAAATTGAGCAATTCCCTCACCAACCCAATTCCACCATTCCTTAATGTTATCAAAGATGTCATCATGCTCCATCCACATCTTTTCGAATTTGAAGGAGCTCCTGGTGGGCTTAGCCCAATTGACAAAATTTAAAGCTATCATTGCTCCACATCATCATCCTCATATTTATCATGGATTCATCCACATTACTATTACTTATGGGCTTCACGTCTTTCATCTCACAATTTTTCTTTCACAAGATCCTTGTGCTTCTCCTCTTACACTTAGACAGTCTTGGATTGACAATATTGGGGATACCTTAGATCAAGATCATATCGACATTTCATTCCCCATTCCCTTTAGCCATATTTTCATTTGCAATGACTCATTTAAAATCTATTCACAAAACCTCACTCATTGGTATGCACATGGATGTCCATTACAACCTTTCACTGATGAGAAATATGCAATGGGCATGTACAATTTATGCCTCAATAGCTCTTTGCATGATCAACCTAATACAATTACTTACCAAGTCTTAGATGCCTCTTTATTTAGTTTTGACCATGAAAATGATAACCTCTTACATGACGTTACTTGATCACTCTCATAATTACACACTTGGGGGGCATAAAACTTATTCGCCCCCCACCTTCTAGTATTATTAATTGTCTTACATCTTACGCACATCGTATGTAGTCTTTCACATTCATTATACACATATTTATACACTCTTGTATGTCATTTTCTGATGACACACTCTCGTGCTTTGGTTCACACTTAATTATTGAGGGCACACTACACACTACACACTACACACTACGCACTACACACTACGCACTACGCACTACACACTATGCACTATGCACTACGCACTACGCACTACACACTACGCACTATGTACTATGCAATACACACTATGCACTACCGCGATGTGCTCATTTCCATATGATGCATTCTAGTTATGTGGTTCATACTCAAATGTTGAGGGTTTTAATCTAAAATTAACCTCACCACACTCATTCACTCACTCGCTTGCATACTCTCTACACTTTACTCTTCCATGATCACATCTTTCTAGTGCACGATTCAAACCATTTCGTGATGACGCACTCTTATTCTAGGTTTCATTATTGACTTCAGAGGGGGCATGTATAAATGAAACTCATCACATGCATACTCATCCTCACTCACTCAGGGGGCACGATGGTCCTATCACACTCAAATTTAATTCCATTCCATCTCATCCACAACATATTGCATATCTTGGTCACATTTACTCTTTCTTACTCATGCTTACATGTACACTCTATTACACATGATAGTCATATAATTTGTATGTCATTATATTTTTCATACAAACATGTGAATTCACTTGCTTTCTAGTTGTGATCGAAAATTCTACATATCAATACACGTAGTAGGGATGCTTGACACATTACCTCTTACCAGTCCCACAAAGGCTCTGGGGGCATGCACTTTGGTACATCACAGGTTCTATTGTTTCATTATCTAAATCACATTACTATATCAGATTAAACACGCTTTGACATACTTTTTATCTTTCTAACATGCTAATGGGTACTTTAAATGCAACATTTTCTTTGTAGGTATTTTTTCTACCATGGTTGTCTATTACATTGCTTGACATTATTTCCTCTTGTCTTTTATTGTATGCCATTGCTTGCGGGATTTTCTCTTTGCATTGTGTGCACAATGTCTGGTTTTGCCCATTTTGGCCTTGATTGTATTGTGACATCATGAGTGATGTCTCATGTTTGAAACCCACTTTTCACGGTCTACATTGTATTATTTCACATTTTCTTCTTACGTCTTAGATTAAATCATTATCTTTTACATGCATATTTTTCTTACTTTTACTAACACTTATGTCCAGCCACTTTGTTTGTGTGTGCCTTGGTTTCTACCAAGAAAAATTCCTCTCCACTCTAGGGCACAATTTCAACTCAGTGGTGGGTCCTCCTTTGGGCCAAATAATCCTCAAGGACATCACATGCACCCCAAACGAGGGGGGCATATATCAGGTGAATCATTCACCCCATACAACATCTTATAGTTAGAGTTTAGCATAGTTTAGTACTGGTACAACTTAGTCATCAATTTGAGAAAAGGATCAGAATCTGACTATGGTCCTCAACATCACATAAAATTTAGCACCCAGACCCAGAAAGTAGTGCCTGGGTGCCCCTGACCCTTCCTAGATGCCTGCGACCAGGGGGAAGTTACACACCATTTATCAATTGAACGAATTTCTTAGCTTTTCACACAATGGATGTTTATAGGGAACATAGTCCTTAACACTCAGCATGAATGCAATACACAACATTTTCTACTTTCACTTTGGATTAGAATTGTTCAAACCTGATTAGGTTGTTACACACCACCTACAGTGGTTTTCTACACTTCGAGAAGTAGTTAAAGGTTGGAGGATGACACATAATTTTCTCCCTAATATTCCTTAATTCTTAGCGTGAGATCACCTAAAAAAATAGCAGTTAGTGCAACTGGCATGATATCACCCGAAAAACTCTTTCTACTACATCATCTTCAGGATCCTTTCTACACACTTTTCTCATCACGGATCAGGTGCACATGTTCCTTTTTAATTTTCTTACATACTTTTCCATAATTTTTTATACATTTTGATCATATACACAAGTATTTGAGTACTTGTTCGTTCTTATCTTTTGTAGGTCCATCCTTATGGGAAGCGGTAATCACATCATCATCACATCAACAAATTCATTTATACACATATCACAATCAACACATCAACAAAAATTGACATCAAAAATAGGTACAATCGTGACATATACACATACGATCTTGCCCTAGAGTCATCGTCATCACTTATTTTTCACTTCCTCTTCTCTAGTTTCCATACTTCAAATTTTTATCACTCCACACTTTTCCTTATTTCTCGGCAGTCTTTTTGCCATTGATTTACATGGTTATTAGTTATGCATATATTATCTACTATATGTTATCAAGAATTCACTTAACAACATAAAGTGGGGGAAAATGTAGACACTAAATCACACACTTTGGGTATTTATCTAGTCCTGATCACATACTACTATTCATATGATTCATAATTAAGAAAATTAGTAATTAACCCATGTCTCTTGCCATATTTTATTACTTTATGTTGCTTCTATTTGTCTTACACTCCTTCTGGCTTAGTCTCTCTTTTCACACTTTGGCCATTTCTCACTCTGGACATTAGCGCCTAGTTAGGATGCCAATGCTAAGAGCCCCTGTCCCCTCTGGGTGCCCCTGACCTTTTTTTTTTTACTTTTATGACATCTTTTGTGTCCTTTCTAGTTGTTTGGGCATCTTATATTTTTTGTATTCAACCTTTTCGAGGTTAATTATGAAATCTGAGAAAGGGAATCATATAAATATAAATTTGTGTGGTAATAATAAAGGACCAAGAACTAAGAATTAGCTATCACCACCTAAGGTTTCATTCAAAGGCCATTATCAAGAGCATTCAAACATCCATATATCATCCACATAAGGGAAAGGGACTGTATTATTCCTCGTATACTTCAGAGGAGGTGAAGTTCATTCTTTCACGCACACATTTATCTACATTTTCTACATATAAATATTATTCGCTATCAAGTGCAACATGCACAAGATCCACCTAGGGCACAATCTCTTCACACACACATAAAAATACATTGGGTCTGAAATTTAGACACTGCTTAGTCATAAGATCACTTTTTTGATAGCTGAGGAAAGTCTGATCCCTCATTTGCATTCTTTTTTTTTTGGGGATTTGATGCTCTTTTGAGGGTTTTGCAGGTCAATTCTTTATTGCAACTTATCGAAGACATCAACAATCATTGTGCAACATACTAGTGATAGGAAGTGAAGGATTAGAGAGCACCTTGCAACTATTCAAGGATGAGTTTATGAGGTTTTTGGCAATCACAGGTGCCGAGAATTAGTTTGCAGCATCTGCAAGCACCCATGACCCATTTTGGGTGCCCCAGTCCAACATATTTTGACATTTCTACATTTTTTATGGGTTTTATTACGATAGTATGCACTTCAGATTTTTTGATTATTTAGTTGTGTACATGTCTGGGATCATAACAAAGTAACTAATTCATTTTATCTCCTCATTTGCACTTAGGGTTTTAAATCTTAATTTCTTATTTTCTTGGGTCTATTTTGTACTTAATTTCTTATTCATTTACTGCTACATTGCAATTAGAATTAGGCATCTATTTATTTCAATATTTACTTATTTTGTGATGAAAACATGGGTCAGAATCATTTCCCATTAAAAATTTGCGGTAGTTCCAAAATTACCTCCTCGTTTCGAAAAGGAAATCTTAAGAGGTTATAACGGTAAGCAATTGTGGCTAAGGTGTCGTAGCTAGGATCATTAAATTTACTATATTTTATTTCTTTGATTTATTAACTAAATATAATTTTATAACACACACACACACACACACACACACACACACACACACACACACACACACACACACACACACACACACACACACACACACATTTTCAGGAGTGGAAGGGGTCATGGGAGTCCATTTGGCCAAACCAAATGAATCCCATGCCCACCCAATTCTAATTCTGCAAATATAACCATAGAATTTAATTTTTTTATAAAGTCCATAAGGATTCCACTAAATTTTAATTTAATACACTTCACTTATTTCCCCACCAAAATCCTAAAGTGTGAGGATCAATTTGTGGCCCTAGGATTGAATAGATCTTCATCATAGGATTAAAGTTGACCTAGAAAAACCCTAGTATCATTGTAAGGTCACATTTTACTATAATTTGTTTTTGATATATTATTTTCTTCTCCTACCTAGGTCGACTCCATGGGGAAGAGAGATAGTAAGGTATCATGGAGGAAAATTTTATTTGTGTTTTTAATGACCCTTCACCTATAGGGAAACGGTCATGAATGGTGCTGCATTTTATTTGTATTCCAAGTTTCCCCTTAGTAATGGAGGTGAATTCCCATAGGGGCGTATTTACACTATTTGGGTTGACTATGTGTTATAGAGGAAGGAGTTTTGGCAAGGAAGAGAGTGGCGGCCACATTATGGAGGATAGGAAAGAGCTAGCGCTGCCCATACCACTGTGTGGGGGCTGTATAAGGATTGGGGGAGGTGCACGTGGCCAGGCCGCGACCCCTACACCAAAAATAGCGGTTTAAACCATATCAGTCCATAACTTATTATTTTATATTATAATTTTTTTAAGCTATATATAATGTGTGTTTTTTATGTGACATGAAAAAAGATGACCAGGACATGGAGGAAAGTGTTGGGAATAGGGAGAGAGCTAGAGAAACTGACATTAACTGGGAAGACCACATCCTTAGAGTGGAGTCTGTTGCGGACACCATTTTGGTTGTCAACATGAATTTGGTTTAATAATTCAAGTATTTCCATAGACAAATTGAAATCCAAAACATGTGTATTGGTGGTTTGAACATTGATATCATTATGCAAGAGTAGAGGACATCGATTCTTCAAGATCAGATTACCAAAATGGAAGTGGAGAAGGAAGAGGTTAACATGCGGTTGACAATGAGCATTACCAATGAGGAAGACATCTGGGAGATGGAAGAAAATAAAATTAAAAAAAATCCTTCTAGGGTCATCATCAAGTGTAAAGGGAATAAGGAAGCTGGCCTGAGAACTCCTACTAGAAGCAAAGATTCTCAGAGCAAGGTGGACTAATGGCTACGCTTTGGCTGTAATTTTCTCTGTGTTTCGTTTCTCAGGGTTATTTGTACCTATTTGCTCTAATTATTATGTCTTTTAAAAAAAATTGTATTGTAATACTTAGACCACTTTTGGTTTGCTTTGCTTTTGTTTGCACTATTTGACACTGTGCTTTTGGATCTTTTTGTTGGCCCGTGTGCCTTGGCTTATTTTTGTGTAAAGGAGTTTTTTAGTCCCTTCAAAACTAAATCTTATTACCAATCTAAAAAATATATAATTTGTGTGTGTGTGTGTGTGTGTGTGTGTGTGTGTGTGTGTGTGTGTGTGTGTGTGTGTGTGTGTGTGTGTGTGTGTGTGTGTGTGTGTGTGAGTATTTCCTCCCAAATGGGTAGAGAGGGGGAAATCAGATCTAAAACATATATACCAAAACATGTAATAAAAAATGATATATATATATATATATATATATATATATATATATATATATATTATATATATATTATTACACACACACACACACACACATTTGTGTGTTTGTGTGTGTGTGTATATATGTTCATTTTATTGAAGGAGAGGGTTTAAATAACATTCTTTCTTACTATGTTTTCAATCACAAACAATATTCACATTTCATTATATATATAATACTAAAAACCACATGATCTAATGATCTATAATCAGTTTTCACCCCCTAGGTAGTGTTTTTAAATTTTTCTAGATACTTTGAAAATATGATATAAATATGATCAAGAGATGTTATGGATTCAATTTTGAGTTTTTTCAAATCCATTGTTTTCAATTAACCTCTTGTAAGATCAAATTTATTTCACAACCAGCTTTCTATGATTCAAGTGGATCATTTAAAACTAATATTATAATGCACAAAATTGATCACAATCTGATTTATAACGTTCTTGAAATCTAAAATATTCAATCATATTGATTTGTGCATTTAATTTGTCTGTTGGTGGGAAAACGATTTAAAAATTAAACTTTAAAAATAATTTCTTGTCATTTTTCCTGGGTTAAATCATTAAATTTATTATACTAAAATCGAAAACTAATTATGAACAACAAAAACTTAATCAAATAAGTCCAAAAATTGATAATGGAATTTACCTAGTTGGGCTACATCTCGGGATTCATTGTAAACGTAAATAAATCTATTAAAATATTATTTGAAGTACACAATTATACCTATTCCAAATGAATATTATATCATGTCACCTGCATTTAGAGCTTATTATAGATTTACAAACTTTCATCATCTATTTGAATTCGCCTCTAAGTTCATTTATGGATCCGCAAGGCTTCCAAGTACATTCTCCATGAAAATGATCCCAAAAAATATTCCAATGGGAAAACTACCACACTTCATAGAAAAGTGAAGATACCATTTTCTTCGTCATTGAATTTGGAACAAATTTTTAGTTCTAGCCAAAGTCTAAAAATATCTCTAAGTGCCTCAAAATTTATGATTTCCAAAAACTACATGATCTACCTATTACACAATCATGACCCAAAATCTTGTTTAAATACAAATGATCTCATTATAAAACTCATCGAGCCCCTCTAGCTCAATGGTCAAGCTATGTTTTTTGGAGTGCACCAATCATGGGGTCAAACCCCCTTCTCCTCTTTTTCCAGTTGATTTACTAACATCGGTAAAAAAACCCACATCTACAGGAATAAGGGTGGTTTAGTTGTTTAAATTTAGGCCACCACCCTATTATTCATGTATGTAATAATTCCTTGCAATTTTTTTCTTGCCACATAGGTGATGGTGGCTTCGTTTATCCTCCACATAGATAGGTTGGTTATTGCATTATTTTTTTCCAAATGGTTGGTCTAAGTTGTAAAGTGCCATGTAGGTGGCTGGTGACATGGTTTGTTATACCATGTAAGTGGATGTTGGTTGATGGGATAAGTTTGGCCCTACGTCAAGTTGAAGTTGGTGTGGAAGTTGGTGTTAATGTCGAGTTTTGAGGAGATATGGCCAGAAAACGCGCCGAGTTATTAAATAGCTCAGGAGAGCTAGAACTGAATGTAATTAACCATGCATAACATAATTATAATACAATACAAAACATTTTAATATTAAAATGAAATAAATCCAACATGCATTTTGTTAAAACAAGCATGAGAAAATATATACATAATACCAATAATGGTGATATGAAGCTCAGATGCCAAGGAACTCCTCTGCAAAAAGAGTGTGTCAACCTTGGTTGAGGGCCCTCAACTGGAAAATATCGGGGCCCACCCATTCGTAAACAAGTGTTGAAGATTGGAGTCAGAAAAATAATTTTTTCTTGAATTTTCTTGTGTCACTTGTTGTTCCATGATTGGTCCACTTGGTGGATGTGCACACGCCCATGTTAGGTCAGACACGTGTGTAGTCCATTAATTTTTCTAGTTGGCCAAAAATTTCAGTGAATGATATCTTCTGCATACGAGCTCCAATTTCAGTGTTCTTTATACTGCCGTAAATCTCTCAGAATTTTCTTCAGTAGTGTAATGTCTTAGGGAGAATTTGGGAAAATTTTAACTCCAAAATTTCCTCTAGATCATCTAAAATGTCTAAATAATGGCCATTTTCTTATTGAAGTGATTATACAAAATATGATTTCATACAAGAGAAAGAAATATGCATAACATACTTTAAAAATAGTTTTTTCCTAAACTTTTATAAAACTAATATTTCCTTATATCATTTTTATATTTTATATTAAACCATAAGACAATGCAGCTGATAAATTTATTTCTCTCTTTTTCAAAAACTCATGACATAGGAAATGTCATTGGAAAAAGAAATGGAGGCATGAATGAAGTTGTTTCCTTTATTTTTTCTGAGAAGAAATTACTTCAATAAACTAAGAATAATAATTATAGTACACCTGTAATAAAATTTGTTTTCCATCTTGTATATGGTTGAAAAAAGGAAGAAACATTCTTAAACAAAGCAACAAGATAATGAAGAGAAAACATCTTAAGTCCCCAATACAATACAAAATAATAGCAACTCCAAAAACCCATAGTTTACAACTTAAGAATCTTCCTCTCAATAGAGAGTTACATAACCATAATATCCACTTATCAATATGATCAAAAAATAAAATGCAAGTATAACAAGCCTCCCAAATAAGGGAACAACATGCCCAAATTTTTATGTAACTTTCCAGCCAGACATCCCTCCAAAATAATTCCACAAGAACCTCCAATCTTCACATTCATTATGCTCCAAGCACCACAAAACTAAGGCCTGTTATGCCTCCAAACCTACATGCATCATCACATGCATACATCCCAAAGGAAGAACATGCTATCCTCCCCAAATCCCATGACAAAGAGGTGTAGCACGATACAAAAGATTTCAAAGGAAAAAATAATAATTTCGAAGCACTTAAACAAGGATATCCAAGAGAAAAAAATGACAACTTTACCAAAACACAAATCACCAAAACACCAAGAACAACGAGGAATGGGAAGAGGGGAGAAGAGTCACATAGTGCCAATAATATATGATAACTGTTGTCGCCAAATCACTGCACCCCCTGAATGGCCAGGATGTGAATAGGACGTTCGGTGTGATTGGGACACATGGGATCACCTCTCAAGCTGTGGGACTTGGGCTCGAGGTGAACCTCCGGAGAAGGCCGGCTTCCTCTTCCTAAACTAAGTGCTGTACTACTCCTAGTGTAACAAAAGTGATTATCTAGTCCTATGCTAACCTTTTCATGGGGTTTTAGGGAAAGAGATTTACAGAAATGAAACTATACTAGGGATGGTGATGCACCAAATAAAGGGTGTCTTCAGATTCAGGAAGGGTTAATTTGAAGAGGGTGTGTGCACCACAGGTCAACTTCACCTACTGCAACTTAGAGAGGGTACAGGATACCACAGACTAAGAGACACGCGTTCCCTTTGTTAAACTTTATCAAACCAAGAAATATACCAGTTTCCCAGTGAAGAAGGATGAACTCAAGAAGGGTGAATGGACACCACAACTCAACTGCATGCAATACTCCACCACTCGATAAGCACAGAACTCCAAGAACCTGCAATAGAAACTTAAACTTGCACAGTGTACCTGCAAGTATGAGAAAGGCACAAAGAAGCACAGAAGGATGAAAGGACCGAGATTAGTCACAAAACACACACTTTTATTGCTTCAATAACATGCACAATGCATCATACATTCAGAAGAGGCAATAGTTGCCATTACAGTCTTGAAGAGGAGGCTTGAAAGTTCTCTCAACACACAAGAACAACTTGCAGAAGAGAGAGGACCCTTGAAAAGTATACACTCACCTGAGATATCTAACTGTCCAACTTGTCTGAACTGTTGGAACCCTTTGAAATGAGCTTCCAACTTACATTTATAGAAAAATATGTGAGAAAGAAGAGGAAATGGTCATAATTACATTCCTAAAATGAAGGCCCATGATGTATTTACTGCAGTTAGTTGAACCACCTGAGAAGGTTCCATCATGGGTCATTAATTGCCTGATGACCTAGTCTTCTCAATTAATTAAAAGAATATTTAAATAAAATATTTAAATAATAATAATAAATATTATTATTAAAATATTTAAATAAAAATATTAATTTAATTAACATAATGTTGAGACCCCCCCGTTGACCCGTTTGACTTGAAGAGGAGGGGGGTCCATGTGGATAGAGTCTGCACAATCTCAACTCGGTGAGCTTCAAATCCTCTAACTTGGTGTTGCACTCGATTTTTGACCCCGCACTAACTCTTTCCTCGTCTTGGCAATCGGGCTCTTTTGCATTGAGTCCTCCGAATGGCGGGCTATCAAACTTGATTCTTATCGTTTTGCTCTGTTAACTCGAAGCCATTTATGCATTACACGTTCAAACTTCATGAAACATCACCACGAGCTCCCTGCAAAGTCACCTAGCTCTTCATCCAGCAAACGATCTTACCTTTCCTAGGCTCAAACTCACTTGAATACCGAGCTTAACCTGAAATCTCTAAAAAGAATGGTTTTACCACAGTGCTCAGGATTCTTCCTCATCATATAACACTTGTAGTAAGAATGTTTTAGCTTTGCCATAATAAGCACAATTATACCCTCCAAACGATGAGAAAATGTGATTAACAATAAAGACCTAATGTTGCCATGATGATGACCTAGGCTTATGCCCATAACATGTCGATAGACACCCTTGAGACTGATTTTTTTGGCCAAAGAGCCCTTCGGTATTTTGGCAGTGCACTCGTCAATCTCGGCTCCAATCAACAATTATGCCACTATTGGGATCTTAGTATGGCATAGGTAGCTATGAGCTACACAATATACCCATTTTTCAGAAACTAAAAAGATCCTTTATGTTACAATCTGCAACACATAAAATAAGCCCTTCAAGAAATACATTGAACAACTGGGGCAGCCAAGAGGACCTTGAAAAAAATGTATGGGTAACAACCATATGAATTCCCCCTTAGTCGTGGATCAAAGCTAATAGAAATAAAGCTCGATAAGATTAGCTTGAAACTGCAGTATAATCGTCTATTGAAAAAACACAGTTTCTCTGAATCTGGTAAAAGAATACTTTTATTGTCTAATTGGACGTACATAATGGAAGGGTATAAATATTACGTACTGCCCTTGGAGTTTCTCAAAGAGACCATTTACGAGTAACAAGGATGCAACATGCAAAACGACTGACCAGGTATTCCAGAGTTGACCTTCACATTTAATTCGTTTTTAGGAGAAAACATGCTGAGCAATATGAATTGTTTCATTCTGCACCGTTTTAAACCTTCATCTCCTGGCTCATGGAAATTTTATGAAGCCTTGAATGACATGACTCCAATCCATCGTACACGGCAGTGAATATTTGTTTCATGCAGCTATCATTCGATCTGAGTTCCGAATAAGGATAGGCATGCATGATACTGAACAAATAACAATACATTTGGACAACCTGCTTGTTTAAACGCGTTCAAAAGGCCTTTACTATACTTCGCATGCCGGCTGACTGTGGTTGATCTGTCTCGCGACCACCGAATTCTCAGAGTAGTATTCTGGCAAAGGCGAACTGAACGGGCGCTGGGAGAACTATGCTGGCAAGGGCGAATTGATCAGGTCAGGCATTTGTTCACTGCATTCGGTGAAACAGTATGAACGCCTTGTGAGGAAAACCATGTCTGTGGGAAGTTCTCAAAATAACTCTTACTATACTACAACATGCTTGCTGCCTGTGCACCGAATACTCAGCTGAGGAAGGTCTGAACACCATTATAATTCACAACTCTTTTTAAGATGTCGGTTTGACTCAATTTTACATTGGTATTCGATAGTGCTTATACTATCTTCCTGGGTCGATAGAAGTCCTTCCATTATGTAATTACAAACCCGAGATTCAATGATGTTGAACCTTCCATATCTGCATAATTTCATATCATTTTGGTCAAACAAGATAATTCTCCCAAGTGGTTGGTCGAGCACTGTTTTAGTGGATTAAACCTGGCATCATGTTGACTTTGACTCTCCCTGACTTGGCCTTCACCTCCGCATGCGTCGATCTCTTCATATGTAATTTAGGAATTATTTTTAATTATTGCATCTCGTTAATAACCAAAGGTGGGTTCCTCAGGACTATTATTTCATTTTGAACGTGACAGGATCCCGTTGTCCAATCTTGCCATGTGTGTAAAATTGGATAACAATAACAAGAGTGTTAAAGTATCCTATAAAATTATCTCAAAAAATCATCAACAACTCATAAATCCTTATAGCTCCTTTGTCTCCTCCTTTCCAAGGCTTTTCAAGCTTTTCAAGCTTCCTTGACAAGGATAGGAGATGATTCCAAAACCAAATAGTAATTCCTCCTACTTTCACTAAGGAATGGAGTTATAAGGAAAAATTTGTGCCTTCCCCAAGAAGCCGTGAAGATGAGAGACCCCCCCGTTCCTAATTGCCACTCCAAATCCACATACAAATGGAGTGGAGAAGAAAAAAACCAAAATTAAATTTACAACACAAATCAATAACTCAAACACACAATTATCCCTAAAAACCAACTCAAAACAAAACCATGTCAAATCATACATCCACACACATACAAACAAGTTATCTAAACAAAAATACAAAGAGGTGTGAGACCTACCTCACACTCCAAGCTCAAATCCACAAGCTCCTACCTCTTTGTCTCCTCAAGCTCTCAAATCTCCCCACCAAAGTTCTCCACCAAAAATCCCCCAAACATAGAAAATTCAAATAAAAAATATGACAACTTTCCATCTCACAAACCCATGGGAGGGTGACATGTGTCACCCCTCCAACTAAGAAAATCCTCCATGTCACCTAAGTCACTTCCCATGTCTCCCAAAATAATAAATGCAAGAGTGGAAAAAATCCCACTCAACCCCCAAAGCTCACACAAAATCCAAAATCCAACCATGTGAGATAGGGGAAAGAGATTTAGATAGTGACTTGAGAGAGGATGGAGTGAGGAAGAGGCTTTTTTGGTTCATAAAAGCTTCCACCACCCATAGGTTAGGTCACATGGACCATTTTTAAGGTAAATGAAACCTTTACTTTTTAATATATGGCTCCAAATATTCCCTTAAAGGTTGAATTCTGGATTTGGGGTTGAATGAGAGAATTAAGGCAAGGAATGGTCCCCAAAAAATTTCTTAGCAACTCCTAACACATCCCTAAACAAGTTTAAGAAACTAAGACATCCCATAACACAAAACATCCCAAATGACCTCATTAGCACAAGGAAAACCATATTAGGTGAGAAATGAAGTAATTTAGTTTTGCCATGGTGCTTAAGGTGAGGAAACATGACCAAATATATAAATCAAATAACATGCAAAAGTCAACCAAATTTACCAATTACAAATAATGGCTCAAATTAAACAAGGTGAGATAAAAGTTTTGACATGATGGGTTAGGCATCTTTTGTAGTGCTAAAACTAGTTCCCACATTCACTAAGTGGTGTTACCTACAAATCCTGCAGCACTCAAGGTAAACCTCAAATATGCCCGACATGATTAAATATCCATATAAATCGAAATGAAATATGACTAAACAATATCAGCTAAATAAGTTTCACAATATCTATTCTACCAATGTTACATATAAACATGATCCAATATCCACAATATATAACTCAAAATCAAGATCAATAGTGAATATCATATAGCAACATAGTCCATCAATCTAAAACATAAAATTATCATCTCTAATCAAAATGAAATAACCAATGTCATGAATATTATATAGTGTCTCAAAAGTGTCATGTCAAACATAATTTCATAGAACATAAGATAATAATCATAGAAAATTCAAATCAAAATCTACCAAAATCAAATAACAATGTCTAATATGAAATAATAAAACTACTCACCATAGTACCTAGGAAGAGATTGTAATATGGTGGGGACTACATCCCTCTCTCCTAGAATTAGAATTCCTCTTGGATGTCACTCAAAGTGGTATGTGTATCTAGCTTGTAATAGAGTCGCATCCTCCCAAGTATTTTCCATCTCATCATATCGGTCCTAGTGGACTCTAACATGGTCTAGCTCTCTCCCCTGAAGTGCCAATATCATGTGCTCCAAAATACACATGGGTTGGACTGTCTTCACTACCCTTCTTCCTCCACTTGTAATGCTGAAGAATCCAATACATGAGAAACATGTTATATAAACTTACACAAAATTGAAACATGAAATAAATCCTGGGCCTGAGCTAAGCATGGAGGAAAGGAAAAATGGTAGAAAACATGACTAATGACCTCCAAGATCTCGAATGCCCCCATAAAGTGAGGTGAAATATTAGAACCCTTTCCACAATGGACTGGTCTCTTTTATGAGTGTACCCTCAAGAATACCTTGTAACCAACTGCAAATTGACACTTAGTCTTCTAAGTGTCTAAATATGCCTTATGGTGTGCTTGTTCCTGCTCAATATATTGTCTAATCAAATTAACCTGTTGCTCTATATGGACTAAAGAAATTTTGGCCCAAGAAAAACCCTTTCATCTAATTTTTCCCAACTAAATAGTGTCCTACAAGATCGACCATACAATTCCTGGTAAGGAGCCAGACCAATAGAGTTTTCATAACTATTGGTATAGGAAAATCCAATGAGATAAAAATAATCCTCCCACTTCTTCCAATGATCGATCACATACATCCTCAACATATCCTCTAGCATATAATTAACTTTCTCAGTATGACCATCTGTCTCTGGGTGGTAAGCTGTGATGAAATTCACCTGAGTTCCTAGAGCATCTTGAAAATAAGTCCAAAAGTATGAAGTATAAATTATATCCTAGTAAGTAATGATAGTCTTCAGAATCCCATACAACCTAAAAATATCTTCAAGGAATACCCTGGCAATGACGAATGCATTGTAAGTGACCTTGGTTGGTGAGAAATGAGCAACATTGGTTAACTTGTACACCGTGAGCATGATAAAATCATGATGATAAGATGACATGGGAAGACCAATAATGAAATTCCTAGATATTACATTCCATTTCCATTCGGGATTATCATAAGGGTATAAAAGTCCTACGGGATGAGAATGTTTAGCCTTGATGCTCTAGCACTCAAGAAAACGAGATAAAAAAGTCTGCTAATTCCCAACATACTCTTGGCCAATAGTAAAACTCCCTAATATTAGTGTACATATTCTTAACTCTAGGATGTGTTGCAAATGGGGCTCGACGAGCATCTGAGAGAATGATACTATGAAGATCTCCTTCCTTAGGAACATAGATGCACCTTTGAAAATGTAGAAGATTGTTTTCCTTTAACATGCATCCTCCATACATGCCTTCTAAATAACCGTGAGACTCAAACATATGTTTGGTACCCTCATAAAATATGTCCCATAGAAGGTGCTGAAGTATCCTGCCCCGAAGATCTGATTATAGGGTCATATTGACAACTATATGTCATCGTCTACACAAGGCATCTACGATAATATTATCCATTACCTTAATATATTGAATATCCATACTATACTCACATAATAACTTCATCCAACGTCATTGATGGGCTTTGAGGTTTGGTTGTTAGAAGATGTGACGTAAACTCTAATGATTAGTCCTCAAGACAAATGGAATACCCAGAACAAAGTTCCTCCAACGTACTAGGGCGTGAACTTGTTGGTGCCATTTTTGACCTTACACCATGTTGCCCTAAATTTTCAAATCTGTAACTACTCAAAAAATGTTTTATCCTTTGATTGGATGGTCTGTAACTCTTCCCCTCCAGTTGAAATGCTTTAAAAATGCTCACAAACTTGTTGTTTTTCCCTAATTTGAAAGAATAATCCAAGTTTGCCCTTTTCTGTGCCCTAGTTTTTTCAATTTTATGGGCTATGTCATTTTTTCCCTTTGCTAGATCATGGAAAAATCAACATTGATCAAATCATACTTGTGTGCAATTGAAAATCCAATCCCAAGCTCGAAAATATTCGAAAATCATGCTTTAGTTGATTTAAAATAAAAAAATCTGCCATCCTTGGTTAAAAAATTGAATTCTAGGGCATCCTCTAAATTTTTTGCATTTTGACAGTCATACGAGCATCATTTTCCCATCAAATTCATCCTCAGAAGGTATTGGAAACATGGCGGGTTTTCATTGGTCGAGGTGTGGTGGAAAATGTTTCTAACTTGTCATTTTTTGATTTTTTGGCAAAGTGGCAAATTTGGGTCCACAACTCCACCTTTTTCAAAGTTACCTACGTGGCATGTTCTTATTGGCCAAGGAGATGCGGGGAGTCGAATCTCCTTTGAAAATTTTGACTTTATTTTACAAAATTTCCTAAGTCAAAATTTTTCCCGAAACCCTGCAGCCAACCAGAGGAGG
The DNA here is from genome assembly GCA_019776745.2 of Taxus chinensis. Classification (NCBI taxonomy): domain Eukaryota; kingdom Viridiplantae; phylum Streptophyta; class Pinopsida; order Cupressales; family Taxaceae; genus Taxus; species Taxus chinensis. The sequence continues at coordinate 674,727,794 of CM034152.1, forward strand.
ATGCATGGAAGTATTTTGGTCAGAGGGGGTGCAGGTGGCAGAGAAAAACTTATGAATTTTTGGGTTTTTGGCTCAAAGGGTTGAAGTAAAATTTTGGGCTGAATCTCTTACAACAAATCAGGAAAGGACATGTGTCCAAAAAGGTAAAAAAGCAGATGAAGGGGTCAAAGGAAAATTTTATGACTTTTTGCCTTTGTTGTCTAAAAGGTGAAAAATGAAAAATGGCTCTTCTCCTATCTACATGAGACACGTGTCACAATTTAAGGGTCAAAGGCGGGCAAGGTGGGTTGGTGGGCCGCCAGAGGTAAAAGGGGATTTTTTCCCTTTTTCACAAAAGAGTTCAAAATGAAAATTTTTAGCGTGCCCTTGTGAACAAATCATAGGTGGACACGTGCCCATGAAGGGTCAGAGGGAAGTGCGGGTTATAGAGTGAAATGGGAATTTTTTCCCCTTTATGGCAAAAGGAGTTAAGGTGAAAGTTTAAGCCGCGGGCCCACAAGTAAATCAATGAGCAACACGTTGCGGGTAGAGCAGACAAGGCGGGTTGGTGGGCTGGCAGAGGCAGGAGAGAATTTTTTCCCTTTTACAAAGAAGGCTTAAGATCAAAGTTTAGAGTGCTGGCCCTCGAAAAATCACAAGGAGACATGTGGCAAGGGAGAAATCAGAGGTGAGGGTCCACGGGGCAAAAAGTGAAATTTTTCCAATTTTCCAAAAAGGGTCAAAATGCGTAGAATTGAAGCGTGATCCCAAAGGGACCTACCATGTACCACGCGTTAGCTCCACAATTCAAAGGTAGAGGGGCGGTGACAAAATAAAAATTTTCCCAAATTTTTCAAAAGGTCATAAAGTAAATGTTTTAAAACTAGGTTAGATCCAACCATTTTTTGCCACGTGTCTGGCCTTATCCAAAATTTAAAAAGGTAACTCAATCTTATTTCTAAGTCTGCATCTTCCTCGTGGAGGGAAAGGATTAAAAGATGGATAAGATCGATGGTTGTTGTGCATCCATTTGTTTTGACCACTATGGGAGCTCCAGGAAGCTTGGAATCATGATTTTTGCATCAAAATTCATCAAATATATAGTGATTTTGTGTCATCTTGGCCTTCCAGGATCATTGGAATCACTTTCATGGCTTAATTATTTGATATGAGGTGATTCTGAAATAAATTTTGCCCTAATCCATCCAAAAACGTGAAATGACAAAATCAAAAGTTGCAGGAGTAATTTGAAAAGGTAAAAAGGTAAAAATGATGAGTAAAGGGTGTTTACATGCCTCAATGATGAAAAACATGCCTCCAGGATGGATAATGATCTGGATATTTGTAATGATTTAATCTTTTTAGGCACACTTGGCAACCTGTGAATGTTTTTCTGTTTGATGTCATTTTCATTGAATCATGAGGATTGTTTTGTAACAAACTTGATCCCATGGCATATTCTTTGCTTGGGAAAGAAGGCTCCAAGATGGCAAGAGATATATAATGCATGTTTTGAGACATCCAAAAAGGAGGGGGGTTGGGAAAAGTTGAAAATCACAAGAAAATTCTGAGAGAAAGCTCATTTTTTCTTAGAAACCCACCAAAGGATCAGAATAATTTCTTATGTGTTGGATCTTCATGTATGTGAGTTGGTTACAAGTGTATAGATATCACACAGCTCTGAGATTGTTCATGAAACTCTATCCTGCTGATGAATCTAATAAGCTTTTGAGTTAATCTATGTTAATCTATATTAGTCTATTATCATTTCTAAATGCCTGTAATAGTTTTCATTGTTATTGTTGCAATCTTGCATTGAAAGTCTTTAGAAATCACACAGAATCTTCATTTCTTGTTGAGAGTTTAGTGGCATTTTCAATATCATGTTTAGAAGAGCCTTCATCTGACAAAGATATAAACAAATTTAAAATCACTTTACCTTCCTTGACTACAAAGATTTCTTGTAAGCCTTTGGGGGTATGTTAGGCATGGTTTGATCAAGAATTTTTGTGTTTAATTGAGTTCTTTACTTCAAGCTTTTGTGGTAAGTTCTTAAAGATTGTGTATAGAGTGTAACCTGGGCTTCCATTTATGCCTCTTTTGGTTGAAAGAGTATCCTAATTATTTGAATCATTTTATTTGATAGTTGTTCAAGTATTGTAGAGGTTGTCAAAGATATGATATATCCTAGTTTTTCTTGTCAACACACCACACAAAAAAATCATTCAAATAAAATAATCCTACCCATACTACCCCTGCATTGCATTGTGTGTCAACAAAAGGATCTAACCCATTTACAAAAATGCACAAGGTAAATCAGGATTATACAATGTCTTCAGTAACCCTTGCCTTGCATTGAAAATATCTCCATAATCTTGGAGTGACAACTTGTGAAAGTCAAATTTGGAGTGTTGATCATATTTTCCCAAGGTCTTTTCATACTATTTGCATAAATTGAGGGATATATTCTTCTCCTTCACCATTTGGGGGTTACTATATAGGTTCTCTTACCTTGGTTGAAAGGCACAACCTAAAATAGTGAGGATCAGATCAAATCCTTTCAAAGTGTTATCCTTCTCTCCACAAATCTGAGTGCTAGTTAGATCACATCCCCAGCTACAAAATGACACACATCATGATCTATTTGACTTCAAGCTTCATGCCATATCTTTGATGTTGCTCAGACTAAAAAGGAGAACAAATTGGGACCAACACCTTCTGGTGTCGTTGTCGGGGAGTTCTTGGATTTTATTGGTGTTTTTGAAGTGTTTAAAGAGTTTGAGCATTTGTGTATTTAAGTATTTGAGCTGCTACATTGTTAAAATATCATTCTATTCTTTAGATCTCTAAGTTTTAAATAAGGGTTTCAAGTTTTGTCTGCCCTTTTTCCATTTCCTAGCAGTTCATACACTTAGGGTGCATTGTGATTGATTGATTTAAGAAGAAGGTCTGATTTATAAAGCCTTGCAAAGGTTTTAGTACAAGTAAACATTTGACAGATTATTTTATTGTATTTTCACAACTAGGGTGAAAGTCCTTAGTGGCGACTCCAAGCATATTTGATATTAATAAATACCAGTGTCTTGCCTTTCTGTCATTTTTTTTGCTGCTAATCTCTGCAAAACTGGAAGGAAGAAGATCTCTCTTCCTTAGAGACTCTGTTAAGAAGTTATTTACAGATTCAAGGAATTCAGAGTTGGAAGGGATAAGATTTTGGAAAGTTGTTAAAAGTTAGACATCAGGAAAAGATATATCCATTGGTGAGAGAGATCAGCCTTTGGTAGAAGATTATCATTCTTTAAGTGATTTTGATTTAAGCAATCCTCTCATAAACTTGTTTTCCTCAGCTAGTGAAGGTCCTTCTGTTGTACCTAGTAAGTTCCTTCTCCAATCTGCACCTCTGTGTTTTAATTTGGGTAAAAATTTTCAAGAAAATTAGCACTTAGAGAATACCAGTCTTGTGAATCACATTCTTGAGCCCCAAAGATCTTGCACTCCTCATCAGCTTGGTTTCACCTCCAAGATCACCTACACCAAATAATATGGATGAGCCTAGACCTCCATTTGTTGTTAACACCTTTGGTCCCATAGATTTTAGAGGAATGGATGGTTACCCCAATGTTGCTCCACAAGATATCATAAATAGATTTCCAAATTTCAAGGCAACAATGCAATAACAGGTTATCAGCATCTCAAACTCTTTGTTAATATGATGGAATATTTTGAGATAGAGTTTGAAGATGTGTATATTAAATTGTTCATTCATACACTAGAAGAATATGTTAGGGATTGGTACAAAGCTCTACCTGATAATTCTATTGATTCATGGACTGAAATGAAAAATGCATTTAGGTTGCAATATGGTGACAAGACTGATCCTAGATTTCTTTTGTCTGAGTTTGAGAATATCAAGAAGAACCCTAATGAATTAGTCCATGACTTCAACACAAGTTTTAACAAAACTTTTAGAAGGCTTCCTATTAATTTGAGGCCTTGTGATGAATCTTGTCTAATCAAATATGCAAATGCATTTGATAAGAAGGCAGCCTATTACCTAAGAGACAAGAACCCTACCAATCTAAGAAAATATTTCACCGTGGCACTTCAAATTGAGAACAATATCAAAGCAATTGGGAAACCTCTCAAGAGAGATGGTTTAAAATTGATAAACCCTGAAAAACCTAAAGCTAGAAAAGGTGTTGATTTAGAAGAGGTTGTGAAAAATTTGGTAATGGCTGTCAAATAAATATCATACAAGTTGGCAAGAGCTGAGAAGGGAATTAGAAAAACTTCATAAGGTTATCCTAGGCAGCAAGCACAAGATAGATGTGACAATCACCATAGGAATGAGAAGAGGGTTTGATGACAAAGGTAAAGGGCATGTTGGATCTGTAAATAGACATCCTCAAGCACATGAAGGAAGAGTGTTTCTTGATCCCTTAACTGCTAGGGTTGTTGTTGTTGAAGAGGTTTCTGATATTGATTGGTGTGATAGGTGTTTTCTACCCCATCCTCCATGTGAATGGAACCAAAAAGAAGGTGAAGCTAATAATGATGATGGTGCTGAGGATGATATTTGCATGATGGGATGTTCTTCATGCTCATAAGGAGGAGCAACATCTACTGAAGTAATAAGTGCTAGGACAGCTACAAATTTTTGGGATTGCATCAAATGGGTACAATTCTTTCTCCCCCTTCATGCTCTTGAAGTTGATGTAGTGCAAGCTTTTGACATTCCTAACAATGATTTTGAATACTTAAGAGCTTTGATGATTAAGAAGTATGATGGTGGTATCCCTTCAGAGGAAGATAGACAATTGTTGATGAATGTTGTTAAGCTCAAGAGAAATACTATAACACTAGAAGCAAATTTGTTAAGGGAGTTGGGCCTTAAGCCAAACCTAAAACACCCTTGCTCACAAGCATTCCAAAAGAAGCTCCTAGGAGAGAGAGGAACCTGTCAAAAGTTATGTTGTCCCAAACAAAAATTACAGTCCTCCTCATGCCCAAGCTGCCAAGAATCCACTGCCATATAATGAATCTTCTTGTCTCCCTTCCAATGTTGTTTTTCCAAAGAGTGTCACCTATGACATAGCCCAAGTATTGAGCCAAATTAAAGTGAGTGTTCCAACCATTGAGTTACTTAGAATACTTGAGCACAAGAAGAGAGTATTTGAAAACTTAGGATTGAAAGAAGAGAAGGTTACTCCAGGCAGAAATGTAAATGTTGTTGAAACTCCACCTCAGATCATTGTTGACCTTGAAACACCACCAGTAATAGAAGATCTTAGAGATACACCTGAGGTATATTTGGGAACATCATTGGTTGATTCCCAATTGAATGTTGATCCATTCTTTACAAATTTTCTCATAAAAGATAGGATACTTCACAATTGTATGTTTGATTCCAGTGCATCATGTAACTTCATGCTTCTAATAGTCATAAATGAGTTGGATATCAAAGTGACAACTGCCTATGGGAAGTGTACTACCATGGACTCGAGGGAAGTGCCAGTGGTTAGTTGTGTGAAGGGTTTGGTGGTGCAACTTGCAACCTATCTGGGTAAGAATTTGAAACTTGATGTTGTAATTGTTGATTGTCCTACCAAATGGGGTATGCTTTTGTCAAGAAAATGGGCTACAAGTGTTGGTGGTAGAATTCAAATGGACATGTCTTTTGTCACCATTCCAATTGAGGGCAGCCTTGTTAAACTTTATGGTGAGAAGAATATGTTGCACCTAATTAAAGATCCCAATAATGCTTCCTATGAAATGTTATTTGCTAATGTAGATGCTAAGAATTTCATTGGTTTGGCTAATGGAAAAGAAAATAAGATGGACAAATAAAAGTGCCTTGATATGGTAGGTTCTGCGTGGACATTGCTATTTGATGGAGCTTGCTCCAAATTTGGGAATGGTGCTAGTATAGTTCTTCTTTCTCCTACTTTGGAACAGTTTTCTTTTTCCTTCAAACTTAATTTTGAATGCACTAACAATGTTGCTAAGTATGAGGAATTGTTGTTGGGGTTAATAATTGCATGGAAGTATGGAGTGAAAGATATAGTTGCAAAAGGAGATTCAAATTTAGTTGTTAAACAAATAAGAAAACTTTATGCTACAAAAATCAGCGTATGAAATAGTATAAGCATGCAGTTTGGGATCTAATTGAAATTTTTGATTCCTTTAACATTATGTATCATGACAGAGGCCTCAATGTTGTTGCTGAAAATTTGGTAGTGATGGGTTCTAGATTTGGAAATTGCACCATTTCACCTTATTATGAATACAACATTGAAGTGCTAGCTAGGCTAGCTGTCCCTGATAATGTGAAACATTGGTAAGTTTTTAATGATGATGCTCAAGTGTTAAGGTTCTTGCAAAACCAAGGGTGAGTTTGAAAATTAGAATATTTATTGGGAGCCAATGGTAAGCATGACTAAAGGAAGAGAAACGTTTTTTGAGAAAGACATCATCCAATTGAAAACAAACACCATTCCTAGAGGTCTTGTTGCACTTGAGTCAAATTTTAACAATGTTGATTACATCATAAATAGAAACATGTCTACCTCAAGGGATATGGAAGAGCATAACTTGGGCACTAATGGTAAACCAAGGAAGATTTGGTTGGGCAGCAATTTAATTAAAGAGGAAAAACAGTCCTATGCCCAACTCTTGAAAAAATATCAAGATTGCCTTGTTTGGTCCTATTTCGAGCTAAAAGTATATATAGAAGACTTGTTTCAACATGAGATCCCTCTTGAGGCCAAGAATAAAGCCATTCAGATAGAGGCAAAGACCAATTAATCCACTTATCTCCATGAAAATGCAAGAGGAGTTAAAGAAGTTGAGAGATGGAAGTATTATTCAACCCACTAGATATTCATCTTGGGTTGTAAACCTTGTGCCAGTCAGAAAGAACAACGAAGACATCAAAATTTGTGTGGATTTTAGAAATCTGAACAAAGCATCCATGAAGGACAACTATCCCTTTCCAAATATGGAAAATATGTTACATCTTGTGACAGGGTCTGAGTTGCTTTCTACATTGGATGGTTTCTCTGGATACAATCAAGTGGTTGTCAAAGAATAAGAAAGACTTTAAACTGCATTCACTACTCCTTGGGGAACATATGTTTTTGTTAGGATGCCCTTTGGTTTGATGAATGCTGGTGCCACTTTGAAAAGAGCAATGGATGTTGCTTTTGCTGGTTACATCAATGTGTTCATTGCAGTTTACCAAGATGATGTGACTGTGTTTTCAAGGTAGAGAGGTGATCATTTGCAACATTTGGAGAAGCTGTTGATCAGATGTAGGGAGTATGGAATTTCTCTTAATCCAAAGAAGTGTCATTTTGGTGTGTAAAAGGCCAAGCTTCTTGGTCACTGTTATCCAATTTTGCACACATGGCAAGATTGGACAACGGGGTCCTGTCACGTTCAAAATGAAATAATAGTCCTAGGAACCCCACCTTCGGTTATTAACGAGATGCAATAATTAAAATAATTCCTAAATTGCATATGAAGAGATCGACGCATGCGGAGGTGAAGGCCAAGTCAGGGAGAGTCAAAGTCAACATGATGCCAGGTTTTATCCACTAAGACAGTGCTCGACCAACCACTTGGGAGAATTATCTTATTTGACGAGATGATATGAAATTATGTAGATAGGGAGGTTCAACATCATTAAATCTCAGGTTTGTAATTACATAATGGAAGGACTTCTATCGACCCAGGGAAGATAGTATAAGCACTATCAAATACCAATGTAAATTGAGTCAAACCGACATCTTAAAAGAGTTGTGAATTATAATGGTGTTCAGACCTCCTCGGCCGAGTATTCGGTGCACAGGCAGCAAGCATGTTGCAGTATAGTAAGAGTTATTTTGAGCACTTCCAACAGACACGGTTTTCCTCACGAGGCGTTCATACTGTTTCACCGAATGCAGCGAACAGATGCCCGACCTGATCATTTCGCCCTTGCCAGCATACTTCTCCTAGCTCCCGTTCAGTTCGCCATTGCCAGCATACTGCTCTGAGCATTCGGTGGTCGCGAGACAGATCAACCACAGTCAGCCGGAATGTGCAGTACAGTAAAGGCCTTTTGAACGCGTTTAAACAAGCAGGTTGTCCAAATGTATTGTTATCTGTTCAGTATCGTGCATGCCTATCCTTAATCGGAACTCAGATCGAATGACAGCTGCATGAAACAAATATTCACTACCGTGTATGATGGATTGGAGTCATGTCATTCAAGGCTTCATAAAATTTCCATAAGCCAGGAGATGAAGGTTTAAAACGGTGCAGAATGAAACGATTCATATTGCTCAGCATGTTTTCTCCTAGAAACGAATTGAATGTGAAGGTCAACTCTGGAATACCTGGTCGGCCATTTTGCATGCTGCATCCTTGTTACTCGTAAATGGTCTCTTTGAGAAACTCCGAGGGCAGTAGGTAATATTTATACCCTTCCATTATGTACGTCCAATCAGAAAATAAAAGTATTATTTTACCAGATTAAGAGAAACTGTGTTTTTTCAATGGACGATTATACTGCAGTTTCAAGCTAATCTTATCGAGCTTTATTTCTATTAGCTTTGATCCACAACTAAGGGGGAATTCATATGGTTGTTACCCATACATTTTTTTCAAGGTCCTCTTGGCTGCCCCATTTTTTCAATGTATTTCTTGAAGGGCTTATTTTATGTGTTGCAGATTGTGACATAAAGGATCTTTTTAGTTTCTGAAAAATGGGTATATTGTGTAGCTCACAGCTACCTATGCCATACTAAGATCCCAATAGTGGCATAATTGTTGATTGGAGCCTAGATTGACGAGTGCACTGCCAAAATACCGAAGGGCTCTTTGGCCAAAAAAATCAGTCTCAAGGGTGTCTATCGACATGTTATGGGCATAAGCCTAGGTCATCATCATGGCAGCATTAGGTCTTTGTTGTTAATGGCATTTTCTCATCGTTTGGAGGGTAAAATTGGGCTTATTATGGCAAAGCTAAAACATTCTTACTACAGGTGTTATATGATGAGGAAGAATCCTGAGCATTGTGGTAAAACCATTCTTTTTAGAGATTTTAGGTTAAGCTCGGTATTCAAGTGAGTTTGAGCCCAGGAAAGGTAAGATCGTTTGCTGGATGAAGAGCTAGGTGACTTTACAGGGAGCTCATGGTGATGTTTCATGAAGTTTGAACGTGTAATGCATAAATGGCTTCGAGTTAACAGGGCAAAACGATAAGAATCAAGTTTGATAGCCCACCATTCGGAGGACTCAATGCAAAAGAGCCCGATTGCCAAGACGAGGAGGAAAGAGTTAGTGCGGGGTCAAAAATCAAGTGCAACACCGAGTGTTAGAGGATTCGAAGCTCACCGAGTTGAGATTGTGCAGACTCTATCCACATGGACCCCCCTCCTCTTCAAGTCAAATGGGTCAACGGGGGGGGTCTCAACATTATGTTAATTAAATTAATATTTTTATTTAATTATTTTAATAATAATATTTATTATTATTATTTAATATTTTATTTAAATATTCTTTTAATTAATTGAGAAGACTAGGTCATTAGGCAATTAATGACCCATGATGGAACCTTCTCAGGTGGTTCAACTAACTGCAGTAAATACATCATGGGCCTTCATTTTAGGAATGTAATTATGACCATTTCCTCTTCTTTCTCACATATTTTTCTATAAATTCCAACAGTTCAGACAAGTTGGACAGTTAGATATCTCAGGTGAGTGTATACTTTTCAAGAATCCTCTCTCTTCTGCAAGTTGTTCTTGTGTGTTGAGAGAACTTTCAAGCCTCTGTCATCACCAATCCGACACTATGATAATTCTTCACCGGGAACTCCTCGTGCTATGATTATTTACTAATGCACAACCTTTAGTTTGGTGGATGTAATCTGGAAACAAAACAACAACATAACACAAGAATACCATCGACTATGATAAGACACAATGATGACAAATTTGAAATATCAAAGTAAATAATAATATTAACATGAAATTGTTACAATCTCACCCATGAGGTACTTCAACAAGACTATGGGAGAAACTTTACAATTACGCCTCTTGATGGCTTCTTCAACACACCTTTAAACTGATGGCTTCCTTTACACACTTCCTACAATATTTCTCACTACTTCTTTCTATGCTAAATGAGGGGGGTGGCCTCTCTATTTATAGAACTTCTAGGCTTATCCATCTTATCTCTAAGATAGGATAAGAAATCCACTCTGATGAATCATATTCCATACTTTAACTCTTATCTATACATGTAAGCTTATCTCTTAAGATAAGATAAACCTTATCATTTTACATGGGTTCCACATTTTTAGACTTTTTTACAAATAAAATACACAAAATATTTATGGCCTCACTCCTTGTCCTTATTACCAATATAATATTTCTAATTCCTAATCATGTAGACCCTACTTCTCTAATTACCCAAACTTTGACATTTTAACATTATCGGACCACTTACGACAAATATTTACTTTTTACAACATTCCTATTGTACTTTGACTGTTACCATACTCCACATTATTGGCGACACCGTACTGATGGAGCCGTTATCTTCTATCAGACGCTACTACTAATTATACTTAACAACGTCCTATTCCTAATACATACATTAATGAAATAGAAATTATGGTGGAAAATTTTAGTGTCAACATCTTCCCCCCTTCCTAGCTTCTACTTCGTCCTCGGAGTAGACTATTCTGGTGCTTGGAAAATCTTCAACTTGTCGTGGTTAACCCATTTCGTAATGGGAGTGCCATCCAATTCCTCCAGTCGGTACGTACCATTTTCATGCACAGCTGCTATTTTGTAGGGCCCCATCCATTTTGGAAGAAATTTTCTCTGTCTTCTTTTTTTGTATCTGGAATTATATACTAGGACCAAGTCATTCACATGAAATGGAGACCATCGGATCTTTTGATCAAAGTATTCCTTCTACTTCATTTTCTTCTTATGGCTTGTATCCTTTGCTATTTCCCGCATTTCCTCTAGCAAATGAATATGTACCAACCTTTCTTTTACTGAATCACTTTCATCCATCCTTTCATTTTTCATAACTCTCACAGTGGGAATATCAAACTCAATAGGAAGAACTGGATCAATGCCATAGGCCAACTGAAATGGGGAATATCCTGTTGCTGACTTTGATGTTGCCCTATATGCCCACAATGCTGCATGAATCCTTTTATCCCATTTATGTACCTGCAAGGCTGCATCTTTTGCTAGAATTTGACATAGCACAAAATTTGTTCGTTCCACATGTCCATTTGTGTTTGGCTTGCATGTTGTTGCCTTCCTATGCTTAATAGAAAACTTATTGACTAGGGCTTCTACCCACCTTATTAATGAAGTGGCTTCCTTGATCTGTTACAATTTCTAATGGACAACCAAATCTGGTGACAATGCATTCATATATAAACCTTGCCACTTCATCCATAGAAGTTGTTTTCAATGGCCTAGCTTCAACCCACTTGGTTAAATAATCTGTGGCAACTACAATATACTTATTTTGGCGTGATGTAGTTGGAAGTGGACCTACAATGTCTATTCCCCATTTTTCAAAGGGACCAAGTGGAAGAATAGGACATAATGGAGCTGATGAAGTCTTACGGTTACCATGTGTTTGACAAATATCACATGTCTTACAATAATTATAACAATCTTTAAAAAGAGTGGGCTAGTGATAACCAACATCCAAGATCCTTCTTGTTGTAAGTTGTCCAGAGAAGTGCCCTCCACATGTACCATTGTGAAATTCTTCTAGCAGTTCCTTCCCTTGATCACGTCCAACTGCCCTCTTGTACTGTCCATCAGGTCCCTATTCGAAAATAATGCTCCATGCAGAATAGAATATGGACGACTGGCTTGAGTAATCTTTCTCTTAGTCTTTGCATTGGCACCATCAGGAAACTTGAATTCATTTAGATAATTCCAAATATCTATGTATTCACTAGGGATTGTGTCAAGGGAGAACAATGCTGCATCGGGAAAATCATCATCATCACAAGATGATCATTAACCATCATAGGCTCAAGAGAGTGCATCTTCATTGACATGCTTCTTTCCCGGCCTATCTATAATATCAAATTCAAATTCTTGTAGCAAAATTATCCATCTTGCTATTCTCCCTAATGGGTTAGGATTATCGACAATATATTTCAGAGCCTGATGATCTGTTACAACTATAAATTTTCTTCCATAGTAAGTAATTTCTAAACTTTTTTACAGTAAAAATGATAGCCAGAGCCTCTTTTTCAGTTACAGTATAGTTTACCTCAGCACTGCTCATTTGTCTGCTCCCAAAGTAAATTGGATGTTCATTCCCATTTTCATCCTTTTGGCTCAAAGTACTACCTAGTGCTGCATCTGAGGCATCAGTGTACATAATGAATGGTTTGCTTCAATCTGGATTCTTCAAAACAGGTGAAGACACCAGGGCTTCCTTCAGTTGTCCAAAAGCTTTATGCGCCTTGTTTCCTGGTTCATAAGCAACATCCTTCTTCAAGAATTAGGTTAGTGTCTGTGCAATCTTTGAGAAATTCTTGATGAACCTTCTATAGTAACCCACATGGCCTAAAAATGATCTCAATTTACTTCTATTCATAGGAAATGGTAAATCTTTGATTTTTGAAACTTTATCAGGATCAGTACCAATACCATCTTTGGATACAACATGCCCTTAACAAAACGCCTTTAGAACATCCAAAGACACACTTTGTAGTGTTTAGTGAGGCTTGTGCTTAATCTCACCTTTGAAATGCTATCTCCATCTAGTGTAGGTGGTCCAACTTACTCCCATAGATGCAAAAAATTATCCAGAAATACTCTGATGAAGGTCCCAATGTAGGGTTCGAACACCCTATTCATCAAACGCCGGAATGTTGCTAGAGCATTACACAACCCAAAAGGCATAACTCTATAAGCAAACATTCCCCAAGGATTGGTGAACGTGGTCTTCAACTGATCTTTCTCTACTATACAAACTTGGTTGTAGCCACTATATCCATCAGCAAAACTATAACACTCCTGGCCAGCTACTTCGTCCAAGATCTGATCTGAAAATGGAAGAGGGTAATGATCCTTCTTTGTTGCCTTATTGAGCTTCCTGTAATCAACACAAATGCGTAGCTTCCCCTTTCTTTTTTATTGAGATCACAATGGGAGAAACCCATTGTGAATTTTCCACAGCAAATATGAATCCTGCATCAAGCAACTTATCTATTTCTTCTTTTACAGTTTTGGAAAAATTAGGATTCATTCTATATGGCATTTGCTTTATGGGCTTAGCACCATCTACCAGCTCAATACAATGTTCTACCCAACTTACTTGACGGAGTTCCTTGTAACCAAAAGTGAATAGGTGTATATACCTTCGAAAGAGCTGGAGGTAGGATTCCTTCTGACTCTCCATCACAGCATCGCCAATCTTTATTTGTTGGAGACGATCATCAACTTCTTCTTCAAATAATTTTATGGGGTCCTAGAGTTGGTGTGACTGGAAGAATATCCATGACTGAAACATCAACCTCACTTTCTTCATCTTCAGTGTCCACTTTACTGGTACTAGAGTAATCAGAGGATGTCCAATCATCAGTTTCATGACTTGAATCCACAGGTTCTGCTTTATGATGTCGAGGGATCACGTTTATCTTCGCCCTCTCTCTACCACGTCCAAGTGTCATGAAACCTTCATTCCAGTAGTTTCTTGCATGAACTCTCCTTAGCCATGGTCTTCCCAGCAGGATTGGGTATGCAACAGTACCATTTTTCATCACCTGAAAGTCTACCACACATACAAACACCCATAACAGATATTGCCATTTTTGAAACTACACCTTCTGGTTTAGTTTTTTCCCTTATTTAATTACCTTAACATAAGTGTTGAAGGGCGATAAATTTTTAAACCCAACATATTCATTACAGACTTGGTCATTACATTAACTGCAACACTTCCATCAACTAAGACATCATGAATTGAAATACCATTACATAATATCTCAGCTTATGGAGCATAGGGATCTGCCTCTGCCTCCAAAACAGGGACCTCAACCTCTTTCCTTCTTCGAGCATTGAGTCCACCTCACAACTCTCGCCTCTTCTCAGAAGACATAGCCAAGAGTTGACCATATGTAATATTTGCAGGCCTTTTGGACAGATCTTCCAAGATGGAGTATGGTCCTTGCCCCTGTGAAATCGGAAAATCCTGCACACCCAACTTTCTTCTCCTATGTTTCTTACTAATTTCTCCTTTCATCTTCTTAGGATCAGTTCCATCTTGATTATCTTTTTCTTTCTTTCTTTTTGTTACACACACATCTACTTCATTATTTCTACTCTTATCTACTACATCAAAAGAATTCACAGGTACTTTTCCTTTATCATTATCTCCCTTACCAGATGTAGAAGCTCTATCTGGACAATTATACTTATAATGACCCTTTTTATAACAACCATAACAAACAACTTCAGAAATATTTCTCTTTGGACCTGTATCTCCTCCCTGAGAACTAAATTCCTTTCCTTGAAGAAGATTAATAGTTAACTGACCCATCTTTTTTAGCAGATCTTCATACTCAGTAGATGTATTAGGAGAAATATTTGTGCTCACTGGGAGTGGTTGTGGATTCAGGACCAAAGGTGCTGGTGTAAGCTCTACTTTAGCAACAATTTCTTTGGGCTCCTCTTCCATGCTTTCTTCTTGCCTTCTTGCAATCTCCTTTGCTTGTTCAATGGTAGCTGGGTGGTCATACTTCACTCGTTGTCTGATCTCCGGCTTCATCCCAACAATGAAGTGCTTACAGAGGAGATTATCCATGCCATTCATCAACCCATCCGCTAGTCCTTCCTTCCGGATCTGGGCATCGAGTTTCCTCCTTAGCTCTAGAACACGAGCATGATAATCCCTTATCTTCTCCTTCTCTCCTTGGGATAGCTTTGTGATCTCGATCATGAGATCTGCATATTTCTGTTGTTCACCAAATTCTTCAAGAAAACTGTCGGTTAATGAATCCCATGAATTTTTCACATTATCACCTAGTGTTTCAAACCACCTAAGTGCTAAACCATCCAAAAAGGTAGGAAAAAATTCAGTCCATTGTTCCCTTCTTATGAGGCCATTACAAATACAAGATCGTTTAAACTCTTGAATGAAAGAAGAAGCATCTTCATTAGATTGAGCTAAAAAAATAGGAATCTTTCCCATTTTCAAAAGTAACCACCGTGAAAATACCAACCCATAAGTACAATTAACAAGACTTATGTGCACAAATAATTGGAATCACTATACTACTAGAAAGTGACTTTACACCTTTCTACAATAAAATAGAAATGACCACGGTAAACTATGGTAAAAACTTGAACTTACTATGGGTAAAAACTGACTTTACTGTGGTAAACAATATTCACGGTAAAAAGTGAAGTTACTGCGGTAAATACTATTCACGGTAAAAAGTGACTTTACTGCGGTAATTACTATTCCAGCAAAAAGGACTTTACCAGGGTAACTACTATTCATGGCAAAAATGACTTTAACATGGTAACTACTATTTCATGGTAAAAATGACTTTACCATGGTAACTACTATGCACAGTAAAAACAAGGTTACCCTCCAATTAATTTTTGGCCTAAGTGGGAATATCTCTCCAGAAAATCCCCAACGAGGAATGGTCCCGGCAACGGAAACCAAAATGTCATCACCAATCCGGCACTATGATAATTCTTCACCGGGAACTCCTTGTGCTATGATTATTTACTAATGCACAGCCTTTAGTTTGGTGGATGTAATCTGGAAACAAAACAACAATCGAACATAAGAATACCATTGACTATGATAAGACAGAATGACGACAAATCTGAAATATCAAAATAAATTATAATATTAACATGAAACTGTTACAATCTCACCCATGAGATACTTCAACAAGACTATGGGAGAAACTTTACAATTACACCTCTTGATGGCTTCTTCAACACACCTTTAACTGATGGCTTCCTTTGCACACTTCTTACAATATTTCTCACTACTTATTTCTATGCTAAATGAGGGGGGTGGCCTCTCTATTTATAGAACTTCCAGGCTTATCCATCCTATCTCTAAGATAGGATAAAAAATCGACTCTGACGAATCATATTCCATACCTTAACTCTCATCTGTACATGTAAGCTTATCTGTTAAGATAAGATAAACCTTATCATTTTACATGGGTTCCACATTTTTAGACTTTTTACAAATAAAATACACAAAATATTCATGACCTCACTCCTTGTCCTTATTACCAATATAATATTTCTAATTCCTAATCATGTAGACCCTACTTCTCTAATTACCCAAACTTTGACATTTTAACATTACCAGGACCACTTACGACAAATATTTACTTTTTACAACATTCCTATTATACTTTGACTGTTACCGTACTCCACATTATTGGTGGCACCGTACTGACGGCACCATTATCTTCTATCGGACGCTACTACTAATTACACTTAACAACATCCTATTCCTAATACATACATTAATGAAATAGAAATTATGGAGGAAAATTTTAGTGTCGACAGAAGCTCATTTCAAAGGGTTCCAACAGTTCAGACAAGTTGGATAGTTAGATATCTTAGGCGGGTGTATACTTTTCAAGGGTCCTCTCTCTTCTGCAAGTTGTTCTTGTGTGTTGAGAGAACTTTCAAGCCTCCTCTTCAAGACTGTAATGGCAACTATTGCCTCTTCTGAATGTATGATGCATTGTGCATGTTATTGAAGCAATAAAAGTGTGTGTTTTGTGACTAATCTCAGTCCTTTCAACCTTCTGTGCTTCTTTTTGCCTTTCTCATACTTGCAGGTACACTGTGCAAGTTTAAGTTTCTATTGCAGGTTCTTGGAGTTCTGTGCTTATCGAGTGGTGGAGTATTTCATGCAGTTGAGTTGTGGTGTCCGTTCACCCCGTCTTGAGTTCATCCTTCTTCACTGGGAAACTGGTATATTTCTCGGTCTGATAAAGTTTAACAAAGGGAACGCGTGTCTCTTAGTCTGTGGTATCCTGTACCCTCTCTAAGTTGCAGTAGGTGAAATTGACCTGTGGTGCACACACCCTCTTCAAATTAACCCTTCCTGAATCTGAAGACACCCTTTATTTGGTGCATCACCATCCCTAGTATAGTTTCATTTCTGTAAATCTCTTTCCCTAAAACCCCATGAAAAGGTTAGCATAGGACTAGATAATCACTTTTGTTACACTAGGAGTAGTACAACACTTAGTTTAGGAAGAGGAAGCCAGCCTTCTCTGGAGGTTCACCTCGAGCCCAAGTCCCACAACTTGAGAGGTGATCCCATGTGTCCCCAATCACACTGAATGTCCTATTCACATCCTGGCCATTCGGGGGGTGCAATGATTTGGCGACAACAGTCACATTGTGTCAAAAGATGGTGTGATGATAGAACCTGAGAGAGTGGAAGCAATCAACAAAGTACCTATCCCAAGAACCAATAAAGGCATCCAATCTTTCTTTGGTCAAATTATTTTTATTAGATGGTTTGTTTCCAACTTTTATGAGTTGACTCTTCCAATCACAAGCATACTAAAGAAGGACCAAGTTATCAGGTGGGAGGAGGCTTCCATTCAAGCTTTTGAAGGAATTAAGGATGCACTTAAACATGCACCTGTTTTAGTAGCCCCAAACTATAAGAGGCCTTTCCTAATCTTTTCCTTTGCCTCTGAGTATACCATTGCTTTTGTTTTTCTGCAAAATGATGAGAATGGGGTAGAGAGGCCTATTGCCTTCTTTAGTAAGGATTTACATGAAGCTAAGCTGAATTATACAATCTTGGAGAAACAAGCATTTGCCTTGGTGAAAGCAAAAAAAGTTTTTAGGCCCTATATATTGAGTTCAAAATTTGGTTCTTATGTTCCCCACACCATGCTAAAAGACATCTTATCAACGATAGAGATCTCAAGAAAAATATGTAGGTGGGTGAACAAGCTGCAAGAGTATGATATGGACATCCAAACCACAAATTTGGTATGCAGTTTGGGCCTTGCTAAGCTCATGGATGAGAGCAACTTGCATAGTGAGGAAGTGACGAAGCTAGAGGAAGAAAGGGTAGATATGCTTGCAAAGTTGGTAAGTTATGAGTGGTACAAGGATGTGATCTTCTACCTCAGACACCTATGTTGCCCTAGTCACTTAAATAAAAATCAGAAAAGATCCCTCAAGTTGGATTCTCAAAAATATATCATCATATACCTTGGGTTGGCTTGGAAGAACCTTGAAGGTGTCCTCTTGAAATGCATAACTAAAGATGAAGCTCCCAAGATAGTTGTTGATTTCCATGGGGGAGTTTGTGGAGGACACTTTGTTGGAAGAGTAACAACACATAAGATTTTGAGAGCTGGTTATTGGTGGCCTACTCTCTTCAAAGATGTAACCCAGCTGGTTTGAAAATGTGATAGTTGCCAATGTTTCTCTGGAAGACTGAAAGCTTCAGGATCCCTTCCTTTGCAGCCTGTATCAATTGAAGCTCCTTTCAAGCAATGGGGGATGGACTTCATTGGTGATATTTTAGATCCTTCTAGTGCTGGCCATAAGTGGATCCTTGTAGCCACTGATTATTTTAAAAAGTGGGTAGAGGCAGTCCCCACCAAGAAAGCAACACACCAAATAGTTATGGACTTCTTGTTGAATCAAATCATATGCAAATTTGGAGTCACAGTCAAGATTGTATCTAATAATGCCATGTGCTTTAGAGTCAAACCTTTAATGGCAATGTGCAATGAATATGGAATCAATCTAACTTATTCTTCAAACTATAACCCCCAAGGGAATGGACAAGATGAGTCCAGTAATAAGAATTTGTTGAAGATCATTAGAAGAACTGTGGAGCAAAACAAGAAGAAATGGGGTGAACAATTGAAATTTGTAGTTTGGGCTGATAGGATAACTCCTAAAAGAGCTATAGGTAAAATCATATTTGAATTGGTGGATGGAACTCAGGATTTGCTGCCCTTACACCTATAATTTTCTTCATTTCAATTTTCCCAACAGTTGGAAGATCAAGATTTTGGCCCATATGAATCAAGGATCAATCATATTATTGAGCTTGATGAGGAGAGAAGAGCATCCCATTAAAGGCATGTCAGATTTAGGGAAAAACTGAAGAGATTGTTTGACAAGAAGGCCACTCTTAGAGCCTTCAATGTTGGAGATCTGGTTTTTTTGTTGGATAGTAGGCATGAAGACAAGGGAAAGCATGGAAAATTTGATGCATTATGGATGGGCCCTTATGCCATTGATATCAAAATTTGTGAACACACCTTCTTTCTCAAGGACTTAGATTGGGAATTGCTAGAGCTGCCTGTTAATGGTATACATTTGAAGAATTTCTCGGATTAATCCCTAAATTTGAGGTATGCACCAATTGTATAGTTGTATAGTCTTTGTTTTTCTATTTTGTTCGTGTGTGGGTTGCCCTTGTTCTTGGCAGCCATTCTGGTTAGTTTCTCAGCTCATTTTTGAAGAATGGTTCTAGTTTTTTGACTTCCTTGCATATTGAATCCTCTGCCCAATGAATATTTTGGCACTTGGTCTACGTTTTTCCTTGTGTCACTCACTGGGAGTGCCCATCCCCAAGCAGGATTTGATGTTGGTGCCATTTTTGACCTTGCACCATGTTTCCCTAGTTTTTTAAATCTATATTTGCTCAAAAAATGTTTTATCCTTTGATTTGATGGTCTGTAATTCTTTCCCTCCAGTTGAAATCCTTTAAAACTGCTCACAAACTTGTTGTTTTTCCCTAATTTGAAATAATAATCCAAGTTTTCCCTTTTTTGTGCCCTAGTTTTTCCAATTTTGCGGGCTATATCATTTTTCCCTTTGCTAGATCGTGGAAAAATCAAAATTGATCAAATCATACTTGTGTGCAATTGAAAATCCAATCCCAAGGTCGAAAATGTTCAAAAATCATGCTTCAGTTGATTTAAAATCAAAAAAATCTGCCATCCTTTGTGAAAAAAATTGAATTCTAGGGCATCCTTTGAATTTTTTACATTTTGATAGTCATATTTGCATCATTTGCACGTCAAATTCATCCTTATAAGGTATTGGTAGCGTGGCGGGTTTTCATTGGCTGAGGTGTGGTGGGAAATGTTTCTAAATTTTCATTTTTTGATTTTTTGGAAAACTGGAACATTTGGCTCAACGGCTCCGCCTTTTTCAAAGTTGCCTATGTGGCATGTTCTTATTGGTCGAGGAGAGGTGGGGAGTTGGATCTCCTTTGAAAATTTTGGCTTTATTTTGCAAAATTTCCTAAGTCAAATTTTTTCCTGAAACCCCGCAGCCAACCAGAGGCGGATGCGTGGAAGTTTTTTGGTTGGAGGGGATGCGGGTGGCAGAGAAAAACTTATGAAATGTTGTGTTTTTGGTTCAAAAGTTTAAAGTAAAATTTTGGGCTGAATCTCTGCAACAAATCAAGAAAGGACACGTGTCCAAAAAGGTAAAAAGAGGAAGAAGGGGCCGAAGGAAAATTTTATGACTTTTGCCTTTGTTGTCTAAAAGGTGAAAAATGAAAAATGGCTCCGCTCCTATCTAGGTGAGATACGTGTCACATTTTAAGGGTCAAAGGAGGGCAAGGCAGGTCGGTGGGCCGACGGAGGTAAAAGGGGATTTTTTCCTTATTTCACAAAAGAGTTTAGAATGAAAATTTTTAGCGTGCCTCCACGAACGAATCATAGGTGGACACGTTTCCATGAAGGGTTAGAGGGAAGTGTGGGCTGCGGAGGGAAATGGGAAATTTTCCCCCTTTTTGGAAAAATGAGTTAAGGTAAAAGTTTAAGCTACGGGCTCGCAAGCAAATCAATGAGCGACACGTGGCAGGTAGAGAAAACAAGGTGGGTTTGTGGGCCAGTGGAGGCAGGAGAGAATTTTTCCCTTTTACAAAGAATGCTTAAGATCAAAGTTTGGAGCGTTGGCCTGCGACAAATCACAAGGAGACACATGGCAAGGGAGAAATCAGAGGTGCGGGCTCGTGGGGCAAAAAGTGAAATTTTTCCAAGTTTTCAAAAAAGGTCAAAATGCGCAGAATTGAAGCACAATCCCAATGGGACCCACCATGTGCCACGTGTTAGCTCCAAAATTCAAAGGCGGAGGGGCGGTGATAAAATGAATTTTTTTCCAAAATTTTCAAAAGGTCATAAAGAAAATGTTTTAAAACTGGGCCCGATCAAACCATTTTTTGCCACGTGTCCGACCTTATCCAAAATTTAAAAAGGTAACTCAAGATTATTTCTAAGTCTGAATCTTCCACGTGGAGGGCCAGGATTAAAAGATGGATAAGATTGACGGTTGCTATGCATCCATTTGTTTTGACCGCCATGGGAGCTCCAGGAAGCTTGGAATCATGATTTTTGCATCAAAAATTCATCAAATTTGTAGTCAGTTTGTGTCGTCGTGGCCTTCCAGGATCATTGGCATCACTTTCATGGCTTAATTATTTGATCTGAGGTGATTATGAAATAATTTTTTCCCTAATCCGTCCAAAAACCTGAAATGACAAAATCGAAAGTTACAGAGGTAATTTGAAATGGTAAAAAGGTAAAAATGATGAGTAAAATGTGTTTGCATGCCTCAATGATGAAAAACATGCCTCTAGGATGGATAATGATCCATATATTTGTAATGATTTAATCTTTTTGGGCACACCTGACAACCTGTGAATGTGTTTTTGTTTGATGTCATTTTCATTGAATCATGAGGATTGTTTTGTAACAAACTTGATCCCATGGCATATTATTTTCTTGGGAAAGAAGGATCTAAGATGGCAAGAGATATATAATGCATGTTTTGAGACATGCAAAAAGGGGGGGTTGGATAAAGTTGAAAATCAGAAGCAAATTCTAAGAGAAAGCTCATTTTCTGAGAAACCCACCAAAGGACCAGAATAATTTCTTCTGTGTTGGATCTTCATGTATGTGAGTCGGTTACAAGTGTATAGCTATCACACAGCTCTGAGATTGTTCATAAAACTCTCCCCTGTTGATGAATCCAATAAGATTTTGAGTTAATCTATTTTTTTCTGGGCAATATGATGTCTATTATCATTTTTAAATGCCTACAATAGTTTTCATTGTTCTTGTTACAATCTTGCATTGAAAGTCTTTAGAAATCACACAAAATTTCCTTTTCTTGTTGGTATTTTAGTGGCATTTGCAATCTCATGTTCAGAAGAGCCTTCACCTAATAAAGAGATAAACAAATTTAAAATCACTTTACCATCCTTAACTGTAGATATTTCTTGTAAGCCTTTGGGGGTACCTTAGGCATGGTTTGATCAAGGATTTTTGAGTTTAATTGAGTTCTTCACTTCAAGATTTTGTGGTAAGTTCTCAAAGATTATGTGAAGAGTGAAACTTGGGCTTGCATTTATGCCTCTTCTGGTTGAAAGAATATCTTAATTATTTGAAGCATTTTATCTGGTAGTTGTTCAAGTATTCTAGAGGTTGTCAAAGATCTGATATATCCTAGTTTGTCTTGTAAACACCCCACCAAAAAAAAAATCATTCAAATAAACTAATCCTACCCATACTACCCCTGCATTGCATTGTGTGTCAACAAAAGGATCTAACCCATCTACAAAAATGCACAAGGCAAATCAAGATTATACAATGTCTTCAGTAACCCTTGCCTTGCATTGAAAATATCTCCATAATCTGGGAGTGATAACTTGTGAAAGTTAGATTTGGAGTGTTGATCATATTTTCCCAAGGCCTTTTCATACTATTTGCATAAATTGAGGGATATCTTCAGCTCCTTCACCATTTGGGGGTTACTATATAGGTTCTCTTACCTTGGTTGAAAGGCACAACCTAAAATAGTGAGGGTCAGATCAAATCCTTTCAAAATCCTATCCATCTCTCCAAAAATCTGAGTGCTAGTTAGATCACATCCCTAGCTACAAAATGACACACATCATGATCTATTTGACTTCAAGCTTCATGCCATATCTCTGATGCTGCTCAGATTGAAAAGGAGAACAAATTTAGGTACCAACATAACCACAACTGCAAGCTCAAGGTCATGGGTAGGGTAGTTAAACTAATTGTATTTGAGATTACATGACTCAAAGGAAATGACATGCCACTCTTATATGAGTACCGATACAAGTACTTATAAGGAAACATCGATACAAACTACAAAATATCCAGTCGTAACATGAACTGCGAAAATAGGTGTTGTCATCAATGATTGTTTGAGTAACTGAAAAGCTTGTTCAGATTTTTATGACAACACAAATTTCTTCCCTTTTCGTTGAAGAAAGTGATAGGATGAGAAATCCTATAGAATTCATGTATGAACCTA
This sequence comes from Taxus chinensis, assembly GCA_019776745.2. Lineage (NCBI taxonomy): Eukaryota > Viridiplantae > Streptophyta > Pinopsida > Cupressales > Taxaceae > Taxus > Taxus chinensis. Next base: position 674,751,148 of record CM034152.1, read on the forward strand.
CGGTAATGTCCTACTAGTCCCATGGAACTTCTAACCTATGTCACTAAATAATATGTTAGCCAATCAATAATAGAATGAATATTTGAGTGATATAATGAGATACGCTCACTAGAAATTATGTGTCCAAAGTACTGAATGTCAAACTGAATGAAACTGCACTCCTCTAGGTTCCTAAAAATTCTCTTCTCTCTCAAAACTTGTAGCACTTGTTTCAATGTTCCTCATGTTCCTCCTTTAAATAAGAGTAAACTAGTGTATCAAAAAGAAACAATAAGACAAATTCATAGAAGAAAGTCCTGAAAAACCCCATTCAAGAGGCTTATGAAAGCTACTGGAGTTTTGTTTAAATAAAAATGAACTACGGTGAGCTCATAGTGCCCACACCGAGTGCATAAATATGTTTTGTGAATGTCTGCATCTATAATACACAACTGGTGATATCCCGACTTAAGATCAATCTTAGAGAACACTCTCACTCTCCTCATCTGATCAAATAAGTCATAAATCCTCAGAAGTGGATAACGGTTCTTCACCATTACCTTAATGAGCTATATGAAATCAAAAAAAATTCAAGGATACTCATCCTTCTTCTTCACAAATATAATTTTTTCCCCCCAAGGAGACACACTAGGGTAGGAAAAACCCTTCTCTAAAAACTTCTCTAATTGAATCTTGATCTCATGGAGCTCTGGAGTCGTCATCTAATAAGGTTCTTGAGAAACTTTTGCTACCCTTGGTACCAAATCTATAATGAAATCCACCTCTCGATGTGGTGTTAATTTAAGAATCATGCTAAAAAACCCATCCACAAACTCCCTCAACACAAAATTATCATCCAGTAGTGACTAACCTAGAATTCCCTCTAATCGGTCACTAATCATGATCGCAAAAATATGACAACCCTTGCACATGATCTGATTGAGTTTCTTATTAGAGATCATACGTAAATAGATAGGCCTCTACATTTCAATTTAATCAAAACTAAATTCCCAAGGTCATCCTGCCACTCAATTATCTTACTTTTACATTTCACTTTGGCTCGATGATACTCAAGCTAATCCATTCCAAAAAATACCTCATATGATCCTAAAGGTAAAACACAGAGGTCTAAGATATTGGATAACACACCCAAATCAAGTACATAACTCTCCATGTAGGTTTCCACTATGAGTCTGGTCCCAAAGGCCAACTCAACCTATAAATTACCTAGCTACCTAGATACCACTAGCCCATAATAGTCCACTATAGATGGTGATATACAGGAATCAGATGCTCTAGAGTCAAATAATACTTAGAAAAAAATACCCCTGATAATACATCTAGTCTCATTAACCATGGCCTAATGCTCATCATGGTGGTTACCCATTACTCGATAGACACGATGAGCATGTGCCACATTTTCTATTGTTTACTTTGAAATAGGGCCTTCTTCATATCAGTGAAAGTGGGTTTATGTAGATAAAGGAGAGCATAGTGATCATGTGCCCCAAATATATAATAACCTGGTGACTCTCTCCACATGGGAGTTACACCTCTACTCTAGTGTATTGAATCTGCTGGTCCGAATCTTGCCAACTTCTATGTATTGGCTAGCTATACCTATTAACTGCCTTGTCTCATGTCCTTACTAAATCCAAATCCTCCTCGACCTCTACCTCTACCTCTCTACACATCCTCTAAGGGGTCTAGCCCTATGCTACTGATGTGCATGGTGCATCGAATGTTATTGAGTGTGTGTTGGAGGTCTCAAAGCTTATTGTTGAGACATAAATCCTCCTCTAGGTGGTGGAGCTGCACCTCATGTCTTCTTCTCATGAAAATATTGTATCTGATCCTAAATCCTACTATTGGTCTTGTCATGGTAATCTTGGGCCTTTCCCCTAATCTACTTCCCCAAGTTGGCTTTCTTCATCACTTTTTTATAAATTCAGAGGAGACAACATCTTAACTATACCAGGAAAATCAGCATTCAAGCCCCTGATGAACCTCTTCATATGTAGTTTCTCATCCTTAAAATAGTCAACATACTACAGAATATCTAAGATGTGTGACTCATATTGTGCCACTGTGCATGAGCCCTGAAAAATGTCATGAAACTCATATATCCTCTTCTGAATAAAGTTCTCAGACATACACATGGCTTTGAAATTCTTGTCAAACATCTACCATGTAACTGAATCAAAAGTTAGATGGAGATTCCACTCCTCATTCCTTCACCATATGCTTGTTGTGTCATAGAGGAGGTGAATATAAAGTCTAGGCTTGACATTTCGTTTATATGGGTGAATACCCAAAAAAACTATCAAGACTTAGGATCCATGATTCGACCCCAAACCCATCAATAGTTCCTCCATAAGTGGGTGACTTCAATAAGAGAAGGTATCTGCTAACACTTCCCATGTCATGATCATGTCGACAAGGCTAAACAATCTTCCTATCTAGTGAATGTTTTCATCTTGACTCAGGTGGTCCCTCAATTCCATAAGAGCGATTCTAGCGAAGAGTGGACACTTTCTCAAAATGAACTGAAAGACAACGAGACAATTCATGTCTTTGTGAGTCTTGTTGATTTTTTGTTAGTTCATTTATATATCGATATTAATAAGTCAATGTAAGTCCAAATGTGTTGATTCAGATGTCAGTAAATATTTTTACAAAATTCCTTTAATTTTAACCCCATTTATTTGTATGGAATTAGTGAAATTATTAAGAAGAGCACTCATAAATATGAGAAATAGATTACTTACAAATTATTCACTATGACTATCAACAATGTTCCAAAATATGGGATTCACTACTCCCATGGAATCACACAGGGTCTATCTTCTTTGTGCCCATAGATCTTCATATCTTCATCTAAGGTCCTAATCCCTCCATCATTTCTCAAGTTCACTTGGCGGCTTCTAAGTAAATCGGCTGTCACCTGTACGAGAACAAGGTTTCACTGTACAACACTAACTTTAGAGATGCAATTTAGAATTGTATCAAATCAACTCATGTCTGGCAAGTGAGCATTTGTGGCGTCGTTAGCTCATATTATAATGATAAACATATTATCCTAAACATGTGAATTTCAAAGTTAGCACTTTAAGAATATCTAATATATATTAAAATGTTTGTGACTTCAAATATAAAGTCCCTTTAAAGATTGCAGTGTGGACAGGTCAAAAAAATATGTGTTGCTAACTTAAAGGTGACCCGTTAAATTATAATTTATATTCAGCCAACAATAGATATGCAATGCCCCTCTTAGCCCACTTTATGAGCCTCATCTCAATGTATATTTCAGAATCTCCATGTCTTTTCGCTTCTCCTCACACTTGAATTTCTCTTATCTCTATTCCTTTCATATAGTTTATGGATCTTCAAGGGTTATTTCCCTTATTTTTAGTATTCAAATGTGGTTATAAACAACACACCCTTTTCACATCTCATTTAATTTATATTTACACAATTTAATAACACAAACCCACATCATAATGTGTGTGTGTGTGTGTGTGTGTGGTGATATTTTTCTTTTTTTACTTTTTAATCCTTTTCAAGTAGATATTTATGTGACTTTATTTTATTTTATCTTTTTATTTAGCATTATCTCACCATGGAGAAATAATCACATAACAAGAGAAAAATAAATCCTAATAATGAGGAAGGAAGAATGGGGAAAACCAATAAAGGAACATTGAGAATAAAAGGAATGATAACCAAATCGTACCAAGCCAAGAACTCAGATGTTTAATCAAACACCACAAAGAATAAGATGAAAGCAATTTGCCAAAATAACTTTAATAAAACCTTTGCAAACAAATGAGCAACGATATCATATATTATTATGGAACTCAATGAAATACAATGAGAATGGGCATTGCTTATATCGGAAAGAAATAACAATATAAAAACCATTCAAGGTCGTAGATCAAGCCATAAATCAAGGAAAGAACTCGTCATCAAAGAACTAGTCAATACTATAGATTTAGGAAAGAATTAGACATCAAGGATCTAGTCAATACCATAGATCAAGGAAGAACTATACCTAACAACTAAATAATATCCCCCTAATATCTAAATAAATAAAAAGAAATATCAACACACATAAGTGGGTGAGGATAAATACAATAAAGATAAATAAAGTACCTAGGTGAACATGAGCTAAGGTAAATACCTACTTTAACACCCCCCTCAAGTGAAGCTAGGGGCCTAAAATAAAAATGGCATATCCACAGTATGAGTCCCGATAATTAGGCCTGATAAGGTACTCATGTACAATGTATCCATGAAGAAATCATGAATCAAAAGAAGGAAAGAATACTGCAAAAAAGAAAGAGAGAGAAGAAGAAAGAAAATTTTCTTACGAACACCCCCCAAGAACAATTTCTGAAACCCCAAGCATGCCACACAACTCAAGGTAGCGAGGTGATGCACAAGGATTCGTAAAGATGTATGCAACATGTTGCTGAGTTGGAATGTACTCCAAGCAAATAAATCCATCTTGAATGTACTGACAAATGAAGTGGATGTGTATCTCAATATGCTTGTTCTATTGGTGCTCAAGTGGGTTGTGAGAAATTTGAATTACATGTTGGTTGTCACACCAAAGTATAGTCTGTGGATCCTGTGGGAATTCAAACTCTGTCAATAACTGTCAAAGCCAAAGAATCTGCTGACTCACTATAACTACTACCATGTACTCTACCTCTAAAGATGAAAGTGCAATAGCATGTAGCTTTTTACATGACCAAGCAACTAGAGAAGAACCAAGACAATAAAGATATCCATAAGTGGAACACTTCTCATCAATAGAACCCACCCAATCTGAATCTATATATCCAACCAACTGAGTAGAACCCCTAGTGTAGTGTAGGCCAAAGTGGGAAGTGCCATGTTAATAGTGAAAAATCCTTTTGACAGCCTGTCAGTGACTATTATGAGGAGAATGTGTAAACCGAGATACAAGCCCTACTACAAATTAAATATTAGGGCGAGTATGGGTAAAGTACATGGGACTTCCAACCAATTTTCTATACAAAGTAGGATCACAAAGTGGAATGATACATGTGGAAGTAAGAGTAACCCCATACTGAAACGAAGATGGACTCAGCTTGCAATCAGCCATATGAAAGCACCGAAGAAGATCATGGGTGTACTTTTTCTAACTCAAATGAATCCCTGACTCTATCTGAGAAATATGCAAACCAAGGAAATAATGCAATAACCCAAGATTTGTCATATTAAACTATGTAGAAAGAGCCCTCTGAATACTCTGAATGTGGGAAGAATATCTTCCAGTAAGTAACAGATCATCAACATACAAGACAAGTATCACAATATCCTCACCAACATATTGGAGATACACTGTATGATCAGAGTGGCAACAAACAAAACCAATAGATAGAATAAAAGACTCCATCTTCTCATACCAAGCCTGAGAGGCTTGTTTGAGACCGTAGAGAGACCTTCGGAGTCTATAAACAAGAGAATAATCTTGAAAAAATCCATCCGGTTGCTCCATGTATATTTCCTCTTGTAAATATCCATGTAAAAAGGCACTCTTCACATCCATTTGGTATACAGGACACCCCTGTGATGCAGCAATAGCAAGTACAAGGCGTACATAATCCATCTTAGAAATGGGTGCAAAAGTCTCAAAGTAATCGATGCCTTCAACTTGTGAAAAACCATTTGCAACAAGACAAGCCTTATACTTGTCAATGGACCCATCAACTACATATTTGGTTCGGTATACCCACCTACACCTAACCATTTTTCTTCCTTTAGGAAGAGATACTAATTCCCAAGTACAATTCTTCATCAAAGAAGAATACTCAACTGCCATCTCATCATCCCACTCCTATGTATCCCATGAGCCTTTAAAAAAGAATGTGGATCCTCAGAAACTGCCTAACACAAAAATACAGAACTTATAGAATGTGTGTGATGATACCTAGTGGGTGGAAGATCATGTATGAAAGGCGTTACCTCAGAAACTGTAGTACGATCCCACATAGGCATAGTGACAACATTAGTGGGAATAAGATCCTCAACGACATCTATAACTTCCTCATCAAACTCCTCAAAGAAAGGATCCTCAAAATGATATGAAGGAGGCATGGAAGAAGATGAAGAATCATGAAGAGTGAAGCACTCATCAAACTAAACATGTGTTTGAAAAATAACATCATGAGTATCAAGATCTAAAATTCATAAGCTCTCATGTCCTCAAAATACCCTACAAAGATCAAGGGTTTGATCTTCTTATCCAAGAATTTCCTTTTATTCTTTGGCACAAAGGCCTAAGTATGGCTCCTAAAGACTCATAAAAAATGATACATCTAGCTTAGTGTTGGACCAAGCTTCCTCTAGAGTCAAATTCTCAAGTGCTCTGTGTGGTGTGTGATTTTGAATGTAGTTAGCACAATTAACTACTTATGCCTAGTAAATAGGAGGTAAATCTCTAGAATGCATCATACAGTTATCCATTTCCTTCAAAGTTCTCTTCTTCTATTCTACTAAGCCATTCTATTGTGGAGTATGAGGAACAAAATGTTCGTGAATAATGCCTTGAGTTTCCAAAAAGTCAGAAAAAGCATTGCTAAAGTACTCCCCCATTATTAGTACGAAGGTTCTTTATGCAACTAGAACATTATTTCTCGACCAAAGCCTTGAAGACTTTAAAGTGTGAAAAAAAATCACTTTAGTACTTGAGAAAATAAACCCAAGTACGCCTTGATAAATTATCAATAAAGGTAAGTCCATACTTAGCTCCACTAAAAGAGGCGGTAGGAAAAACCATCAATTCGCTAGGGAAAAGCTCAAGTGATGGTGAAGTTCTCTTAGAAAAATTCTTAGGAAAGGGATATTGGTGTTGCTTCACTAATGCACAGCCATGAAAAACTCCCTCAAGACAAGAAACTATAGGAATACCATCTACCATACCATGAGTGTTCAACTCCTTCAAATATATGTAATTGAGACATCCAAATCTCTCGTGCCAAAGCTTACTCTCTGAATCTGTATGAGAAACCAATCTTGTCCCTATAGATGAAGTTTGATCAAAACCCTCAAAGTGATATAGTCTAGAACTATGATCAACAATATCTTGAGCAACACGTGAATGAGCCTCCAAAAAAGTTCCTAATTCTGCTCCATGTGGTGTAAAAGTCACTATTTTTTCCTTGACCAGAATGACAAATTTGATATACAGAAAGCAAATTTGTGGTGATGTTAGGAACATACTGTACATCTTAGATACTGCCACCATCAAGGTGTATGTCACCTTTTTCTTTAACGAAAAGAAAGCAAGAATCTCCAACCTCAAATTTGGAAGTAGAACTCAAACCTAGAGAAACAAAAGACTCCTTAGAAGAAGTCATGTGATGAGAAGCACCAAAATCTATAACCCAACTATCTACAAGTGGTGACTGAGATCTCCCAACAACATTAAGTGTTTTTGACATGTTGATTAGAAAGAGATGGAGTGGAGATAAAAAAAATTGTGTTTCTTGACTGCATCCTTTAAGGCTTGCTTTCACTTATAACACCTATGTTCTTCATGACCACTACCCCCACAAAAATAGCATGAAAGGATAGAATTATTCTTGGATTTAGAAGACTCCTTGGGTTTAGAATTGTTTTCTTTGGGTTTAGGAGCAATTTGAGATGGAGAAGGGGTGTATTTGGTTTTAATTTTTGGTTTTCCCTTTCCCTTAGGATTAGATGCAACTAATGCCTTTTGAGAGGTGGAAGACTCAATATGAGACAATTTGGATTCTTCTCTAGTAAGTCTTTCACAAAATGTTTCTAAGTCAGACATTTTGAATGTGTCACCTAAGGCATCCATGCTAGAGAAAAAAGTAGAAGAAAAAATTTGGAATGGTCCTCTCAACTTAGATAGAATCAAGTAAACACACTCTTCATCTTTTGTATCTCTTACATTCCCTTTCAATTGTGTCAACAAATTCTTGAACTTGGTAAGATAGTCTATAATTATTGGAAAATATTCAGGTTTAAGAGAGGTGATCTCAATTTCAAGTTGCATGGCTCTCATATGATCCACCTTACCAAATAAATCTTCCAATTTCTCCCATATTTTGAAAAGAGAGTCACATTTTTCCAAATGAAACAAAATATTGTCACTTACATAAGTTCCTATCAAACCTATACACTCATCAAATTTGCACTAGTATGGAAATTTCTCATATTCTCTAGTGAACACTGGTTATTTTGAAGAAGTTAAAGCCCACGATCCTTTCCGCTTAATTATTATTTACATTCTTTGTTTCCATGTGTGGTAATTATGTTTTTTTAATGGTTCAACATGATCTAATGTAGAAGTAGATAAAGACGCCATTCTCAAAAAATCACCAAAAGATATGCAATAATAAAACAATGCAACAAGAGCCCCAAAACAATGCAACAAGAGCCCCCCTCGATTTTGGCACTTTATAATAAGTGTGTGTTACAATATGGCACTTTATAATTATAGTGTAGATTCTCAAAATAAATATTTCCAATAAAAAGAGCACAAAAAGCTAAGTATTTTTACAAAAAAAATGACACTCAAATCCGAGTTTTCGATCAAAAGATACAAAATTTACAAGTATTATGCTCTCCTATTTATTTTTAGTTGCCACTAAAACAAAATAAAATGATCTTGTCTTCACCAAAAAAAATAAAATGAAAGGGGGCTAGAGTTAAGCACATACTAGTAGGAATCATAAGCTTTAAGCCCTCATATGACCATACCATATGACCAGGGGCTAAGGATTTCAATGGGAAAAGGGGAGAAAGGGTCAGGAGCGCCCATGGGGGATAAGAGCATCTAGACGAGAGTTTCCTTACTGAGCGCTAGTGTCTGAATCCATAAAATGTAAATCAATCAAATATTGATAGGGATGTAGGGTGTGTAAGGTCAATTAAAGTATATAAAAAAGAAAAAGGCTTTAGAGACATTGCCAATTGCTAGTTTTGTTGCATAAAATCATGTATATATTAGTATGCTCTAAGACCTAGAAATGTACCCTAGTGCATAGATTTTGTGTTTACAATTTTCCCCCACTTAATGCTATTGAGTGAGTACTTGATAGAAAAAATTACATATAATATGTGTACCTTGTGATCTTGTAGATAAGAGTGTAGCCATTAGCACGACAAGTGGACAATTGAAGCTTGAAGTGATTGCAATGTGAAGTGTGGAGACTAGGAGAGGGAAGTAGACCCCAGGGGTGAAGTGTATGTGTAGTAGCGTGTTGTGTTTAATGATGTGATAGGATTCTTGTTGCATATTAAGGGTAGATATTCAAAATAAGAGTGAGTATTAGTCAAAGTTATGTACATGAAAAATCAGAGTAATACATTTCTAAGTAGGTAAAGAGTGTAAAATTCAGTAAAAGAAAAGTATGCACTTGATATATGAGATAGAAAATTTTCCTGTTTGGTTGGAATTGATGGATTTTTGATGTCAATGGTGAGGTTTTTGGGTGATCTCATGCTAGGAGTGATTTTTTCTTGGTGATCTCATGCCAAGAGAGAGTTTATAGGCGATCTCATGCCAAAGGTGGGTTATTTTGGAGATCTCATGCCAAGAGAAGAATATTGGGGAGAGAGGTCTAGATTTTCTCTCCTTCCATAACTATTCCCGAATAAGCACCATTGTAGATGGTATGTCCCTAATTTTTTCTGATTCTTCTGATTTTAACTTAAAAGTAACTAATAGATTTGATACTTTACATGGAGGAAATTGACTCTTACTAGAAAAATGATCTTAAAACTATTGTAAATTGTGTCGAACTGAGAAATTGAATATATTTTCCCTATGACATTAACACCTAGGTGGGACACAAGTGCCCACCGTTACTATCCAGGTCTGGGTGCTAGTGTCTTCTCTATGTATTGAACCCAAGTATGATTCTGGGCTAGTTTTTAACTATGTTCCTGTGTTGTTTTAATATTGTGTTGTGTTTTACTGTAGCTCTGAGTTGTTGTAGGGGTGATTTGGTCACCCAATAGATGCTCCCATTATTTGGGTTGCATGCAACAACTATAGAAGAATGTGGTCCAAATAAGAGGACCGAAAGCTAATATGCATATTTGAAAATGGAATACCTGCAGGGGGTAGGGGATATGCATGTTAGAAACTAAATGTGCATGAAAAAAAGATAGGCTAGTAAAAAAGTGTTAGTTATAACAATAGCTAGCATGCAAAGGAAGGAAATGTAACAAACAACCAGGAAGACAAGATGGACCGTGAAAATTAGGTTTCATACATGGGACATCACTCACAATGTCACAAGAAAATCAAGTCTGAAACATCCAAAAGTAAACAATGAACAATCATAACATACAACATATCCCGCAAATAGTAGAAATAAATAGTAATCAAGCCAAGAGTGAAATATAACCATGGTTATATTGATCCTGCAAAAACAAATTTTACACATGAAGCACCCATTAGAATGTTATAAGGATAGATTCCATGTCAAATAATGTATAAATTAGTGATAATTATAGTGATTGTGACTAGAAATAGTAAATGATGTAATAATAGAACATGTAAGGTGTAGATTATAAGAGTAACAAAGGTAGATGCCCCCAGGAGCCTCGGTGGGATGGGTAAAGAGTTGTGTCGAGCATCTTGCATCATGTATGGAGATGTAATAGGTCCTACATTCACCTAAAAAGACCAAGTGAAAACGCATGTGTATATATATAAATATGATGAGATAATAAGAACCCGCCTAACATAGGAAACAAAGTGTAACATGTAATTAAAATAAGATAAGAAGATTAAATGCAACAAAGATATGTAAATGTCATGCAAGTTTTATGGTGTGATATGTATGGTTTAAAGATGGTAGGAGAAACGGTACTACCCAGTGGATATGTGTGAGATGAGGTTCATTTATAAATTCCCCCCTCAACAGTCAAGAATTAACCATAGAACAAGAGTGCGTCATCGGGAAATGAATGTGTTATGTGAGAGTAAATACTAGAAAAGATGTATCGTGAAGCATAGAGCATGAAGTGTGTATCACGAGTAGGTGATGTGAGGTTCATTGATGGAGTATGCTATCAACATTCAAGCGTGAACCGTAGCAATAGAGTACATCATCGAGTAATGATGGTATAATGTGTGTACCAAAGAGTATAGGGATTCTTAGACATATTAGATATGAAGCGTGTATCATGAAGTGTGATAGTAAACTAGAGACAACTTATAGTGAATGAAGAGGGAATAGCGCAATGTGCCCAAGTATGTGCATGATGAAAAAGTCAAGTACACTTGTAATGGAGATCATCATTGTTAGGGTCATAACCGATAGGATTTGGGTTGGAGACTTGGTATGCGATAGTGTGAGATTGATCATATAACTTGAGAATGTGCAGATTAAATTATACATACCTATAGAATATTCTTCATCAATAAAAGGGGGTTACGGACAATCATGTGGCTACCAGGGAGTTAGATTTTATGTATAGTCAAGGAATGAATTATTTCATATAGAGATACGACCAAGGACATATGAAACATTATATCAGTTTGATTGGGTTCAATAGTTCACCAATATAGTTCAGCCAAGATTTTCTGAGGGTGAGTGGAGATAAACATGGTGTACGTGTAAAAAAGACTAAAAAATGGAAGACACAGATGTCATAAGCAACAATAATGAGTACATACCTATGGTACAAGAGGGGAGAGTGAGATGGAGGGAGGAGATCATTGAATGTGCACCCTAAGAGGGCTTAACTTTCATGTGTGCAAAAAGTTTTAGGTAAAATGGGGTCAAACGGAATATGAGGCCAATATGAGTCATGTATGAATAAGGTACATGTAAATGGATCAATCGGCGGAGGGGATTATCAAAGGAGAGGAATAAGATCTATTGCATGCATGATGGCTTGGATAGGGATCATAGATGTAGTTAAAGGAGGGGATCATTTAGATTTATGTTCACATGATTTCAATAGCAAAAAAAGTATCTTGGAAGTATGATTCATATATTTCAAGAGGAGTAAAGTCAAGATTACATAATTTTTAATTGGTAAGCTCGACGACATTGACCTCATCATCAGAGTCATCATTGATAACATTATCTTTTTTGATAACGTTATCAAGGATATTAGGAGTGGATCTTGATGTAGGGTTGGGAGGAGTTGTGATAGCTGGGGTAGTGCTATTGCTAGAGGGAGATGAGGTTGGGCATATAAGATCAGTGGTATGCATAGGGAAGGAAGGGAGGGTTTTGAAGGTATAAGAAGAAATGGGAGCACTAGATTGAATGACATTGTATATACTGATATTATGGTATGGAATAGGGTGTCACAAAACTTGTATGGGTTAGGATTAATAGAAATAGTATGCTCATATCCATAATGTAAACTTTAGCGCACTAATGAATAGTAGAAGGAACATCATGCATGGTGTGAATATGTGGTCTACCAAGCAAGAAATTAAACTTAAATGATGTATTAATGACATAGAATAGAGTAGGAATGATTTGAGGTCTAACTTATAAAGGTAAGGTGATGGTGATGATGCATATGTGAGTAGTAGAATCATAGGCACAAATAAGAGTAGTTGATGTAGTGATCAAGCTATAAAGAATTTACAATTTCTTGAGTAGTGAAAGAGAACATAGATTTAGAGAGGATCCATTGTCAATTAGTACACACTTAATATGGATAGAATCGATAGTAGCGGTAATAAGAAAAGATGCAGGAATATCTCTAGTGGTAGTAGGTGGGATATCCTCATCACTCATGGATATGGTATGTGGTATGTTTTTGAGTATTTGAATAATATGGGTGAAGGAAACAAGGGAATTATAACTTTTGAGATGTATGGAGCATAGGGAAGCTTCTAACATATTTAAACAATCTGGTTTACTGCATAAAATATCATAAAGAGAGATTTTGGCTTGTGTATTCTTGAGTTTCTTAATGATGTTATATCCTTTAAAAGTGGTGGTAGGAATTGTAGAGGTAATAGATGGTAGGATAGATATAGGTTGAGCTATAGGTGGCCGGTTGTGGTGAGTGGTGACCATATTGATGGTTGGATCAAGAATTGGAGTAGTTAAATGGGGAGGATGTTGGGTGCGGAGTTGCATAAAAGTAGCAATGTTGGTAGTCGTGTTAGAAATATAGGTTGGTGCAATGGATGGATAAGAAGATTGGTCCATAAATTCAGAAGGAGTTCAAAAGGTCAAGTTCAATATAAATTGAATTAAATATAATTTCAAAGTAACTAATGTAATTTATGATATAAATATGAAAAAATATAGTAAATGGACAAACAACAAACAAGAAATAAAATGAAACCCTAAGTAAGAGAGGGAGAGGAGATGACTTATCTGATTTCACACAATTTGGAGATGATCTAGGTAGTATAATAGTTGAATCAAGATATAAACAACATCTTTAAGGCTTACTTGAGGTTCTAAGACCATAAATATGTAAGAAAAAGCACCCACTTGAGGACATGGGTGCTTGAGTGTGATTTTTTGGATCTGGGCGCTAGTTTCCACCCAAATGCCCAGGTTATGATATTTCTTATGCTGGAGAAGATTCGTTGTTAGTCTATGTTTATTACTATGATCTTGCTTCAATGTCTCCAATTGTACCTATAACCTGCAAAGAAAGATACCTAGCTACACATTCCCACAAAACAAATAAAAAAAATTAAATAAATATGTATAATGTGGAGTCAGATTGATCTCGAAGGTCACCCCGAAGAGTGAACTTAGTATGGACCGCTACACTACATTTCATACTACTTGTAGTTCTATGTGTAAGTATGTGTAATGATCCCCTAGGATGCCCTTGTGCAAGTTGCAAAAATGATAGTGGGTTGTAGCTATAATGTAGCAATGTAATAGTATGTGTGGATGGAATAGAATAGAATTCCCCTTCCTATGTTGGGTATGTAGGAGTATGCATACCTTTTCCCTTGAATGGATACTAGATGGATGACTTTAAAGGGCTTTATATCCTTCAGAATGCAAGCTTAGGTGATGATAGTAATGTTTAGTGCTTGGTCGCTCATTTTGAAAAAATAACTATGTATTTATATGATTCCCTTGTTTGAATTTCTTAATTGACAACTAGAAGGCCAACCCATAAGTTAAAAATATGCCCAAAAGATAATAGAGACCCAAAAAGATTGAGTGAGGTAGAAAAGGTTCAGGGGGTCCCAGAGGGGACAGGAGTGCCTGGGCATTGCTATCCTGGTACTGGGTGCTAGTGTTTGAATCCATAAAATATAAACCAGTAAAAATATGAACAGGGTTGTAGGGTGTGGAAGACCAAATATAAAGTATAACAGACAAAGGAAAGAGGACGAAATATATTGTCAATAACTAGCTTTCTTTCTTAGGAATCATGTAAATATCTAGCATGCTTTAAAGATCACTCAAAATATACCTAAGTTAGTTTCAAGATTCTTTGTCTACGACAAAAGATATTTTCCTTAGGTCAAAGTAATAAATGAAAGGAAATACTTAAATGCATGTCTATGGATGGATATTCTTCAAAACCTTATTAGATGCAAGTTAGCATCCTATGGAATATTGTTGTATATCTTGTATAAACATAATTGCTAAATATGTAGTGATTTGTATCCATCCATCATTCTAATCTACAGATTGTTATGAACTATAGAAAACCTAATTTGGGATTAATGGATATATATTCATGCAAGTAGCATATATACTCATAGATAATTGAGGAGGCACTTTGAAATGGGTATGAACTATTTTTGATGGAAGAACTCATTTTTATAAAGCCGTAGAATTTGAAAATAACTATGATCATATTGGAGGGACATTCATTCTCTCCAGTGGACTGTAAAGAACTCTTGGATTTGGTGATTTATCACTCATGGATTGTATAAAATCTACTATCTTTATCAACACACTTCGAACTTAGTTTAAGTCCTAATATTTTGAGGTCTGATAGATTCATCCTGTTTTTTGGATCAAGGATACCTGAAATAACTAACTTGTGACATAAGCGTTCTAGTTATTGCAATTTGTCTAACATTTTATAGACTGGTATTATATGATTTAGGTTATCCTTACTCCCTAGATGTCAAAGGTATCCCAACATGCATTATTTACCCCATTTTTTCAGGTGATTCTATATTTTACACTTGTTAAAAATTAACTTTCCTTTAAGGAAATGTTTCAGTGCATTTGATATATTTTCTTTCAAGCTCCATCGTTCAAATAATGTAGAGGACCATTAACTCAATGCTTCCCAAGCAAAAGCTATGTGACTCAATGCCATGATTAGCTGGAATAATATGGAATCCATTATGTAGAAATGGATTCAATATGGATCTAGACAATTTAAGCTTCTTGGTCATTCCCTTTTCTTTTAATGTGGTACACATAGTTCAAAACCATGGAAATATTTAATTTTGCAGAGAGATTGAGGCTGAATATATCTTTCTTAATCGAGTTGTAATAGTTCCTCCTTTACTGGGCAACATGATTTTGTATCCATTTCTATTCATTTTAGGACAATATGTTGCATATCTTACATGCATGTCATTATTTTACGTTCTTGCATGTCGGGATTCCTTCCATTTGCATCATTATTACTTAATTAGACAAATATATTTTACCAATATGTTTCTTTGGGATACTTCCTATCAATATTCACATGGGATTTTTTCTTCCATTATCTATGTTCCTTTCTCATAGATAAAGGTGTACATGGACATAAAAAATGTTGGAGTAGGCAATTACCTTTTTCTTTGCACCTATTGGCTCAATGTTAATGGTTACTTAGAGGGATAATGAAACTTAAAATACCTTCCAATAGTCAATCTACTTCTCTTACTTTGCACATTTTTGTATTATATTATCAAATGAAATTAGGTTTTTTTATCACATATTTGTAGAAATAACTTTTTTTGGTGGATCTCATCATTGGGAATGCTCATTTATTCTCTTCCTTTTGAAAGAATTGAGATAGTAAATTTCCTAGATAAATTTGGTGTTTGATGACAGGAAATTCCTTCTGTACTTATTGCATATTGTAATCATGAATGTTATTGTTGATCCAATGTAGGAAAATCAAATAAGGATTACCTGTTCAAGTGAAGGCATCTCTTCTATCATTGTTTCATATCATAATCATGAATATTCATCTAATGTAGGCACATAATAAGGATTGTTGGCTGAAAGCAAAGAAAATGTCATCTTGTCAATAATATTATGTAAGGTGGTGAAAAGTTATTATGATTAATTATTTCATGTTTGGAATATCACTATCACCCATGACTTCCTAGTGGAGAGATAAATGGTTTTTGAAATTTATATTATAACTAATCATTTCAGATTCATAATTTGAAAATAAATAATAAGGCTTATGATATTTAGTTAATATATAGTACCTAGTATTTGGTGTGGATTTCAGTTGCATCCAAAACATGACCCCTTTTTGTGGATGGATAAAGTAAGATAAAAGATGTCCATTTTTAGTGATGATTGGCCCACTAAGGCCTCCACCTTTTCGATTCTTATCCGAAGGATAAAGACATGATAATAGGTGTCTGGGTTGTCCTAAAGGCATATATCTTGTTCAATACCTAAGATTTCAGAACTCCTTTCATACTTGTCTCCCAGATCCTAGAGATATATAGACTTGGATTCATTCTTATTCCAATGGTCGAAAGGTGCTCAATAAGATCTGCATTCAGTCTTTTGAGGATACATTTTCATTATTTGGGCAGTGCCAAATTAGAATCTATAGTAAGCATTTGGTATATGTGGCTAGGCAACTATGACTTTAGAGTCGGACTGTTTGGGCTATGTGGTGTCTGAAGTATGTACTTTAAGGTGTACTAGATCAATTGACTATTCATGTAAGAAGGCATGTAGTATGCTATCATGCACTTAAATGGACATTTGGTCAGTTCTACACATGACAGTCATGAATTTGGACTGTGTGGGCACACATTGACTATGTGGTTGACCAACAAGCATATTTTTTGCAAGTGACTAAAATGGAATTGGAATTTTAACAAATGCTTATGTTTTTTATTAGTATATACTGGAAAATGTACTCTCGATTTGTGTTTTGAACCTGGAAGTGTCGATTATACGTTAATACGTATGAAATTCAAATTAAACTCTAAGGAGAGTCTTAACCCATATTTAGATTAAATTGTATCCCATAATATTTTAGGAAAAATGTTACTTCTGTACGAACATCCTCAAAATCTAGAAAAACCAAATTTCAAGAATGTAAATATTCTTGAATTAGAAAAAAATTCAACATTAAAATTTACCATATGTGAAGATACATAAATCAAGAAGTAGTTCTTTTCAACTATTTGCATAAGTAATTATCCTCATCTAAGCCACCAAGTATTATTTGAATAATTTCTTTACCAAAACTTTTCTATATGCCTCATCACTTCATAGGAATTTGTAGAGGAATTTTTTCACCGATAATTGAAGACTGGGAACACAGAAGTTCTAACCAAATGTTACCCAAAATGATTACCATATATTGGGTGTAAAGAGATAAATCATAATGAGTACAAGCCATTTAAGTCTTGTACAGTCCTCATAAAAGGCCACTCGAAATTACAGTTGGGGAAGGTACATGTTATCCAAAATTCACCCCTCAAGGTACTTCTTTGATAACATGTCATCAAATTCTTTAGTCCCAGGCAAATAGATTGAGTCACGGGAAAAAAATTTCATGTTTCTAGGGTCCCCTCATATTTTTCTAACTCCCTTGTCCAAGTAGAAGAGAGAAAGTTTTGAGGAAAGGTAAGAAAATTTTTGCAAAAAAACATTAGATCAGGCCAGAAAAAATCATGTGAAAAATGGCTAAGTCCTAGTCCTCGTAAGCATTTCGGATCATAGTTGGGACAAAAGGCGCAAGATCAGCCGAAACTTGCCGCACAGGCAGTCTGTGAAGCATCTTGGGACATCATGGAACAAAGTGGATGCGCGGGACGCGGAAATCCGAACTGGCCGAAAAGATGGAAAAATTGCACTAACTGTTGAATTCTTTCAGCCTTTGGGACAAGCAGTAGGGACAGTTAGACGCGAAGGCCTAGAAGTCGGTCGAAATGAGTCAAGGCAGCCCGTGTAACAGTCTGGGAGGGTTATGCCAAAAGTACGCAAACCAGCCGGATTGGCCGAAATGAGAACTTTTTTTGGAACAGTTGGGACAAAAAGTACGCGAACCGGCCGAAACCGGGCGAATTTGTCCCGACCTGACAAATGGGTGGGCCGTGAGTACAAACCGGCCGGTTTGGCCAAATGGGACATGCCAAGTGGGCCAAAAGTACGCGAACCGGCACGGTTCGGCCGAAATGGGAAATTTCAGCATTTTTCCTGAAACCAAATGGGAAAAAGGGATTAGCGCGGGATGTGAAAAGCCGAAATGGCCGAAGGCAGAGGAGAAAAGTCAACATTTGACCCGTGGAACTTCAAACGGCCATAACTTTTGACTCCGAGCTCCGATTTTGATAAAATTGGACTTTCTGGAACGAGGGTAGTCCTCTACGCCACAAAAACTGGATTTCTTATTTTTAATGAGGGTAGATATATTTAAATAAGCAGAAACATATTCGGCTCCAGTCAGTCAATGCTCATTCCCGTCAAATGACAGAAAACGCCTGCCAGGCCCAAAATAGCTGCCCGCACTCAGAAGGCCATAACTTTTGCATTTCTCAACGAAATCGCACAAAATTGGTACCGTTGGAATCATGGTTCCGAGCCGATGCACAGTTAAATCAAGAAATTCTAAGATTTGATAGAAATTGATTGATATTTTTAAGAAAACGTGGCCGGGTTCATAACAGTGTTTTATTTGGTAGCTGGGAGTGCAATTAAGAGGCATGGTCATCATTCTTTCTCTGCTGCAGCACATGGGACAGTATGGGGAGCCTTTTACAAGTAATGTATACCCATTCCACTCAATTTAATGCCTCTTACAGGTGGTTGAAGGACAGCTTTCGGGATTTCCATTTTTCCCTTCTCTTTTCCTTCTCATTTTTTCTATAAATTGGAGTGTTGGGCTCATTGTAAAGGGGGAGAGTTTTTGGGTAACAAAGCTCTGTCAAAATTGCTTTGTGAAGCCAGTGTGTTGCAGGCCCTTGTAGTGGACTCCTTGCATGGTGATCCAGGCCCTTATCTTGTAATAGATTGAACTGTGCATATCATGAAGCAATAAAATATCAGTTTGTGGATATATCTTCCACCTGCTGTATTTCCTTCCATTCTTCTTGCCCCTTTAATCTTTCTACAAGTATATTGTGTCTATTTTTTTATGTTCTTGCAGGAATTCATTATCATTGTGTGTGCTTGGAATATTGCTGTGAATGCATTTTGCTGGATTATGGTGAACTGTCAGATCACCTCTTCTAGTGTGCACTTTGCCTCTGTATTTCACACATTTGGAGATTACTCTCACACCCTCTTTTTCTGGTGTATCACCGCTTTAGTGTAGGCTTTCATTTTATGCATTCTCTCTCTTTGGTCCCGAATGGAATTTTAGGTTAGAATAGCTAGTTTCTCCTGCATTAGAGTAGATTGTGGCAGGTAGTTTAGGAGCAAGAATCCAGCTTTCTCTGGAGGTCTATCTCAAGTAGCAAGTCCCAAAACTTGGAGATATTACCCATGTTATCCAATCACACTGGATGTTTAGAGTGATCAAACTAGAAATATGATCAACATCCAGGGGTGCTAGGTGATTCGGTGATAACAAGTTTAAAGTACATAAACAAAATAAAGCTTTCTAAAATTATCAAAATGTTTATTGGAAGTTTTATAAATTGCAAAGGAAGTTTTAAAAAATGCTTGTGAAAATTGTGAATATCAAATGACTAAAATAATAGCTCTTTTTCCACCTGCCAAAAATCGTAAGGAATTTTTACAAGTTTAGCATTCCTTGTAGAAAGCTTGTTTTTAGTTGTCCATGTCTATTAGTCATCATTTGTAACTGATAAAAACTTTTGAAATCCTTTCTGATGGATCTCAATAATATGTCTCAAGGTATGAATTTACATCAACACTTACCATTGAGTAACACACCACATTGCCAGGTTGCTTCACTTAATGATGTAATTCCATTTTGACCTATAAATACCAAAACGTACAATGCTCAGAGGACCGAGAGAGTGTGGGTTGAAGATTATTCACTTAAGTGGGTTCTATTTACAACACACAAAACCCGTAAACCTTCTCATTACATAGTAAAACAAAATAGAACTTCACGTGCCATCAGAGGGAATGATCCAGATTTCCATAACAAAAAGAGTAGAGGATATTTTAAAATAAATCTCATCCTTACAGTGCTCACCCTAAAAGGAATTTCAAATGTATTTACATTTTCCAACTGATACAACATGTCATAATCTCAGTATTCATTCCACAAGTGGTCAAAAACTACGAAACCTGCATATATTCCTTGCACTAAATAATCGTTGAAAAAGGCAGGAACCTTCACATATGTTGGTTTACATAAGTGTCTAGGTACCAAAATCAATGAAAATTTATCAACAAAAAACATTGTGATGCAAAAGAACTTGGACCAGCATTCCATATGAGTGCACATGAAAAAAAAACTCATTGTGCCTTGTTAATGACCTCGTTTTGCATACACGTTTAGGAAAGATTACAAGCTGAGAATAGTCTCTTGTCCATGATGTGCATACCATAGTTTGAATACCAAACTTGATGAAACTTGATAATAATTTCATATTTATGCAAAAAATTACCAAATGGACAAAATTGCACAGACAAATAAGAGAAATTGGGAAAAATAGTGAACATTACATAAATACATAAACCAAAAAAAATTGGGAAGTATTTTGTGAGAATCAATATTATTTTGAATTGCATATTCTTACTAGCATTCTGTTTCACCCCTAATATTTATAAAATATTGAAATTATCATTATTTTTGTAGATCTGTTAGCCTCTAACAGTTCTATTTCTCTTTACCACATCTAGAATTATCATCCAATGAAAATTTTAGTATATTATTAAGATATTATGTATTTGAAAGAAGACAATTTGGAAAAATGTTTTGAAAAGGAAGAGGTTGAAATAATTTTCACTAGTACACATAAAAACATCAATTGGTTAAGAATGTCAGCTAATCTACACATAAAAAAGGGGAAAATTAAATTACACCTATTGAGGAATATTCCAAAGATGATTTGGAACTTCCATCTAAGGTGCTGAAGAAATGCCAATCTTATGTTCCTAATTGGTGACATCATGGGGTTTTTATGATGGATAAAGAACTTCCAGTACCTTTTGAAGAATTCAAATTTAGGAATAAAAGCTACATGTTATAGCCTTTTACTATTTATAATGTAGGTCTTGGCTACTCACATTGACAAAAATTAATGTTGGTTTGAATACTCAATGTTCAGATGGTCTTCCAATATTAACTTTTCATGGCACAATGTACTTATAGATTTGAAACCTATGGCAAGATAAAAAGTAAGTATGTCTAGATATGGATTATTGTAATGCAAATTAAATGGAAGACAATATTCATATAACCCTATATAAAAATCAATGTATGTATGATTTTATGTACATAGATGGATCCTTTTATGTATTCAAAAAATATTGTTGATTTCATCAATATTACTCCTTAGTGTTCATGTCTTGTATCTCCCGCTTTTTAATATATAGAGTTTACCAATGACAATTAAGATGAAAGGAAAGCGATTATATTACCTCTTTCTATCATGGTGGAAGTGATAAAAAATATTGAAGCTTGTAAAGAGCTTCTGATTAACTATAGTTTTAATGAAAACACAACACTAAAAAAATTATGTTGAAACTGGTGATTGATGTATATGTATTGGTTATTTGAATTGTAATTTTTGTCACAATTTAATTTCCCATCTAATTTTTAAAAATAACTAATGTTATATATTTTATGTTATGTAAAATGTTCTTTCTTTAGTATTATACGATTAAATTAAAAATGAAAAATCTGATGTTATTTTTTCAAATGATTTGTATGTAAATTGGATGAATTTTTAACAAAATTAATTTTTTTATGTTGTTGGACACCAATAGCTTTACATTTATATGAGGATGTTGCTCCATCGCCCACACTACCTTCAATGTCACTTCTACAGTCACTTTCAACATCACCTCCACCATCACCAAATGTTGAATGACAACAACCTCGTAGAATATGCAATGGAATAGATGAAAATGTTCAACAATATATTGAAAATACTTCGATACATCCTTTCCAGGGTATTCATATATAGTTTCTATACTGTATATATATATATATATATATATATATATATATATATATATATATATATATTTCATATCCTTTACAAAAATATACTCCTAGACTATAACAATCATGGTATGCGTTTCATAAATAAATTAAGGAATACCTCCACCTCCTTCTCATCAAAATCAATTTCCCTACAATATAATTCTATTAAATGAAGGAAACAATTATTGTATATTCACCATGTTATTTATTATTTGTAGACACCTAAAATCTGTTTATGCAGTATTAATACTAAGATTACACCAACTACCCTCTTTCCTATCATTTCCAATATAATTAGTGATTTACTGCTAATTAACTAATGTTTCCCTCTATTTTGGTTAAATAATGACACTTCATTAATTAACTAGCCTTTATCACATTCCAGATGCCAATTAACAAAAATCCGTTAGTTATGATCAACTTCAAGTCAATTAATAAACTATCATTAGTTAATTAATCCTTTCCAACAATTAATTTAATCAATATACCCTTTTATTGGCTAAATATCTCTTTCAAATACTTCAAATCATATCAAATTCCTCCGTAAACCACCTCCAAATAGCCTTAAAAACTTATTCTAGACTATTAATTAATCCTAGTTGGTTAATTAAATCATTTCAAACTCCCATGAGTTGCTAATCACTTGTTAATTCTTCTAAGCGAGCTTAACAAGTCTAAATCTAATTTATCATTTATCTCAGATTCATTGGGATTCAAGCTTCTTCCAAATGGAAAGCTATATAAAAGACCAAGCTCCTTCCTTCACACCTTACACCATACTTTTGCTAGTATTATCATAAAGCATATGATTAAGAGCCTTCTCTATTGATTTGAAATAGCTTGTTCATCTGTTGCATCCATTCCTTCATGCTTGATTAGTAAAGAAATATCTAAACATGGCCTTTTAGCCATTTCTTAGTGAGATTCTTTCGTCGTCTTGAAGCAATAACACAAATTTTATTGCTTGTGATCTTCATAGGTTCATATTTTAAAGGAAAACATACATATATTTAGTAGGAATGTTTGTAGTAATATGATTAATTTCATGTTAACTTCATTTTAGTATTCCAATAAGCTATGATCATGATGGTTTTATGGTAGATTTTATCTTAGCTTTTAGACTAATGTGTGTTAGTATATTTCAATTAGCTTTGCAAAGTTTATATGAACAAATTTGGAATGCGTGGGACACACTTCATTGGCATTTGCATTAATTTTTAAGCCTTTTAGATTAGTTTCAAATTTTGGCTACTAACTCTCATTTTAGCATATTTTAGATAAATATGGTGTTTCTTAACTAGATTAGTTGAGTTTTCCTTGTTTTTTTGCTCTTTGTAGCTATAAAGGAGGTGAGGTGGTGCCAAATTCGGATCAAATTTCCAAAGTTTTGATATTTTTGAAGTTCTTTCTTGAGAAATTCCATATTTTTAGTGATCTACAAGAAGTTTGTGATTTTTTTAAAAGGTGCACAATTTTGTTGAAAAGTGAGCAATTTTGTTCAAAGGTGCCTGGTTCCATTCAAAGGCACGCGGTTACATTCATAGGCTTGTGGTACTATTAATCAACTAGTAGTAAAGTTTCTATAAGATTTTTTGGTCCTCTGTGTACTACCTGCAGTTATTTCATCAAGTTGGTGGCGGTATTTCTCAGCCCATGATTGCAATACACTAATTTTTTCCTCCCTGTAATAGCCTCATGTGGTTTTGTGTCTAAGCTTACGCAGGTGTTACATTATTTTCTACTTTGTCACCCAACTTGAATCTTTTGTTAAAACACTCGTTGTTCTATAGATGCTCACGGTTTTGTGTATATGCTTTGTGTTTTTGTGCTTAAGCTTGCGATTTTGTACATAAGCTTGTGGATTTTGTGTATAGGCACGAGATAGTGTTATAAGTCAATTTTGGTTAGGGTTTTAAATTGTTTAGATTATGGTTTTTGACATTTTCTATCATTTTGCAGGGTTTCTAACTTCTGTTCTTGCATGTTTTTGATTTAGATCATTTTTCTAACATGTATAACGATTTGATGAATGTCATGTTTCCATGCTATTACTTAAGTTAGAATAATGTTTATGTATGCACTTCTCTTGCACCTTAGGGTGATCTTGAGAATCAAAAACAACTTTAGTTTTCATTTTTCTAACATTTGGTTAATTGAAAAATTAATCTTTCATTTTTTTTCTTAAGGGGATAAATAATTTATCAAGAATTGTTTAAAGTTCATTTGATTTAAAGTTTTCCTTTACATTTATCTAGTTGAATCAAATCATTGTGTATGCTCTTATCTCGCATCCTTGGACGATCTTGAGAATCAAAAGCAACTTTGGTTCACTTTCTATTGGAAATTACTAAAATCATTTGTATGCAGGACCTAACTCTTGTCAAAGACTTGGGATAGAGAAAAAACTCTAACTACATGTGTGTTGCAGGTTTCTAATGGTGTATTACACCAAATTTCTTAATCCAAAAGATAAAAAATACACCACTTTATTCATCACACTGTATTTACAGGTTTTGGTAAAGGGTTAAAACCCGTCCACTTTGAACTAAGGGGAAGTATCTTCAGCATAAGACATAAAACTCATTGTGAGGATTACCCCAGGAACCCCAAAGTAGTCCACACCTTGAGAGAAATGGTGGATGAAATGGGAAGTTCCTTGCTACACAATTGACTAGTACACCTTTTGTGAGATTTGCATCAAAATTATCTTCACATGACCCTAGTGTGATACAACTAAACACAATTTATTTCTCATTGTATCAGTGGGGGTAAAGTAAAGTTGGGATAGTCCGTGGATATTCCTAACAGGATTTTCTTGGAAAACCACAGCTTGCAGAGGTAGTTTGTGACACCTAGAGAGTGAACTAATACGAAGGTTTTGGCTTGGGGCCAACTTGACTTTATCCAATGTGTTCTATCAAGATCTCACAAAGCAAGAACTTATTTTGGAGTCAAAACCTTGTTATTTCAAACAAGGAGAGAGTCCATTGAAGTTTGATCCTAGTGTTATTCATCACGAAACTTACAAAGTGTTACTTTTTCCTAGTTTTTCACTTGTCTTAAGACAAGGAGAAACTCTGACCAAAGTTACGTCAAGTATTTTTCATCACCACTTGGTCTACACCTTTATTTTCTTGTTTCCCATTTAGGAAAAAAGAGAAAATACATATGTAGTGCTATAAAATATTGTGTCCACCACTTTTGCACCTACTTACATCCTTCCTTGTTACGACTGCGATAGTAAGCATTGAAAGTGTGTTGGTACATCTTTATATCTTGGTAGCCATTATCTTAATACCCATGTGAATATTATCATTGTAGTTAGGTTATCTCATCATTAACTTCCTTTGATTTGTCACGATGCTTGTATCATATCAATACATTTTTTATGCTTACATCTTGTTTCCATTGTGGAACTTGGTCTAAGTCTATAAGTTTTATTATTACAATTGCTCACATAAATAAAAACTTCTGGATATATTTAGAGTTATTTTTTATCCCAACATTGCCTATGATTTTTGGAATGTGTCATTGTTATGTTGCTCACATTATGGTAACATCATTTTGATACTAAAATATTGGTTTTTCTACAAATCTTGATTAACGTGTCAAAATAGTGTTGTTGTGATGCTCACATTTGTAGCCTCCATTTTATAGAATTGGGATTAATTTGTTTCTAAACATGCTTTAGTATACCTTGTTTGGATATCGCATCAACACTTTATTAATATTTAGGCCTTGTTTATTTTAAAATTTACCTAAGTGTTGATATTCTATTTTCATTATTTGCACCAAAACTATCTTTGATAATGTAGGGAGTAGCTATTCTTGTGATTAGATCATAGTCTTGTACTCAATTGTGTTATCCTAGATACGTCTTGATATAAAGTACCTTAGTCAGTGGGTCATTCTTTATTCTTTGGTATTCTTGGTTCATATTTCCTTGAGCCTTTGGATTGGTCACCATTTATTATTCAACATTCTTTGTGACAGTTTGATGTCGCTACACTATTTGGTTTTACCTAGGGTCCATTTTAATCAGCCTTAGCAAAACTTTTTTCATTATGCCTCCTATGAAAAGGATGGGGAATAAAAAATTAGGGTAAAATCCCTTTGTAGATGATAGGATAAACCCAAATTTTGATGACAACACCATGGTTGATCATAGTGGTGGTGAGGAGAATTCTCCTTGAGGAGACTTTAAATTTAATCCCACCCAAATAGAAAACTTCTTGTTTCAAAATAGAAATGAGGTTCTTATGTGTGTTGTAGAGTTAGGGGCCAAGTTTCCATCTACGGTTGATCTCTCTCTCCTGGACGACATGGTTAAATAAGAGGATGAAGTGGAGCATCCTCTATATAAATTTGATGAAGAAGAAGTGCCTTCTAAAAAATATGGAGTATAATCGCATCCCCATTGTCAAAATACATTGCATAGGATCATGAAGAAGATGTTAATCATGAACAAACTCCTTCTCGTGAGAATCGTAAAGAGATACCAACCCAATAGGTTACCTTAGAACAAAAAATACAAGCCCTTTCTCACCAATTGGTAAGCTTGGATTCACATGTTAATAATGAATAAATGAAGGCTCCTAGACAAGAGAAAAAAAATCTTTGTATTAGGAGCTTTATACCAAGACTCCTAGATAAGAAAAACCTAAATTTTTGCATAAAGAGTTATATACTAAGACTCTTCGTCAAGAAAAATGTAAAGAGTTGTATGAAGAGTTATAAAAACATAATAATATTAGTGAAATATCTATAATTAATCATTTATATAGGCCAAAATCACCTATGTAAGGAAAAATCTTCAATCAAGAGTGGTTATCCATGAAGAAAGCCCTTACTGCTTTACAAAAGGAAATTTAGGCAATAGTAAAAAGTATCAATTTGAGGATCTATGCCCATATCCCTTTGACATGGCTATGCTGCAAGTACCTTTCCCTCGTCACCTTGATTGTCCCAAGTTTGGAAAATAAAAGGGAAAAGGTGATCTAAGGGACCACATTAAAGACATATCAATAGGTCACATTTAGTGATAACTATCTCATTATGTTTTCCCATAGAGTCTAGGGGGTCAAGCACTCAAATGTTTTTAAAATAATACTAAAGGGTCCATTTCTACATGGTCGGAATTAGTAGAACACTTTGTGCCTCATTTATCCTTTAACATGGAAAATGAAGTTACCATTATATATTTTTGTAGTTCAAAACAATGAAACAACGAAAACTTCACTAGTTTCTTATAAAGATGGCGAGGGATCACTAGTCGCTTACCTTGATCCATACTAGAGAAATAGTTGGTTAGCATATTTGTACCTAACTCACACCCTGAGATTAATTTCCACTTGCATATGCATTGTGTAAACTCATTTGAATAGGTTATAGAGAAATCTAGGCAAATTGAAAAATCATTGTTAGAAAAAGGGAATTTTAAACCCTCTTCACACGATAATCACAATTCAAAGCCTAATGAAAAATCAAATTTCATTCTAAAAAATAAAAAAATGTCATGGATGATGATATAACAAAATCTAAATGAGTTCACGAGGTTCAAAACCACGCTCCATTGAAAATTTCTAAGGGACCTCCCGCCCTTGAGTATAAACGTCGCACTTTCACCCCGCTATCTGAGTCTATGTCATCAATATTTAAACATTTAGAGGTGGTCAATATGGTTAAGTACCCAGAAACTATACCCTATGTAGATGACACACCTAAGCCATCATGGTTTAGAGAAAAAGAATATTGTGCATTTCATTGTGTCAAGGGTCAAAAAACTGATAAATGTTTGAAGTTGAAACACTTCATCCAGGACTTAATTGATAGTGGTGATGTGGAAATGCATTTTGTTTCCCTTAGAAATATTCCAATACAAACTTGGGAATTTAAAAAGAACCTTTTCCCAAGCATAAAAAAGGAAAGGAAAAGTTGGATCAAGGACAATCATCCCAAACCAAAAATGCCAACTATGTTGTAAAAACAAATACTCCTTTTGATGCCCTAATTGGTTGTGTACTCCTTTTGATGCCCTAATTGGTTGTGTTAAGCCACCTTTTGAGCATATCAAACCATGTAAGATTAAAAAAAAATGAGTGCACCATGGAAATGTGATGTGCTCACCTTGATATCTCAAAACCTTCTTTGTCTACCCCTTAGAAAAGTCATTATGATGTTTTAGAGCAACTTGAGAAAAATGCCCCCGAGATTTTGATCTTAGATATTATTAGAATCTCTAAAGTTCACAAGGACATCCTTTTTAAAACATTACAAGGGTACAGAGTGTTAGTTGATATTGAACCTACATGCTTCTAATCCATGGTCTCGTAGATTGCTTCAATGGATCATATAACCTTTAGTCATGAAGAGATTCTTGAAGAGGATCCTAGCCATAACTTACCCTTACACATTGAGGTCATTATCAATCGTAAGAAGATAAAAAGGGTGCTTCTGGATTACGGATTGGGTTTGAATATTTTCCCCTTGAAACTAACTTGACAACTAGGTTACACTAAAATTGATCTAGAAAATAAGGTCATCATTATCAAGGCGTATGATAATGAAGAAATAAAATCACTTGACATGGTCACTTTCTTGCTGGGGGTAGGGCCTACTACTCATAATACTAAGTTCCATGTTTTATACTTGGATCTTCCTTACAACATATTTCTTGGTCGCACATGGATTCATGCCATGCAAGTCATATCTTTTACGTATCATCAGTGTCTAAAGTTATACCATGAAGGAAAAATTATTACTATTCAGGGGATTCTCAACCCTTTTCTCATTACAGAGAATTTTTGGGTTATTATGGATGTCCTTATATGGAGATGGTTGTTCTAATTCAATCGAAGACTCTTACCTCATGATTTGATCCAAATAACTTATATGTCAGTGATAACTACACTTCTACATCAGATTCTCTGTTTACTTCATGGGAGATGAACGTTGTTGTAAATGGTTGCAGACAATATTATCTACAACATGGCCTTTTACTTTGCAAGCTCCCCCTATCACCCAAAGCACATGTTAGACCTTGGCATAAATATCAACGGTCCAGAGAAAGTTACAACATAGACACTTTTACTCTTGGTGTTTTAATAACAGATGAAAATATTCTTAACAATATCATCTCCCAACCTTTGGATGATGAGATGGCTCCATGTTACCAATCAACCAAGTATGTTATAACCAATAAGATGATGTAAGTTATGGGATATAAAGGATATGGATCTGGCATCGGAAAACAAGGTATGCAGGAAGCTCTTCTAATACCACATCATAAGGTTTGTAAATATGGTATTGGCATTAGGTTGTATGGTTTTCATCCCTTAGAATTCAAGGCTTCCTCTTCTGGATGTGAAGATAGTTTGTCTGAATACGAAAGTGAAACAGATTCTTGGTGTAGTTTTTACAAAGACCTTGCCTCAACGAACTTATTTTCTAACATGACTATCTTAACTATAACCCCTGTCATATCCCCTACCATTCTAACATTAGACCTTGTCTACCCATCACTTGTTAACTAGGACCAACAACAAGAGGTACCAATTAACATATTTGAAAATGATGAATCTATTGGAAATTGTATGGGTCTGCGTGCTGAAATTCCAATTGATGATCACAAGAAGGTATTTTTCATTAACCTTTATGCATACATGTATTTTGCAGGGAGAGGCTATGTTTTGTAGTCATCAAAATAAAAAAATAAGCAAGGGAAAAATTTCCATAGAGAAGCCTTGTAACAAGAATAGTTCCAAGTAGTACAGTGAATTTTTTTTTGAGGCACTAACAGATGGAAAAAAAGAAAAATTAGTGGACAAATAATTTGACTAGCCTAAGGTTGAAAATCTTGTTTAGACACCATTATAAGAAGGTTGCTTATAATCCAAGTTGCTTATAGAGGAGACCATAGGTGTAAACATTGGTATAAAGGAAATACCTAGGATGGTCAAAATAGAAGGTTCAGTCTCAACCCAAAAATGTAAGACCGGTGTGCTATTTGTACATGAATTTTCAGATATCTTTGTTTGGTGCTATGTGGACATGCTAAGGTTAGATCCAGAATTAGTAGTGCATAACCTAGTTTTCCATGAAGAGGAAAATCCTATAAAATAAAAGCTTACAAAGATGCGTCCTCAAGTCATATTGTTGGCAAAAGAAGAGATGGAGAAATTATTGGAAGTAGGATTTATCAAGCCTATTGATTATTCAGATTGGATTTCAAACATAGTTCCTTTATCAAATAAACCCATCGTTATTAGAATTTATATAGATTTTAGAGATATAAATAAATCTTTTCCTAAGGATGACTTTCCTCTTCCTAATGTCGACATGATTGTTATTTCAACAACTGGTTATGAAATGCTATCACTCATGGATGGTTTTTCAGGGTATAATCAAATTAAAATTGCTAAGGAAAATCAACATAAGACAACTTTTACAACCCCATGGGGGACATTTTACTATCAAGTCATGCTCTTCGGCCTTAAGAATACATGCAAAAAATATCAACATGTTATGAATGTCATCTTTCACGATATGCTACATAATGAAAGACTATGTGGATGAAATCTTTGGTAAATACAGGACTAGAGAAGATCACCCAGCTATCTTACTGCACATCTTTCAGTGTCTTAGAGACTATAAGGTCATACTCAACCCAAAGAAATGTGTCCTTAGCATGCTATTAGGAAACTTGTTAGGATTCATTGTATCACAGAGAGGAATTGAAGTAGATCCTGCATAGGTTACTGCTATAAAAAAAATCCCCCTCCAAAGAACATCAAACAATCAAAAGATTTATCTCCCATCTCACATACAAGTTCCACTCATTTACACATCTTCTAAAGATATATGTTGACTTTCATTGGGGTCCAAGACAACATTAAGCATTTTCTTTTCTTATGGTATATATGTCCAAACCCCCTATTTTAATGCCACCCATGGTAGGTGAACCACTACTATTGTACATCTCTATTACTCAATTTGTAATTGGTGCACTGTTGGCCCAATTTTATATAGAGAAAAATTAAAATGTTTTTTTATTATATTAGTCATATGTTACTTGCTTACGAGCTCAAATACCTGTAGATTGAGAAGGATTTCTCGGCCTTCATTTTTTATTTTCAAAAAATTCATCATTATTTGTTGAATAATAATACCAATCTCATATCAAAAGTGAACCCATTGAAATAATTGTTATAAAATCCTACACTTACATGAAGGATGGTCAATTGTATCATCCTACTAAGTGAATTTTATATTGAGTACGTCCATCATAAATTAATTAAAGGGAAAGTGTTGGCCGATCAACTAGCTAAAGCCTCTTTTCCAGGTAGTGAACCGTTAAGTCTGGAACTTTTAGATGTTCCTACAATGTAACTTTTGGAGTCTGTTATATGGTAGATATACTTTTATGGCTCCTTTACATTTCATGGTTCAAGTGCAATATTTTTTATGAACACTCCTCTAGGATATTTGATCCCTCAAGCATTTAGACTCCAGTTCCCATGTACAAATAATATAGAAAAATATGAATCCCTTATTGTAGGGATGAAACTAGCTATCAAGTGGGACATTAGAAAAGTAAATATAAATAGAGATTCTATGGTGATCATCAAATAGATAACTGATGAGTACAAATTTAAGGATGAAAAAATTCTTCCTTACAAAAAATGGTTGACACTCTCAAGGAGTTCTTTAAGAAAATTATATTCAATTCGATCCCTAGGGGCCAAAATCAAGTAGTGAATGGTATGGCTATAGTTGGGTCTATGTTACACATCCCACCTAGAAAGAATTTTATTCTTCATTGAAAATATATGAATACCAGGATATGACATGCCAGAGTCATGTTTGGTATGTGAAGTTGTTGGTTTATTTTCCCCTTGGTACCTTGACTGTAGTCATTTTTGTACACTTCAAAGAACAGGAAAATGCCATGCACATCAGCCTATCACCTAGAGGGCACTGAGCACTCACCCGAGGCATGCGCAGGCATCAAGCCCCTCCTCTGTGTGATTTGTGTGAGAATGCATCATCTATTAAAGATAAATAAATGTAGAAGAATGGAAAAGAACCATGCATTCATCTTGAGAGCTTATGGTGAGTTTCTAGACTAATGCATCCATTAAGACAAGAAAAAACATTAACAGAATACAAATATAGACCATAATAGAAAGGAAATGCAAAAGGGTTTACATCCATTCATAAATAATATACACAGAATAGATCCATATAGATATAAGTATAAACCAGGAATCACATATATTCATATTCAACATGATTGATAATCACATTGCATTCATTGAGGCCATGACAGAACAATATAACAGTGCATACTAGAGTCATGCATCTGAACTGGACTTACATCCCTCATATTATAAAGAAAAACATAGGACCATCCCCTTGATATTCCATTACTACCACAGATATTGTAAACCCAACCCATAGAACACTCCACAATATTTTTGCAGTGCTTTGCCTCTCATATTCATCCTCTACTCTACTTATTTTTCACCAATTCCACTTTTCTTCTACCGGGTGCTTGAATATATAGCCTCAGCAACCACCTCCAAGCCTTTCTAAAGTTATGGATCAGTTGCAAAGTGTCCAAGGTGGTCCTCAAAGGAAGCATGCCTCTTTCATATCCGAAATCTCCAC
Organism: Taxus chinensis; assembly: GCA_019776745.2. Lineage (NCBI taxonomy): Eukaryota > Viridiplantae > Streptophyta > Pinopsida > Cupressales > Taxaceae > Taxus > Taxus chinensis. The sequence continues at coordinate 674,784,100 of CM034152.1, forward strand.
TCTTTGCAATGATGTCTTTCTAGATCATTCTATCGTAAGGAGTATTCATTTTTTGAGCACTAAGTTTCTAGGATAGCACCTTATCCACTCCGCATGCGCAGTCGGGTCATGCTTTTCCCATGTGCTACCAGGAATGTCAAATGCGGATAATTCCTAAAATATTTGCTCTTCCTTACATGTGAGCCACAGGTTCTGCTAAACCCTTCTAAGAATTTGTCTTGCGCACCTTCACCTTGCACACCCTTCTGTAACTAGGCCTTGTTCACCCACGTGCCTTCTTGTACTTAGCCAATATTTTAGGGGGCCAACATCACCCCACATTATGCCTATTCTCTGTCCTCAGAAATACTCTTCAATAAATAAATAAAGAATGGTGGATCCTTACAAATGGTTGGAATGGAAGAATAAAGGAATAAAGAGATGGGGAAAAGAATGAAAGAATGGGAAACTTTATTTCTAGAGGAGGAGAGGGAAATCCTTCCCTAACTTTGCTTCTAACTTTCCCCAAGTGTCAACTTCACTTTGAGCCTGCTGACAGAGGTTCCCTACCATGGCGCTCACTTCTTCAAAACTCGGTCCCTCCCCCTTAGCACTCATTGTTTCCACAATATCCTCAAGTTTCTTTCACAAATCCTTGAGTGTGTCCATCCTCCTAGTAATTTGGGCATACAACTCCTTCAGCCAGTTCTTGATTGAGCCCTGCAAGGTCTCAATAGCCTCTGATTTCTTTTCTACTTCGGTAAGAATCTTGTCTTCGCTTAGCCCAATTTCCTTTGTTCTTCTCCTGGAACTCCTTAAAATCCATCTCATATGTGGTGACCAGGAATGCTCTCCACTCTATCTCTATTGGTGCAATTGTCATAGGCAACCTCAGCTACTTACACAACAGTCTTTACGTTAAAGAGGATTTTGTTGTACTGAGACAACAATTTCTACTACCTTCATCTTATCCTCCTTTTCATTTCCATCCAACACCTCTTCTGAAAACTCCAAGGAAAGTGGTCACCTTTCCATGGTGAGAATGTGAGTCAAGTCCTCTAGGCATTGCAAGGTTGACCCATACTTTTGTGTGGGTGGTGTCAAGTATTGATGCTTTAGGACAATAACATCCATTATCATCTCTATTTTCTTATACACCTTACGCACCCTTGCCTTCTCATCGTTTAACTCATGCCTTAATTGAGCACTAATTAGCTCTTCCTGCTTCAAGTCCTTGGTCTTTTCAATGATCTCTTCTTCCTTTTTCTCTAGCTCTGCCTCTAGGAACTTTACCTTGTCGTTTCTCCCGAAGATTCTGGCTTCAACTTCAACTGAAACTTTGTTCAGCATGTTACAGATTTTATCATCTGATAATTGTTGAGCATTTACCAAGGGGTTGATTACCTTTGACGTCAAGCACCTTCATCAATGCTCCTTGGCTTACTTCAAATTCAAGCTCATCAATGTGTGACTCAAATTCCCAAGAAATAATTTTCCTTGTTTGAGGGTATGCACCTTCCTCATCAAATGATGCCATGGCCAAGAGTTGCTTCGTTGGCATGGTGCTTTAAAAATGTGCACACAACACCTTTCTTGGATCATCAATGTAGCCCATTCCTTGACCTTGGGTTTCTTCTGAAGCTCTTCCTTCCTATGCACACAACCTTTGGAAAGCTTACAACCAAACTGGGATTTCCTCCCATGCTGCCATATTCTTTTCCTACACTTTCCTTCTCAATTTCTTTCAGCACCACATCCACACTTCATTCCACCTCTTGTTCTACCAAGGTCCTTGATGATTTTTTCCACTTCTTTTTCTATGGCCTCGTCTATCTATTTCCTTTGTGAGGCTTGGGGTCTTTGATATTTTGTAACTTCTTCCCCACCTACCCCCTTGCCTTGGGTCTTAGCTTCTTCTTCATCCTCATTTCCTTCATTATACTCATCTCCTTCTTCTTCCTTGTCATCCTCCTCTTCCTCTCCTTCTTCCTCAGAATTGTGTACTTCGAAAACTGGAGGGTCTTGAGCTTCTTCAGGCTCATCATCATCCTTCTCACCTATGTAGGCTTGTAGGCTCTCCGTTTCCTCTGAATCTACCTTTTCCGTCACCTTTTACCTTTTCCTAACTGGTGATTCCAGCATAGGAGATTCTACTCTTTCTTCCTCCTCTCCTGGTGACTTCTCCTTTGTGATAGGTTCTTCCTTCTATGGCTGCTTCCTCTTCTGGGGTCTTCTCCTTGATTGGGGACTTCTTCTTGCATGTGTAGGTACTAGGTTTTACTGCTTGCCTTTGGCACACCCACCGATTGTGCAGTTTGAACACTTGGTGCCTTTTTCTCCTGCACCATCCTCTCTTTCTCTCTTCCTAGGCACAACCTTCTTCCTTCCTATAGGGTCTTTAGGAATGGAGACATCATTCTCCAAGTATGTGCCTTTTTCAAATTTTGGCCTTATGCGCAGATACACTCTTCCCGCAGTCCTCCTTGTAATTGGCAGCGTTAGTGGCTTCATCATCTGGACCTTGTGGGAGACATACTTCTCCATGTATGCACGTGACTTCTTGGGGTAGATGAGCTTTCTTTGCAGCTCTCGGTGGTCTTGATCTACCTCACTAAGGTTGAACCTTAGTCTCTTGGCCTCCTTGAACCTATTTACTCCAGCTTGGAAGTATTGTGCGGTGAAAGAGAAAGGTAGCTTGCACCAGGGGCTCAATGTCTCATTTGTCAATTTGAATCTGCCAATGTAGAAATGCTTGATACACTACAAATTCTACTTCTCCATCCATGAGTGTTGGAAACTACTCTAGAGATCCTCCATTCTACCCCAAATGCATCATGCATCCATTTGTACCACTTCTCTAAGCGCGCCTTGTGAGTGGCCATCATGGTCTCACAAGTATACTTTTCAAACCTCTTTGTGGGTGATGGGTCCTCTTTTGGATATTCCCAAAAAAATTTTTCTGGCCCATCAGGCACTCCAATCTCTGAGAAAACAATTATAAGGAGGACGTTGCTGAATAGTATCTTCTCACCCTCTTGTGCATTGCTAATGATCTCATCCATGATGAAGGTAGAAAAGTTATAGATGGTTCCCTCTGATATCTTCCGACATACATTTAGCCATGCCTTGTTCACTTGGGTCCATTGTTCCTGATCATTGAGCTTAGTTACCAAGCACATGGCCATCCTCATCACTGGGTCTAGTATCTCGGTGATGTCAAAGTATCGTCGACCCCTTCTTGTAGTCATACACAGCTACAGTCTCCTTGATAGCCTCCTTGTTCTCTTAGGTCATCATCAATGCTATCTCCTTCACAATTAAGGCATGTGAACTTGGATATTAGTTGTGGTGTGATGTGCATCTTGTGCCCCACATGAAGTAAAAGTGATCTTCATGAACATACGACATCAACCATTGATATAGTCACTCAGGCTTGCCAAAGTAAGGTAACTCATAAAGCTGCAACAACCCTTCCTTCTCCAATTTTACCTTTACTTCATCGCTTGTATATTAGCATGCCCTCTGGTGTCCTCTTGTTGGTTGGGTGAACCAACTCCAAAGCCATCTCCTTCTTAGTTGTGTTTGTGTGATGATTATAATCACTCACAACCATCTTTCGTAGATGTGACTCCCACTCTTTTCCTAGTCAATACCCCATCTGGGTACTACATTTCCGCGTACCATTCTTCATTGGTGCTTGCGACAATGGATGTTTGTCTTTCCTTTTCCCTTGCCCTTTTGTTTCTTGGGTGAGATGGTTGCTTTCTTTGGTGCCATTTTTCTGGTCGGTGCTAACACTTAAAACATCCTTCCCCTTGCTCTTCTCTACCACTCTTATCCAATCCCAAAGCTCAACCTTGTGAAGAAACCCTTCTAACTCTGTGCCCTAGCCACCAAACCCTAACTGGAAAAATCCTTCCACAAGATGGCACTTCCTCAACAAATTTTCCCATGCCCGTGTACTCCTTCCACACTAGTTTGCAGATCTACCCTAGTCACACACTTTAGATTTCTTAATTCTTCTTCACACAACTCTTTGGATGCCCTAGTTTGCGAGAGCTTCTTTCAATTTGTAATCGCAAGGTAAAATAACGATGTTGCTGACTCCTTATTTATAGATTTTCCTTCTTTCCAGCATTAAATGTTATGCCACCTACCACCGTACTTAACACTAAATGTAGATTTTTCCACTAAGCTGGCCTTAAGCACCCTTACTCATGTGCCCAATCCTATGTGAAAAAACTTTACAACCTTCTGGCATGCAAATAATCCAACCTGACAGAAGACTCTTACATGCACGTCAACAACGTTAAAGGCACTTCTTCTGTCCTTCACCTGATTTTTTCTCTCACCTACCTCATGTTGTTCCTGCACTTTTTCCTTCTTTGTACATGGTTTTTCTGAAGCCTTATCCTGACACCAACCCTTCTTTTCCACTTCTTTTCCACGCACTTCCTCAACATCACGTGCTTTTTCTCTTCCAACTGGGCCATTCAACACAACTTCTACTACCAGCTCAAACTTTGCACTATTCTGCATTATTCCACCCCACACTTAACCGATGTGTGGTCCTCTGTGCATACACAACCTTTTGAAAGTAATGTGGTTACCAGGAGCACAAAGCACAAAACAAAACAATGAAAAGGAACAAACAACGAGAAAGGGAAACACAAGAAAGAAATATATAAAAGGAAATCCTAAGCTAACTGGAAATACTGCCTTATTTATAAACACTAAGAAGACTTATTTATAGTAGGGCTTCAGCCTACTCCCATTGAAGTGACCAGGTAACCTCATCCCATCTAGTGCTTTTAACTGGCATGTGCCTAAGTCAAGGATATACAAGATAATATAGGGCCCCAATCAATGGAATTTTAATTTCCTAGGATGGCGCAGAAACTTGGAATCATATAACAGTAACCATCTGCCCAACCTCAAACTTCTTGTTCTTGATGTGACGATCATGTCATGCCTTTTGTCTTTTTTTTTTTTCTTCTGACTCCATCTAGCAAGTGATCACCTTTCATCTAATTGCATCAACTTATCAATTATTTCTTCTAGTGTCTGTTGTTCATCAAATTATCCTCCTGTACATGCTATACATAGTGATGGTAACATGAATTCCACTGGTAAAACATAGCCTCTTTGCCAAAACACCAATTGACATGGTGTGGCCTTGTTCAACCTTTTGTAGGTTGTTCTGTATGCCCATAGAATGACTGATACTTTGTCATCCCAATCCTATCTTCCAATGTCACAAATATTAGTTAATGTGTGACTTAGTATCTTATTAAATGCCTCAACAGTTCCATTTTCTTGAGGGTGATATGGGGTAGTCTTATGATGGGCCACCATAAATTCTACTAACAGAATCCTGACTATTTCATTGAGAAAGTGTGTACCCCTATCACTTGTTAAACTTAAAGGGAAACCATACCTGTTGATTATGTTCTCCCATAAAAATTCAGCAACTTTCATGGCAGTGCAATCCTTCGTAGGTGCTGCCTTCTCCCATCTTGTCAAGTAATCAGTGCAAGTGATGATATACCGTGAACCAGTCCTACACGTGGCTGGCAAAATGGGGCCTACAAAGTCAATTGCCCATTTTTCAAATGGTTCTACAGCTTGGCTATAGGTCGTAAAGGCATTTCATCTCTCTTTCCAGGTTTTCCAAGGTGAGCTGGCAATGGTCACAGGCCTTACAAAACTCAATACAATCCTTGTAGATGGTTTCCCACCAAAGCCCTGCTAATAAAATCTTCACACGGTTAGCATTTCCTGCATAGTGTCCTCCTACAATCCCACCATGTGCTTCCTCCATAATTGCCACCTGCTCATGCTCCAATATGCATTGGTGTAGAACCTCATCATGACCTAACTTATACAGGTCTCCACTAATCAACATGTAAGGTGTGATGCGTATTGCTAACTACTTTCTCTCCAGAGCCTTCATCCCTTCCGGTACCACACCTATTTTTAAGAACACTGCGATATCTTCCAAGTCTGAGGGCAGAGTGCCACAACCTAAATAGTTGTGCATCTAGACATGGTATCCTCAATGCTTTTCACATCCTCTCCTGAGTTAATCCTTGATAAGTGGTCAGGTCCTGAATTACTTTTTCCTGGTTTCACGACCACTGTGAACTCAAATTCTTGAAATAATAGGACCCAATAACATATGCACCCTTATAGAATGGGCTTGTTGACCAAGTACTTTCAATGCCATATGGTCAGTGTAGAATATAAATGGTGTTTCCAATAGATACTTCCTAAACTTATGTAGTGCACGTAGATCATAGAAAATGCTTCGTGCTCAGTAGTTGTGTAATTTATTCTGCTAGTGTCAATTTCTACTTGTAAAGCACAAGGGATGATCAACAATTCCCTCACCAAGTTGTGCTAGTACTTCTCCCATAGTTGTTCCTAAGGCATCAACATGCACATGGAAAGGCTTATCCCAAGAAGGAAAACGTAATATGGGTGCCATGACAAGCCTATCCTTCAAAGTGTCAAATGCCTTCTGTTGCACCTCTCCCTAATGAAAGGAACTTTTTTGTTTCAAGAAATTCCTCTAAGGGTGTGGTGATTTTGGCATATCCCTTGATGAACTTCTGTAATACCCCATATGTCCAAGGAATCCACACACTGTGCTTTGACTAGTAGGCTCCCCTAATCCTACAATAACTACAACTTTGGCGGGATCCACTAGTAAGCCTTCTTTGCATATAATGTGTCCTAACAAGGTTCCAAATGGAGTAGCAAAGACACATTTCTTAATGTTGAGGGATATCCTTAATTGCCGACATCTCTCAAACATCAGCCTTAAATTGTCACAATGATCCTTCACCAATCCATACATAGTCCAGTCATCCAGGTAAACTTGGAGAAACTTATGGATGAAGTCCTGAAATGCTTGTACCACAATGCGCGAGAACACAAGTAGGTGCACATTCTTTAATCCAAAAGGCATAACCATGTAGGAAAAAATTCCCCACTCAGTGGAAAAAGTTTTCTTTCTCTGGTCTTTCTTTGTAATCCTGACTTGGTGGTACCCTGAGAACCCATCCGTGAAAGAGTAGACTTCACGCCCAGCTACTCCCTCTAAAATTTCTTCAGTAAAGGGGGTTGGGAAAGGATCGATGACACACACTACATTCAGATCCCTGTAGTCAACATAGATTCTTATCCTACCATCCTTCTTGATACTGATAACCATTGGGCTTATCCATTCTGATTCTTCCACTACCTCAATGATACCTGAATGCTATCATCTTGTCTATTTCTTCCTTGACCTGTACACACAAATTTGGATTCATCTGATAAGGCCTCTTCCAAATTGGGTGCACACCTTCCTTCAACTTGATCCTCATCTCTCCCAAGGAATGGTGAATGCCTTTGAGTTCATGGTACCCACGTGGAAAAAATATTGGAACTCATGTAACAGATCAATGATCTTTGAAACTTCCTTCTCTAACCAATAATCTCTGATGATAGCTTCCTTAGGTTCTGCCTCTGAACCAATGTTAACCTTATTTGTTTTCAAGGGCTCATGGTAGGCACATGCTCACTCATCAATTCTATCTATGACTTCACACGTACCTTCAGAATGGTTAACATCCAAAGTCTCCATCTCTTCTCCATCTATTATATAGACCATCTTTCCTTTTTCTTTTTCCATGCACGCATGCTCAAGTTGTATTTCCTCTGATTCTTCTTCATTGAGGTGCATCTCTAAGTAAGGCTCACCTAGTAGCTCTAATAGCCTATCTTCTACCATAGCACTATCTCCCATTGTAAGGTGCTTGATTACTTACAATTCCTTATCCACTAGATGGTTTGGTACTCCTATACTCAAAATCTTGAATGAGATCAGCCACCAACTCCTGCCAATTACCTATTTGACGACACATCTCTGAATGAATATACCATGCATGTGCACAACCTTGTAAGGTGGAATATAACTTATGCACCCATAATGAAGGTGGTAACGCTTCTGTGCTCCCATCCAGGCCTTCTCACATGCTTGGATATGAAATGAAGCAACATCTTTACCATGGTAGTCTTGTATGACTATGGGTACATTGCTCCTGGAGAACCTTATAGAAAATGTGATCCTCACCTCACCACTCTAGGAGGTTCTCCCGATGTGTATCCCACCAGCATGTTGTAGTTCTAAGTAGGTTATAGTTGAGCATTCCCCCTCTTGTCCTCTCATTTTTCCACTGAGCTTCTATTTCCCACAAGAAAATTTTAGGGTATGCCCCTCTAGAGTAACTTGGAAACTTCTTTCCTCCTAGGTGCTTGACTGAGTGCATGCCTTTGTTACCCTTGTTACAGATCCTCTTAACTATCTCCCAATTAACTCATAAGTCCCATGTGCCCAATTGTCACATGCCACACTAGTGGTATCACTCAAGGACTGAGCATCTTCAAACTGGATAACTCCCTTCTGTGGGGTGAATTATCTCAGGATCTCTGATGGAGTGCACATAGATTCTATCAAGGAATTCTTCTCCTAAGGGCTCAGTATAGGGCACTAACTTCCCATCTGTCAAAGGGATGACCACCCTTTCCTCCTTGTTCTCAAAACTGATATATCCTTTGTTAAACCACAGGTTAACATTGTTCTTGTAACACCATGGGTGCCCAAGTAATGCTAGAAAATTGTCTTGCCTTCAGTGAGTGCCAAGACTTCGAAGTCTCTAGTGAACTTGGCCCCTTGAATGGTGATAACTGCATCCTTCAAGACTCCAATGGGCATTTGCCTTTGTCTTGTTTTCCATATACAACACATTTGAAGATGGCTGTAATGTGGGCCTTCCCATTTGATGCCATGCATCTAAGGTAAGAACATTGACCTATGCTCCCGTGTCAATGAGAATATTGCTCAAAATCCATCCATCAACAACCACATTCAAAGTAATCTCCTTATCATAGTCGAGGTTGTGAGGGGGAAGGTTTACATGCAAAACCTACCTTTTACGCTCTACTTTGGCGCATGGTACCTTCTCCCATAACCATTCTCCTAACAAGGGAATAATATTCTCTTGCCTTAACATTTTACACACTTCTTTGACTTCATCAGGTCCTTCTTTGGAACCTCAACATTCCTTCTTTGCTCCTACTACCTTGGACTGCTCCTTTAGACACTAGATCTCTCCTTGTAAACTCTGAATGACATCCATAGTCTCTTGATACACTTCTTTCTGATGAGAAGGGTCCAGATACTTTCCATGTACTACTTCCTCTCTTGAAACTAGTGTCCTTTGTCTTGGTATCTCCTTAGCACATGTGACCTCTTCTTGCATCGTCACCAACACAGGTTCTAGCCCTGACTCATGCATGCCACTCTTGGCATCCACTGTGAATTGGCCTTCTTGATTCTTACCATCCCAACACCTTTGTCTTTCTAGTGCTACTGATTCATATGCTCATAAAGTTCTGGACACTCCTCATACTTGTGTTTCTTTCCACACCATGAGCATTGTAATAGGTCAGGGCACTCACGTTTGTAATGCTATGTAGATCCACAATTATAATAGGTTCCTTGTGGGAACTCACTCCGTCTGCCGTGGTTACTGCGACCATGAAATCCTCCACGAAAACCTCTTCCATGCATTCCTCCATCTGCATTCCCTTCATAACGTTGGTCATCATCCTTTGAACTACTTGCAAGGCTAGTCTGGTGCACACACCCAAATCAATAACATCATGGATTTGATCAATCAAGTCTGTAATCCTTGGTATCATGGGTTCATAGAGGTACAAATCTTGCAATAGCAAGAAACATTCTTATGGATTGTACGCTGGAGTAGAGGGCATCTACTTGCATCATGATCCCCATGGAAAATCTCACAATCTACTGACATAGTGCACACAAAATTCCAAGGGAAACTATCCTTTGCATGTCCCTCCACTTCACAGTCTGTACACCAAATCCCACTATGAACCTCATGCACTGAGTTTGCAGATAGCTTCTCCAACTACTTGGCCATTGCAGTAATTTGAGCCTCCAGAAAAGGGCTAACACTAGTGTCAATGCTCCCAATAGCTTCAGGCATGCAGGGTAGCTTCCAATGCCTCACGTGGGTCTGTGAAAGTCTTGTGTGACAGAGCCCTTCTAAATGGGTGTTATTAATCCTCTGAAAAACCATTGAGCATGTTGAGAGGGATGAATTGTCATAAGATAGTTTTTTACAAGAGAGTCTTAAAATGCACGTCATACTCTCACACACTCTCTGCCATTCCCTGTTGGATCTCCTTCAGAGTGCTGATGCTCTTCTGCTCAAACTTAGGGATATGGAACTCTGCTAGGAAGGCATTTCTTCAATGCGGTGTAGTCTACCACCATCTGATGGGGGTCATACTTTCCTATACCAACTATGCATGTGTGCCCTTGCAACGTTGTTGCAAACTAACTTGCCTTCCACTCTGGGGTAGTGATCCCCTTTGCGCACCATAGAAATTCACACTTATGCATGTGCTCTGCACCATCTCTATACCTTGGTAATCTGGAAAGTGCAAAGACATCTCAAAGAACACTTAGGGAGGTGGTTGGGGTCCTTGTCCTCCTGATCTAGATCCTTGGTTCCCTCTGGTGTTTCCTCCTCCACCAGATCCACTAGATCCACTAGGTCCTATTCCTCTGACCCACTAGATCCACCTCCATGTAGTCGAAAAGGACCAGAAGTGGTCACACCTAGTGTTCCTAACATCCCACTGAACTGTGTGCCGATGGTTTGTGATATTGTCCCACTACCAGTTGTATGTCCCACGCCACTCCCAGATGCATTACCCAATCCTTGCATACTTGCACCTTGACCAAAGATTCCTCCAAATACAGGAATGGATTACATAACCATGGATATCCCAAATGAGAAATTATATCTCCTAGGTACCGATCATTTACTCCCACTGATACCAACTGGGTTAACAATACTTCTCCCTTGATCTGGAAAACCAAGCACTAAGGTTTGGTTACCAGGTGGGTTCAGATGCACGGTGATGGACTCTTCTTTCTCCATGTGATGAAATCTCATCAGAAGTTGAAGGGGCCTCTCTCCCATGCTTTCCAAGATGGGGTAGCACAAGACTGCTCAAGCTCCACATCCTCTGCATGAACCTCAAATCCTTCCCACAATGTCTACCTCCATAGATCCATCACACTTGTAACCTCACATTGTCTAGTCATCTCCCTTTCATGAGCTTCACTATACTTGAGTTGTCTCTCCTCCCTTTCTTTTTCAGCCGTAATGTCTGCCATCTTCCTCCACCCTAGCTTCCTCTCCCATCACTTAGAGAAGCTTAGCCAGCCATGGGAAATGCTTCTAAACTCAAGGTAATGACCAATATCTTCATAGCCAAAGGAATAGCATGCAAAAATTATCCTCTAGGTTCCCTCAGAAACTCGAACTCAGCAACTTCTAGGTAAGAATACGTAGAAATGGCATATTCAAGAGTATAACTGGTCAACACTCTCTTCCACCAGTGATCAACAACACATGTGTCCAAGTCAGATCTACATCATGCAGCCTCTGATACTCATCTTGGGTCCATACACATGATCTATAGTACCAGCTTGATCTAGATGCGTATGCTGAAATCCATTCATATAGTTCTACTAGGAAGTAAAAGAATGTCTCATACAGCTCATGGTATAGGTTCTCTTCTACCCATCTATGTGCATCAACCTCAGGTCCTAGTGTTGAATCTTTGAGTGAACTCATCCTCCATGCTCTTGAACCATGCTTCAACACTTTCTAAGGTCAGGCACTCTGTCATCACACATCACTGGGACAAAGATGCATGCCATTTCTCACAACAACCTTCAAAAAGAGGTCCCAACAATGGAACCAAGATGTAGTCATTTTTGTACCCTTCAAAGAACAGGAAAATCCCATGTGCACGTCGGCCTATCACCTAGCGGGAACTGGGAACTCACCTGAGGCACGTGTGGGTGTCGAGCCCCTCCTTTGTGTGAGTTATGTGAGAATGCATCATCTATGACAGATACTTAAATTCATAGAAGAATGGAAAAAAACCATGCATTCATCTTGAGAGCTTATGACGAGTTTCTAGGCTAATGCATCCATTCAGACAAGGAAAGCATTAACATAATACATAGATATGGACCATAATAGAAAGGAAATGCACAAGGGTTTACATCCATTCACAAATAATATACACAGAATAGATCCATATAGATATAAGTATAAACCAAGAACCACATATATTCATATTCAACATGTTTGATAATCACATTGCATTCATTGAGGCCATCACAGATCAATATAACAGTGCAGACCAGAGTCATGCATTAGAACTGGACTTAGGTCCCTCATATTACAAAGAAAAACACAGGCCCATCCCCTTGATATTCCATTACTCCTACAAGATCTTCTAAACCCAACCCATAGAACACTCCATGATATTTCTGCAGAGCTTCACCTCTCATCTTCATCCTCTACTCTACTTATTTTTCACCAACTCCCCTTTTCTTCTACCGGTGCACTTGAATATATAGCCTTAGCAACCACCACCAAGCCTTTCTAAAGTTATGGATCCATTTCCAAGTGTCCAAGGTGGTCCTCCAAGGAAGCATGCCTATTTCAGATCCAAGCTCTCCACTCTTCGCAATGATGTATTTTTTGGATCCTTCTATCGTAAGGAATATTCCTTTTGTGGGCACCAATTTTCTAGGATGACACCTTATCCACTCTGCATGTGCAGTCAGGTCATGCTTTTCCTATGTGCTGCTAGGAATGTCAAAATGTGGCTAAGTCCCAAAACCCTTGCTCTACCTTGCACGCGCCACGAGTTCTACTAAACCCTTCTAAAACCCTGTCCCTCGTGCCTTCACCTTGTGCATGCCCTTCTCTAACTAGGCCTTGCACACCCAAGTGCCTTCTTGTACTTAGCCAATATTTTAGGGGCATTGGTGCAATCATTGTAGCCCATCACTACACCATGGAATTTTTCAAAGTGGGGACTTTATCTCATTGGTAAGCTTACCCCTACATATTCTAATGGTCATATGTTCATTATTACTGCCAATGAGTACTTCAAGAAGTGGGTAGAGGTTGTTCCTCTCACCTATGTCACAGGTGCACAAATATTAATGTTTATATGAACCATATCATTTACTGGTATGGCATCCCATCTGTCATTGTTGTTGATAATGGTAAGTATTCAAAAATAAAATTGTAAAGGTGTTGTGTTAACAATTTCAAATCTGACTCAATTATTCAAACCCCTATTACTCTCAAGGAAATGGCTAGGTTAAATCCTCAAATTCTACCCTTGTTCGTAGTATGGAGAATATGGTGAATAAAACTAACCGTAATTATCATTTACAGATTCATCCTACCCTCTGAGCTTACAGAACATCCATTGACACCCATACGGGTACTACTCCATATTATTTATTCGTTGACACAAAAGTCGTATTACCCCTTGGGATCGATATCCCCTCTTTGCGCATAGAGCTAAGATATTACTTGGATAAAGAGGATGATTATAGAGTAGCTTGGCTAACAGAGATCGAGCTATTGTATGAGAAGTGTCTTCACGCCCTTGATCCCCTCAAAGTGTATTAGAATTGAGTGCATCAAGGTTACAACAAAATAATCATACCTCTCCAATTTCAGGTAGGATACCTTGTTCTAGAGGAAAATTAGATCAATACCACCAAGGACTGTGAAAAGAAAGGTAATTTCTAGCCAAACTGGTTAGGACCATATGTTGTAGTCACTAAATTTGGTTTAGGTACATACAAGCTTGCTCACTCTAATGGTGATGAAATTTGGGAACCCATGAATGTGATGCATCTTAAGTGTTTGTATGCTTAAGTATAGGGTCCCGAAAATATCATATAATATATATATATATATATATATATATATATATAATAAGAAATATTGAAGAGAAATTAATGCATCCAAGTGTGAAAACCATGTAATTGTGGAACTTTGGACAAGTCCTTTGGTGAAAAATGGTTTTCCATGCCATTAGAGGTTCTGTTGTTCACAAGCATCTCATATTTAGGATGATGAAGGCTTTATCCTAAGCTACTTTTGAGCCTATCCCTCTTGGCCTTGATTTGACTGATCCTACTTCTATATACAATAGATTTACCTTTTTACATTCCCATCTAATGTTGGGGGTAACTTTGCATCATCAATTCTTGAACATATGCATGACATTATTTCTTTGTACATCCCATATATCGCTGGGGGAATCCATGTTTCTTCGTTTTATTGAATATAGTGTTGGAAAAATTCTAGAAAATCTCCAAAACATTCATATAACTTTTGAAAATCCCAAAAACATTCAAATGTGTTTCATTGAAAAAATAAAAAAATTGATATATGTCTCCTAGAAAACTAAAAAACAATAGAACATTGTCTCAAGATAATACCAAAAACAACGCAAAACATTTCAAGAACTGTACCACAAAAACAACATAGTAGTTTTCTTACTTTAGTTGTTTGATTGTACATAGTGTTGTCGCTTTACCTTTGTTATGTCTATGTGCTCTAAATTGAATTCATTTTTTAATTTGTTGTGGAGTTCATGGGGTTCATTTTTATCTTTCATGCTTTGATATAGTTGTGTTGTTTTTATTATATTTGATTAACTTGTGATTTTATTGTTTTATTCTATAGTGTGTTATCATTTCATCATCAATATCATCTATCATCACATATAAACATCATCACATAACAATAAATGCTAAGCTACATCATCATACAAATGAAAATTAAACATGTATGCTAAGCTAACCTCATATCATTTCATCAAAAGTGGGGCAATAGGGAATATCTTTATCCCCCTTTTTCATAGACCATGGTAAAAACATGGGCTAAACATGTTATCTCATAAACATAATATGTGTTGATCTACGTTTCCTGCTTCATGTCCAGATGAGTGTACGAGTAATCAAGAAACACATGACAATGTCTAGTATACATGGGCTTAGTACCTTGGAGATGGAGATGGAGATGGAGATGGATACGGGCACAAAAAAACATATGCATCATATCAAGAAGCTAGATCTATAAAACTGAAATAGATAAGATTAGATATAATATGTGGGGGTTGCCTAAAAAGTACTAGCTCCAAGAGGATTTTAACTCCCTTGGAGGATGTCAACCCCCGTGTCAGAAAAGATAATAACAAATCGTGAACAGTAGTAAAAATGACAAGCAAATGAAATAACAAGAGGACTTAGCTTATGCTCTACTATGGAGATGAACCAGGCATCAAGATGGTCAGATAATGAATTATGATAAAGATTTCTCCTTCAAACGGGTAGAACTTAGTTAAGTTCTTCCTTTTCTTCTATAAGCCTAGGTCTCTCTAGGTCTTTAGTCCTTTTCTAAGTCTTCCATCCAGGGTCTTAAAAAAATCTCCCTCTTCTTGACATATGGGGGAAAACCCCATATTTATAGCTTAGATGTGAGACTAAACTGCAGGTTAAATGATACCCAGGGTGGAGTAAAGTAACCTGAGTTAGGGATATGATGTGATCACATGTGGACCATAGTTTGAATTATTAAATGTTGTGGGGGGCATGGTGGGTGAGAAGATTCCATTTTTTAAAAAAGGGTGTCGGATGGGTGCATTTTAATACTCATGAATTAAATAATTTATGAGATATGGGGGATGATGCCAAAAATGGAATTATCAAATGGGTCCATATGGATCCCATTGATAATCAATCAAATAATGTGAGAAAATAGATAGCATTTTATTTAATTTAAGAGAAAGAGATGCGAGAATGGAAATTGCATGAATGTGAGATATCGGAGGGGTGCTATATCGAAAATAAGTGTCTACATTTGCCCCTTTTGTCAAGTGGCTTGTGATAGTAAGCCATGAGACAACAACAAAAAGGGTTATATGAAAGATATGTCCAAAGATGGATGAAGACTTGACCAAAGGCAAGCTGCCCCTGGAAAAAAAAAGGATTGTAATAAATAAATAAAAAGTATGGTGGCGACTCCAATATCACATCGGTAAAGGATGATTGTAGTCTCAACAGAGACATATGACAACGTTCTATAGACCAGTGAGTGGGTGAAGACCATTGCAGTATGGATGTAAACCAAGATGACCAATGGTTCATAGGAAAACATCAATATATGTGCAACTAAATGTGAAAGATGTGTGTAATCCTTTGCTTGCAAGGAATCATGTGAAAAATAACAAATAAAAAATCATGCGTCCATAAAAGGGATGTGGATGAAGATAATGATGCCCCAGCATAGGGCATGAGAAAGACACAAAGTGAGTTATTTGACAAGTACAAGGAAAAATGGGTGCCCCAACATAAGACATAGATGGAATAATCATAAATTTGGATAAGATGAGCAAATATGATGAAAAGATGAGATAAAAATGCCCTATAAGGGTAATAAATATGATGGCAATCATGTTTCATAGGAAAGATGCATAAGAGTTAGCAAATTAGAAGGTGAAGAAGACAAAGAAGTCTTATTTCTTCAACAAATGTGATAGAGATATTTTTGTGACAAAACAAAAGCAGAGAAAATATTCATGGAAGAGAACCAAATTAGATAGGTGATGGCTGTTATGGTATCTTCCAAGAAAAAAATGTCAAAAGAAGATGGCAAGAGATTCTTAGAAATGGATATGATGATGTCCCTATGAGAGGTCTGACAAAGATAAAAAATGTGACAAGGTTCTAAAAAAGAGAGGAGGTCAATGTTATAAAGAGAAGAACAAGAACGGTAATGAAAGGGATAGATGGCGATACATAAATAGAGAAACATTGACATTGACTGTGAATGCCAAATGTAAGGGATGTTGAGAAAGAGAAAAGGGAATAGACAGGAAGATTGATTGATTATGAGAAGAGTAAGAAATATTAAATATGAAGGTGACAAGGATATGGGATAGAGAAATGGAGACGGAGGAGGAGAAAATAAAGAGTGAAAGGGGAGGAAGAAGATAACAAAGAAGGATTATAGAGAAAGGGGGAAATGAAGAAGGAAAAACAAAGAGAAGAAAAGAAAAGAATAGAGAAGAGGATGAAATCATGAAAAAGGGAGAGAGTTATTCAAGATGAAAGGCGTGATGAAGGATGGAGCAGAGGAAAACAGAGAGGTAATGGAAAATGAAAGAGATAGAAAAAATAAAATTGAAGAAAACAGATCATAATGAGGAAATCCAAGGAAAATAATATGGAACTGACCGCATGGAAATGCATGTGGATGATGAGATGATAAAGGAAATGGGATAACACTAAAGAGTCAAGTTTTTGATGGGGAAGTAAGGAGGAAGTGTGAGGTAAAACAGGGAAGAGGATGATAAAGAGGAAGTGAAATAAGACAAGGACAAGAAAGAAGGAGAAGACAACAGAGAAAATTATGTAGAAGGAAGGGAATCAAGAATGAAGATATTTGGTAAAGAGTGAGAAGCATAAGGAACGTAAAGAGAAACTTAAGGGAAGGAATGACATCGATTGGAAAGGAAATGGAGATGCATGAGATGAGGATATGCTAAAGATGAGAAAATAGAGAGAAGGTGTATGATGAAGACAATGAAGAAATTGGAAAGGAAGAATGGCAGATAGAGAGGTGGTGAGGAAAAAGAAAGGGTGGGATAGGAGAGGCAATGCCAATGAATGGATGTTAGTAGAAATCCACCAATAATGATCAGTAGGAAAAGATGAGCCAAAAGATAAGACAAGGAAGAAAGTAAAGGAAGAATGAGAGGGGGAACGCCAATGAAGGGACATTATAAGAATTCCTCCGATAATGATCAGAGGACATAGAGGAAGGAAGGGATGAAGATAGAATGTAGGAGGTCAAAGAAAAGGATTCAAGCTGTGAAGAATGAGGATGAGTAATTTTTAGGAGAGGTCCATCAATAATTACTAGCGTGAAAACATAATATTATGATGAAATAATGTTAGGAGAAGATCAATGATAACGACATGTAAGTATGGGGGTAGGTATGTGGGAGAACTCTAGAAGACAGAGTGCAAAGAGTAAAGAAAGGAGGGATGATGATGTTTAGGAAGATGAAGATGAGGAGAGGATACAGTAATGAATGAGAGATAAATGAAGAAACTAGACATAAAATAGATGGAGAATCAATGGTTAAGTAAGATTACCCAGTGAGGGATGATGGAGATGAATAAGGGACTAGTAGGAAATGGTGTTTGCAAGAATGAAAGAGGAGGTGAGAGGATGAGGAATGCTGAGAAAATGTAGATGGAGATAATTTGGGGTAGTGGGGGAGTGAAAGATGAAAAATCATTCTTAAGAGGGACTCTTAAGTAAGATCCCCATGCTGCAGGAGGAATTAAGTAAGATCACCAAACTGACAATGACAATATGGAAGGAGAAAGACAACATTGTATTGGATGTAGGTGTGGAAGGGTTGGTTGGAATGGATGAGTATGATGAGAGGCAAGATATAGAAGATGAGGAAGAGATTATGGGAGATGGAAGGATCAGACGGATAACCATTCTTAAGAGAAAGTCTTAAGTAATATTTCCCTACAATGGAGATGATTAAGTAGGATCACCAAACCGAACAAGAAGAAGAATAATGAAAAGACTGAGAAGTGTATACCAAAATGAAACAAAAGATGAAAGGAGGTGATAACAATGTGATAACAAGGAACAAAGGAGTGTGACATGAATGGATGGAGGAACATATGCAATGTATATGGAGAGTGTAAGGGCAATCCTTAACTGGGATGCCCACGTGGCGGTAATGATGATGTAATAGTGTTAAACAGAAAAGGAAGAGTGGAAATACATTTGTGGTGGTGATTCTCATCTGTTGAAAGAGAAAATGGCGGGGAAGCTTCTACAGCAGGAGGATCCATGGAAGAAGATATACCTTAACTAAGTTTCTCTGGCTATATGGATGGTTAAGTAAGATTATAAAACTAAAAGCGGAGTGATAAAAGAAAAACTTGAGGAAAGACGAGTAAGATATCTGGCATCATGCAAGGGGACAGAAAGGTGAGAAGGATAATGTGGAGACAAATGTTGATTAGTGGACATAGAGAGTGAGGAGCAATGGATCAAAGATGGTGTTGAACATGTTGAGAGATAAGGAGTTGTAGGATAAAAAAAATTGTCTTGAGAAGGACTCTCAATTAGGATTTGCAAACTGTAACGATGATCAAGTAGAATTTGTAAACTAAAAAGTGTATTTACAAATGCATTCATGGAGATGATGGATAGAAATAAAATTCATTGGGTGAAATTTGATGTAAAAAATATGATTTAGAAGAGATGAATGGAAAATAGTTGTAGGAAGGGTGTACATGGAAACTATGTTTCAAAATGGATTGGAGATAAACAAGAAAGGGTTACCACTCAAGGCATTACAGTTGTAGCCAATAACATGTGTTAATACATAACCAACGATAGTTAGTTATACCAAAAGACCATGAGGGAAATGTGGATGAGATATTCTCATAACCCTAATATTGACATGAAAAAGGGATCAAAGATGTGACTTGTACACGGGAAGAAGGATCTCCAAAGGTTTTGTTCCTTAAATCTATGCCCTAGCTTTGGGAAGGGAAAAGAACAATAGCAAAAAGATGATCAATGCAGGAAGCTCTCAGAAAATATTGATAAAGGAAGGT
Organism: Taxus chinensis; assembly: GCA_019776745.2. Classification (NCBI taxonomy): domain Eukaryota; kingdom Viridiplantae; phylum Streptophyta; class Pinopsida; order Cupressales; family Taxaceae; genus Taxus; species Taxus chinensis. The sequence continues at coordinate 674,803,715 of CM034152.1, forward strand.
TGATCAATGTGGAAAACCTTACAGATGCCATAATAATAGAGTATCCATCCTTCAAGGGTATGGTGTACTTTATACATAATATGGAGGAAAAAAATAATGTGATAGCCATCCTTCAAGGGATCGGTCTATATCCTTTGATTTTGCTTAGATTTTGATTTGTATACTTTTTTTTTTGCATGAACAATTTTCCTTCAAGGGATCAGTTTGTTTTTAGTAACTTTGATTTTTCCTTTTACATACTTGAATTTGAGCTTCACATGGGGGAAAGATGAGAATAGATAAGTAAAACACTTAAGAGGGGATAAGGAATGTACAAGAGACACCCTGGACCCTTCGCATGGCTGTAATAGGAGAACAAGAAGGTGATGGATGTAATGGTTACGGGATCACATCAAAGTAGTGAAGATGGATTAGATAATTCAGATTATTACAATGAAAAATGGAAGGGGCTAAAGATGGCATATCAATCTAAGGATGTAACTCAGATCCATTAGTAGATATATTAACAATATCTTGGTCACAAGTGTAATGCTTTAAGAGGTTCCATTTCTGGTTTACCACCACGAGAGAGAAGATAGTGTAGTTGCAATAAGATGAGATGATAGCTAAGCAGGAAACACAAACTATGTCCTCAAGGAAAAAAACATAGGACCACAATGGTGGATTTAGATGAAAATAAATGATGACCTAAGAGAGAAATAAACATAGAAGGACAATTATGGCCTTAAAGGAGGGCTTGATGAAATAAATAGTGTCCCAAAAGAGACAAAAAAATAGCCACACTGGTGGAGTTCAAAACAGATGGTGCTGCAAAAGAGACACAAATATAGCCACAAAGGTGGACTTGGAGAAAAAGGGGTCCATTAATAGAGAGACAAACATGGCCTCAAAGGAGGGCTTTAATGAAAAAGATGAGGATCTAGATATAATTAATTTAGATTGGATGGATGTGAAGGAGATAGATAAAACAATGTCAAAGAGAAAATTCCCCTAGTAACAAAGGAGTTGTACAAATGAGATTCTCAAGGGCAAGGGAAGGTTGTTTCCCCAATGAGTTAAATGTGAAGGAGGTAAAGGATGTCAAAAGAGATAAGATGAGATTGTTTTAGATTTGGATGGGGTAAATGGTTGGAGACCACAAGTTTGCTTAGTAAGATAAGTGGCATTGATAAACAATGGAGGGAATTTGTTATGAGGAATGACATAGGCTAGAGGGATGTTAAGGGATGATATGGATGGAGAGATCATGGGAGATCCAACAGATGGGATATGGATTGGATTCAAGGTAGATGGAGAAGGAACTTTCCCCTGAATGAGGAAATCATCTTTCTCTATAAGATTGTGGAGGATTTACTGAAAGGCCTTACAATGTTTGATGTCATGACCTGGGGTACGATGATAAGTGTAACTGCAATTAGGATTGAACCATGATGGTTTGGGACCATAGGGATTGAAGGCTTTAAGAGGAGGAAGTTTGATGGTAGATGTTCGAGTTAAATGTTGAAAGATGTCTGCGTATGACCCCATTGAAGTGTCATGAGGAAGGTAACTTTTGTAGGTTTTGATAAGATGTCTCAACTTAGCGTTAGGAGAAAACATAGATGTAGATTGGATGTGTGAATTTCATGTTTTGGAGGAAAAATCAAAATTTTTTGAAGGATGATATTTTTTGGATGTGGGTTGATTATTGCAAGATGTCGTAGATGGAAAAACTGAACCTGACATGGATGTTGTGGCATTGAATTATTGAGAGGAGGGGAAACCTAAATGTTTTCGAGGATGCGTAGGGGACTATTGGGGATGTTTTCCCCAAGCCTTAGAATTCAACCGAGAAGATTTACCTTTAGCAGGGATGACAATAATTTCAACCGGAGGATCCAATATCTATGGTGTGGTTATTAATGGAGAAATTGTTCTAAAACAAGATGAAGATGTTAATTAAGAGATAGGTGTTTGTATGATGTGATTAATGATATCTATGTGAGACATGGATTGTGTCAATTTGGGCATGGAAAGAGATGAATTTTTAGAGGGAGAAGGTAAGCATCTTTCTTTAATTTATGTGGATGTGTTGGTACAGTAGGTGATTCAAGGGGTATATTTGATAGGGTTAAAGATCGAGAGGATTGGGTTGGTGTGATACAAGGATTAGGTAAAGAATGGGTGTTGTGGCCATGGGCAAGGTTGTCAAGGTAGAGATAAGTGGGCTTGTTGATATGATAGGTATAGGGATCGCTGGGATTGATAAAGATGTAGGCACTTTTGGAATATGTGGAGATGTGAGCGATGTGATAACCGATGGAGTAGACCTTATTGGTAAGGGTAATGCAGCAAACGTAGGAGCATTTTTTAGATGTAGTAGTAGAAGGGAATAGTTGTTTCATAAATTTTTTGAGGGGTAAGAATGATATGTTATCTAATGGGGTTGATGTCGAAGGTAGGGTTGTAAGGGTGCATGTAGTAGAACTGAGTTTTTTTGGGATGGTTGTGAGTAATGTAGGTGTAGTAAAAGGTGTATTTGAGGTAGATATGGGTGAAGAAATAGATGGGAGAGATGTAGGGATATGTGTGGGGCCGAAACAAGTGCTAAGGATGAATCTAATGTGATAGATTGGGGTATGTTTGAAGTGGCAGAAATGGATGATATAGTTGAATTTGATGTAGACTTGATAAGGAAAGGAGAAGGTGTAGGTCCAACACAAGTAATAAAAGTTGATGTAGGCGTGATAGGTTCTGAATAAAAGGTGGGAATGATGTCCACTGTGGGAACATGTGGAGTTGGTGATGAGATAAGATCTTGATTGACAATGTCAACCATACAAGTGTTTGATAGTTGAGATGTAAAGGGGGTGACGTGATTTGTTGGTGGTTGGTTAGTTTGCATAGTGGAGGTATCAATTTGGATATCCCCTTGATTTATAAGTTGTTGGACATGATCTTTAAAGGAATGACATCTCTTAATGTCATGACCTTTGACTCGATGATATTTACAAAAGTGGGCCTCGTGATACCAAATAGGATTGGCTTGCAAGTTGTCTATGGGTCGTATAGGAGGAAGTTGGATACATTTTATGCTCATCAACTTATCAAATACAAAATTATATGATTCTCCTAAAGGAGTGTAGTTGGTTGTTTATTGAGGAGATCATTGTTGAGACCATGTGCTTGGTGTATATGGGGATGAGGATTTAATGACCATAGTGTGGGCCGTACCTTTAAATATGTCATTATGTGTAAATGGTTTGGTGGATTCAATTTTTGATTTAGTTGAACTTAATTTAAGATGACCTTGCTTAATGGCACGGGTTTCGAGCCATTGTGAAAGCTTCATCAAAGGTTCAAAATGATTGGATCTGCAAAGTGGATGATATATGTTTGGCACATGAACGCAAGAATAATTTGATGAGTTCGGTTTATGGGATAGTGAAGGATAGTTGGTTTATAGCATCATGCCATCATGCGACGAAGTTAGTGATGGAATCATTTTCATACTTTCAGATGGTATATAGATAAGTGATATTGGTCTTGCGTGCGATATTTATAGAAAAGTGTTCTAAGAAAAAATGTGCAAGTTGGGTGAAAGAGAATATGAAATGTCATGGGATACTATGATACTAGTCCAATGCGGGACTAGATAAAGACATGGGGAAAGTGTGAAGAAGTAAATCATGGTCATGTGCAATAAGACAACATGTGTGTTTAAATGTGATGAGATGTTGTTGGGGATCTTCTGTATTATTGAACTTATTAAATAAAGGAAGTTTACAATGAGGAGGGTAGGGTTTGATTGGAACTGATGGATGAATCGATTCGTTACAAATTTGTTCATAGGATAAGGGATTTTTGGGTGGTACAGTAAGGGTTTCTAAACTAGCTAACTGATTCATTAAGGAATGAATTGAATTACTTGAGGTGTTGTAAGGTTGAGATTGGATCGGCTATGTGGTTTGAAAGGTAGTTTGATTAGGAGAATGATAAATTTGTGGGTGTGTGGGTAGTTAAGGAAGCGTTTGATAAGGTGGCTGATAAGTTTTTGGATAAGATGTTTGCAGAATGGTTTTGGAAGATAGTTTATTAATTTATGGATATGTAGGTGTTGGAGGAGTTGCTTGGCAAAGACTAACATGTGTCACAAGTTGGAATTTTTGTATAGGTTGATGTTGAGCGATAAGGGCATAATGATGAGTGGGGATATGTGTGGTAAGAATTTGAAATGGTTGGACATGCCTATTAATAGTGGGTGGAATGTGATCCACTAATTTTGGAGATTGGGAGGATTGAGAGATTGTAGGATTTTTTTGGAGTAAGAAGTCATATATGGGGTTAGGAGGAGATTTTAGTGTATCTAGAGGAGTAGGAGATGGTGATATGATTGGTTTAGGAAGACTAGATTGATGATAGATGTGCGGGTTTGTATCAAGGTAGGGAGGATTTTGTATGACATGGTTCTCCTGAGGTGAGACCATGGAGACTGGAGGTTGGGTGACTGAGAACATGGTTTTGAGTTTAGAATCATGTTGAGTGAGATTTTTAGAGGAAGGAACTTTATTGGATAGATAATATTGTTTGTTTATTTCAATTTGGGAGAGAGTGTCAATAGGTTTGAAATAGAGAAACAATTGTTTATGTATATTGTTGACAAACAAATCAAGAATAATTTTTTTTAGCATCATGATTAATTTAGAGGATGTGAACAGAATAGAAAAATAAGTAATGAAGGTGCCTAAAGGAGTCTAAGGCTGATTTTAGACAGTTATGGATTGGGAGATGTCTAAGGTGGTTTCCTGTTGGGTGTTTAGGTCCCAATCAGTTAACTAGGTGAGTGGAATGTTTTGATGTGTTAATTATGTTTGTGCAGTCTCAATCAGTGTATGATATGTGAAATGTAGAGGGTTCAATCCTTTACTTAAGCTATGTGATCAGGCAGGATGTAGAAGGTTCATTTTAGACCAAAATGAAATGTGACGTTTGATGCATATAGCTACTTAGGAAAGGGAAATTTCGATGCAGAAAAGAGAAAATAGGGAAAAACAAGAAATACTTGGAGAATTTCTTATCCTGGTTATTTAAGTGCATGTGATAGTGATGTATTTTGAGAGTGCCAGTTAGTGACCTTAAACATCCAGGTACCTTGAAATGGCACCATTTAGAATTTTAGATGCGGCTAATAAGTTTCTTTTTTTGTTTTGCAAAGAAAGAGATATCTAACGGTGTTGTTGGATAATCGCAGATTTATTGATTTCACTTGGAAAATAAGATAAATATAATTAGTTGATATGGTTAAGAAAGAAGATATAGATGTTGTCAAAAGGTTACTTCGTCAAAACAAAAAAAAAAGGCAAGATAACAATAATTAAGCTTAATTAATTAAAAAAAATTGTAGACTGATATTCATATACAATAACAGGAAATAAGCTATTAAAGCTATTAATAGACTTTAAACGATTAAATGCTATAAACTATAAACTATAAAACTATAGTTTATTAATAGACTATAAACTAAGATTGGTTTTCTTATTAAAATAAATAATTAAATGCTAAGATATATTATAAACTATCCATAATAATAATAATAATAATAATAATAATTATTATTATTATTATTATTGTAAGTACACTTCCAATAATTTGGCATCTTGTTTTGAAAAATTTAATCATAAATGGATCTTTCCCCTTACTTGTCTTCAGGCCTGGGAACAATGGGACTTTCCTTACAAGCATTGTGTGGTGAGGAGATTATGGCAACTAGTTTTACCTCACACCATGTGGTGAGTTTGGAAGGCTTGTAATGGTGGCATTTTTAGAAATACTAGAAAGCTATGTAACAAATTCTACAAAGAAATTATCATTGCTGTGCAGGAAAATATTGCAAGATTTAAACCTCCTAAAAATAGACTTTTCCCTGAGGAAGAAGAATACATTCTGGCTGATTGGAATATTGACATTGTCTTCAAAAAGAATAACAATGGTATGGACAGATCCACTGTCTGATGGATTAAGCCTCCCAATGCTTGGGATAAGTTAAATTTTGATGGGGCCTCAAAAGGTAATCCAGGAGATTCTGGAGGTGGAGGAGTCATCATAGATCAAAGAGGTTGTTTTGCTGCTATTTTTTTGGGAAAATGGGTAAGCAAACTAATCATTACTCTGAATCTCTTTCTGCTCTATGGGGAATAAGGCTCGCCGGGGATTTTAATATTCTGAATATTATAATAGAGGTTGATTCTCTAAACATTATTAATCTCTTAAACAAAAAACAACCCCCCAGCTAGTCAATTAGAGATTTTATTGTTGAAGCTACTGATATATGCAAGAGTTTTGAAAATGTTAAAATCACTCACACCTATCGGGAAGGCAATAGGGTCACAGATGGTTTGGCAAACTTTGGGGTTAACAATACTTTTCAAACTTGGCTAAGGGGGGACATTCTACCCACTCAAGTTAATAAAGACATCATCAATGATTTACATGGCTTGGAAAATAATCACTAATGGCTGTAATGTTTATGCTAAAGAGCAGATTCTTAAGTACAGAATGATGACATCATATAATATTTGTGTGATTTATGTGATTTGTGCAAACTGGACATCCATCATTACTTATCATAGGGAGAATGCTAAGAAGTGGGTCACTAATTACAAAGTATGGTCTAATAATTACATCTTTTATCATGGATGGGAGAGATTCAAAAACAAATCTAAGTCTGATACGCATAGTGCTAAAACTTTTACTATTGCGGGCAGAGTCACTAGAAAAATGGGGGGTCTACCTTGCAAGATAGAGCCCACCCATAATCCAGCATGGAAAGAGGATGCAGGGCTCTAGAACTATCTTCAAATTGGGGGTCTTACAAATTTTATTGAAAGAATTCAAGGTTTTCATTAGGATATTTCTATTAAATTTGCTCAGGGATGGAAGAATCGGGTTGTTAAATACAACAACATTGAGGTTGAGATAACAGAGGAGCTCATCTCCTAGATCATGGGGCTCAGTCTTGATTACACCAAATTCTTTAACAAGAGGGTGGAAAGAGAGGTGGAGGAAAAGAAATTCCTGGACGAAGGGGAAAATCTTGAGTTTGTGACAACCGACATCAAGTTGACTTCGATTCCTGAGCCTTTTGTTGAGCTCACCAGGATGGTTATTAGGTATGTAACTCTTGAGGGGAGATTTGTTACTATTCCTTAAAAACATTTGATATTTCTTAACCAATTTTGTAGAAACATAATAATCATCTTCCCTCATTACTTGTTAAACTCGCTGGAGAAATCCGTTTAGGAAGTGCAGAATCATTCTAGGGCAATTCCTCTACATCAAGGGCTAATTCTTCTTATCCACCGCCATTGCTCAAACTGTCCCCACTTGAATCCTGCTCCACCCTCTCCCTCCATTCCTCCCCCTTCCCCCACCACCTCCATTTCCCCCTGCTTGAAAGGAAGATTGAAACTGCTTCATCTAGCAAGAAAAGGAAGGGCATGAAAACTAAGGTCCCTACTTCTCATAGGGTTCTTAGAAGCCACAAAGACCTCGAGCTTGCCGATAACCTCCTGCACATTATCCAACCAATGGAGGAGCCTAAGGAGGAGGATTTGATGGTCAAAGTGGGCAGGATGGAAAAGGAAATTCAAGAGCTTAAAAGTGTTATCATAAATATGGAAAAAGCTAAGGGAAAAAGAAAACTTCAAAATGATGATGAGGAGGATGTTATTGCTGAAGTGTTCAAGAAGCTAAAATCTTTGGATGGTAGACTGGGAAATGAAAAAATCCATAATGACTGCATCCTATCTGCCCTTAAAAGTATTTACAATTTCATCGAACAACATGTTCATAGTGTATGCAGCCTCAGCGGGATTATTGAGGACATTTGGGGCCCCAAAGAGAAAAGAGATATGGCAATTGCTCAGGCAGGTCTGAAAGACCCTTCTCAGGTCACAGCCATTGCATTCTTTTTCTCACTTCAAATGATCAAAACCAAGATTGACCGGGCTATCAAGTGATGTGGGGTTGTGCTGTTGTTTATTGGCTGTGAAGTTGCTGATGACTGATGGTTTTGGTGCTATTTTTTGGCAGAGATATTCTATGATAGATATATCTTGTTTGTTTTTTGATCTCTTTTGCTATTTTTTGGATCATTGTATGTCTGGATCCTTTCGATTAATATGTTGTTTTATTTGGTTGTTGAGTCCTCTGAGGTTGGTTGTTTTGCTTTTCTATGGGCTATTTCTTCTGCTTTTGGTATTTGGCTTTTGAGCCGTTTTGTATACAGGGTATAGTCCCTTCAAAACTATTTTCCCTTTATATATATATATATATATAATAATAATAATAAGGATAATAATAATAATAATAATAATAATAATAATCTATGCAAGAAACTATGAAATGGATCTAACAAAAAGAATTTGGAGTAGATTAATCGATTCAAAATCAACTCGAGATGAGGAATGCATCTAGCGCTTCAAGTGGAACAACGCAAGTGTTTTATAGATTGTGGATGGTGTCTATGCTATAGTTGGATTATTTTCAGTCAGACTTACAAAAGGTGTCTCAACTTTACACACCCACATGTGCCGGACCAATAAATTAACTTCCCACCACAGCAAACACCAAGGGGTCATTCCACATGGGGAAGAGTTTTTCCAAAAAGCAGATCAATTTATAAAGATGATGAATCATTTGATGGAAAATCAAATCAAATCTAATGTGTTCTTTTAGGAACAACAAAGTCAAAAGTTGAATCTAGGAGGATTGGTAGATGGAAAATGGTTAGTTATATTACACATGGACGTGGCTCTTCACATAACATCTTAACAAGACTTATATAATTAACAATGGTGGTATGAGCAGTTTGTATAAAAATAACTTTTATAAACGTGTTCTAAATATTTGGGATCCACATATCTATAACAAGATTGTATAGTCACTACCCATAGATTTGGCATGAATTTAAACCTGGGCTGGAGATAGTTAGATGCTTCATGAGTTGGAATCGTGTAAATTTATAATCCGACTACTTCTACAAAGTTTGCGTGGTAATTGTTGTTCATGTTGGCTATAAATTATATTTCAAGGCAACCGAATCTTCACAAAACATTAACAAAATGCTCAGATTATTACTGCATTTTGGAATTTTCCTATATATATATATATATATATTTGTGTCAATCCATAACTTATAACTAATTTATTGATAGTGGTCTCACACCGATGGGAAGATATGTGGATGTCGTGTGGAATGCCTGCATTGGATGTGGAGTGAAGTGAATCAGTAGAAGGGAGAGAAGGGAATAGTAGCATGGGTAGAGGAGAGTTGGTGGATGTGCGAGTAGAGTGCAACATAGCTGTGGGAGGAAGGGAGGTTGAGAGGACGTGGCTGAGGCAGAGGAGATGGGAGGAAGGAAAGGAGAGGTGTGGAAAAAGAAGGTGATAGGGAAGCTCATGGGGAGAAGGAGTGTGGTGGCCGAGTGGGAAATGGGGAGTCAGCTGGGAGGAATGGAGGTTGAGATGACGTGTCGAGAAGTGTGGACGGGAGTGGAGGAGGTGTGGTGGTAAAGTCATGAGGAGAAAGGGAGCTCGTGAGGGAGAGGTGAGGTGGATGCTCGCAGAGAGGGGGTAGCTCGAGCTCGGGATAAGGGAGTGGCTGAGTGGAGTGGGTAAAGAGGTGAGGAAATAGTTAGGGGGACGGGTTGTATGGGGTAGTTTAGGATATTTTTTCTTTTTTAATGTTTATTTTTTTATAATTATTACCATTGTTTTGTTTTTAATTTGATTTTTTTTAAAATAAATAAATATTGTCTATTAGGTTTTATAATAAATAACTATAGATTAGTATAAATTGAAATGCGAGATCATAATTAGAAATTAAGATCTATATGAATATATCGACATATTTTATTAGGACAAAGCAAAGAACATTGAAAGTAAAATATTTATATCTATTATACAACTAAGATCGCAAATAAAATCAAGACAATAAGATTAGTTTCTGGACTTGTTTCCTATGCAACCTTAGTACCAAGCCGATTAAACACTAGAAGAGTAATTAACTTGAAGAATACACAAACCTTTGCTACAGAAAAAGATAACACCAAACTTGCACAAGACGAATAAAAGGAAATAACAAATAAAAATGACTAGATCTTGGATCTGGTCCTACCGAGCGTGCCAAATTTTAATGTGGGGTTCCTTCTTTTGGTCCAGATGAGTGTACGAGTACTCAAGAAATAGGAGACAATGTCCAGTATAAAGGGGCTTAGTACCTTGGATATGGAGATGGAGATGGACACAAGCACAAAAAAATAGATGCATGATATCAAGAAGCTAGATCTGTAAAATTGAAAAAGATAAGATTAGATCATAATATGCGGGGGTTATCCAGACAGTACCGGTTCCAAGAGGATTTTAACTCCCTTGGAGGATGTCAACCCCCATCTCAGATAAGATAATAACAGATCACCAACAGTAGTAAAAATGACAAGCAACTGAAATAACAAGAGGACTTAGCTTATGCTCTACTATGGAGGTGAACAAGGCATCAAGATGGTCAGATAATGAATTATGACAAAGATTTCTCCTTTAAACGGGTAGAACTTAGTTAAATTATTTCTTTTCTTATGTAGGCCTAGGTCTCTCCAAGTCTTCAGTCATTTTCTAAGTCTTCCGTCCAGGGTCTTTGAAAAATCTCCCTCTTCTTGAAATATGGGGGAAAACCCCATATTTATAGCTTAGATGTGAGACTAAATTGCGGGTTAAATGATAGTCAGGGTGGAGTAAAGTAACTTGAGTTAGGGATATGATGTGATCACGTGGGGACCAAGGTTTGAATTATTAAATGTAGTGGGGGGCATGGTGGGTGAGAAGATTCCATTTAAAAAAAAGGGTGTCGAATGGGTGCATTTTAATAGTCATGAATTAAATAATTTCTGGGAGATGGGGGATGATGCCAAAAATGGAATTATCAAATGGGTCCATATGGATCCCATTGATAATCAATTGAATAATGTGAGAAAATAGATAGGATTTGATTTAATTTAAGAGAAAGAGATGCGAGAATGGAAATTGCGTGAATGTGAGATGTCGGAGGGGCACTATATTGAAAATAGGTGTCTACAATATGTTATAAATAAGTCCATACTCATCATATATCCATATGAATACAAAATGTCAATGTACAAAACATTGTGTCTCGATAGTACATCAAATAAAATAATCCATCATTGGCATGGATAAAAAATGTGCCTTCATCTCTAGGCATACATCAAAAATAGTACATCAATACAAAGCCATAGATGATTCTCGTCAACACTCAAACTTCTTAGCCACGTCAGGTGGAAGAATTTATAGAGCTACACCATGTTATGTGAAAGCCACTAGCTGAGTGGATGACATATGCACTGATCTCACTGAACGAGATTTCCAATATGATCTCGATCTATATCTACTACCTACAAGTTAATAAAAGGGGCAGCTATCTATCCTTTTGGAACTATGGCATGATATAGAGCTTTGTAATGAGCTGCCTTAGCTGATGATGCTACAAAATTAAATACTAAGTATAGAGACCCTGCTAATAGTGTTACGTGATATAATTCATTATGCTCTGTTGTAAGTCTACATATATGTACCTGCAACTGAGTCCTCTCAGCTCCCTACTGTATCCGCTCAGTAGCCAAATGGTGTTTGTCTACAGTGGCCTACTGTAATCATTACATCAAGGCAGCCAGATCCCCTGTACTCTAAATAATATGTCTTGAGGGTGATCTCTGTGGTGATCTATATGTTTCTCTACATCCTCCACATACTATACTATGTAGTGGAGAGCCCCATCCATCCCATCTATCTCCTCCATCCCCGCTTACTCGCACCTCTGTGGACTCACTACATAAGGTGGTGATAGCGAAAAATGTATGATCACCTACTGTAAAGGAAATCATGGAGGAATTTGTAGAGGAACCTATGGAAGTGGACCCTATGGATGTGGTTGTACCAGTCCCTGTCTCAGTACTTGACTATCATCTTCCTCCTACACTGCCTTGGCCTCGATTGATTAGAGTCGCAGCATGTCTCATGCCTGACCTACCACTCTTGATGTGGCTACCGCTATAACTACATCTATAGCACTCTGTGGGATGGCAAGCTAATGAGTAACTACTGCCACATACCATGCTACATAGTCTCAAGTAGTGTCAAGATTTACTATATGTGCTCTCTGATCTCATCACCATGGGACTACCGTATGGAGGCTCTGTATTGCCCTCCATAGTCTGATATGGGTTCCAAATTCAAATACCTCCCAAGCTCAATGTGTATACCACATGTTGTCCTTGGTAATTCCTTGAATGACACCTAACTAACGTTGCACTCTATAAACACAATACCACTCTATAATATGTCTATAATTTCAGATCAAGAATTGTTCTACCTCAACAATACTAAGCTCTGCTACATCCTCTCACCTATGATAGGATTAGTATGGTCTCCATGTAATCATATGTAACTGTATATTATCAAAGGAAAGTCTATAATAAAATGTGTCCCCTGATACGAGCTCGGATATTGTAACCTATGGGCTCCCATCCCCTACATGAGGGATCCTCACCTCCTCTAGCATGAAGGTCTCTGAGTGGGCACCCGGTCACAATATGGTCCCATGAAAAAATATGTAGTAGTGTGGTAAGACCCACACTGCTCATCCCCCCTATAAGATATCAAGTGTAGATCCCCGTATAAGTGAGCTAGTATACACCAAACCCAGGAAAATACCTCTCCATCCATTAGTCTGGGTATGACAACTATCAACCTAAGTGAAAAAGTTGTCATGGACTGATCCGAAAGAAGGTAGCCACTAACAAGAGCCATCAATTATATAGGTAGGAAACCAATCCTCTTGTCATCAAAGCAGTTATATAAGTGCACTCCTAGGCCTCGTCGAGGAAGATCATCTAACTAATAAAGATCCCATATATGGCCTAAGATCTTGTCGTGACATCCATCATAGGTTGATCTACTACCCCAAATAGGAACTCAGAGGATTTGATGTACATCCTCAATGTGATTGTCATCTTGCCACTCAGTAATCTATAGGTTTGGCTCTCACTATGTCATCTCTCTGCTAAGGCTATGAGAAGGGCATGATCCAACATAATTCAAGGCATCTCTACAATATGGGCTAATTTTGTCACCACTAGGACAGTTACTAGTCCGTGATGCTCTCAATGATAGAAGGTCTGATTATAATCCCAAAGGTATCCATGTCGCTCGTGCACATCAAAGTAACACAATATTGCCTGTAAAATTACCCAACACAATTAATTAACATCAATACTTCTTAAAATACCTTCATAAGGTATCCTAATTCCTCTTACATTCTTCTAGGGATTCCTTAACAACACTCTTCGTATATGCAAGACTTATAGCATTGTCACACAATGTTTTGCATACATGCAAGCCTTTTCATGTTATCGCAATTTTTTTCACGCATGTGTAGTTTTTTCCATGTATACGTAGGCTTTTTAGCACTACTGCGAGCCTTGTCACGCATGTACAATCTTTATGACACCCATGCACTCATTTTCACGAGGTCGTGCCCCTACCCTATGAAATAAAATCTAGTGTAACACCTATGAAATCATTTTAATGTATGCGTAGGACCTTGATGTTACTACACACATTTTAACACTGCCACACTCAGAGGCTTGTGCATACATTAAACCACCATTCTCTATTACCTAAAAAATGCATTAAATGAACTCAAAAATAAAAAAAAACAATTATATGTACTATGGGACCGACTATAGGAAGCCTCTAGTACTCTCGAAATTGATCTGTGTGGTGTCTACACCTCACAATGCGCATCATCTCCCATAAAGGTTAGAGTGAAATCACTCTCAAAAGTGGTAAGGGTCAATAGCAAATAACTCGTTGTGACATATTTTTACCCTCCCACCTTAATATTTATAGTTGTTGTGCCCTAATAATTCATGTCTCTTGCCCTCGAGGAGCTAAGTGACTTTCGTTATTCTTCTATATTCTTCTAGCACTCGTCGCAACGATTTTTTTATTATTAAATAGTCATTTGTCACCCATTTTCACTATGTTGGGGCATGTTTTTGCTTCATGGAGACCCTTTCTGCTACATGGGGCATATTTTTGCTTTACAGTGTTTTTTGGCGATATCCCATGATATTTTCATTCTTCTATAGAATTTTATTCTTGGAAAATTTAAAAATCCAAAAATAATTGGTAAATTTTTAAAAATCCAAAAAATTGCAAAATTCAATTTTTTTTTCAAAATTTGGTAAAGGACATGCACATAGGTGAAGCTTGTATCAAATGCATCATTCTCAAACATAGAAATTTTTCCTATAAAAAATATTTCTTACGTTTTCACTTGTTCTCACACACGACTCACGACTCATCTGGATCTACCTCCATCAACAAAGTTGGTTTGCTTACTATGTGTGTACTCCCTTGCACAACTGAGTTGCTTGGTACTATTTTATAGTGCATGATTGATTTTTCATAGGAACCCTACATCCTATGTGTATTCCCCTCACACGTATCCTTGCTTGGGGCACCATCTTTACCCCTTTTTGTTAGCTTGGACATTTGGGAACTAACACTTGATAACAAAAACATTGGTGCAACTATCTTGAACATTGTTTATTTGAGTATCTGTGTTTGAACTTGTTTCCCTATCAGGTTAGATTTTTTACTTTCTCGTATTTCATTACATTATGTATGTTGCATGGAGTTAAGCATTATAGTTTATAGTTTTTCATGTTATTTTACAACTTTTTTGTATGTGTATATTTTAATAAGAGATGATGATGTAGATCATATGAGAAATATGATAAAACAAAGTTGTTTATTGAACAAGATGGATGAAAATATATTTGCATATTTTTACTATCATGTCTTATTACTATGATTTTTTCTTCCAAAATACATAGGGCAATAGGGATCATTTTTATCTCTCCCTCCCCCCACCATGTTTCTTCTATATATTTCCTTCATATTTTTGATCATCAAACAACCTCTTCTATCACCCCATCGACACTCAAGGGGGCATCCTTCATTCTACTAATTTTTCTTCACAATTTACTTGTTTATACTTTTCTACTATTTTTAAAGTGGCATCGCTTACACCACCGCAAAGAGGGGAAAATGTAGACACCTAAAATCCACTTACACAATTTTAATACTAAGATTGCGCTAAATACCCTCTTTCCTATCATTTCCATTATAATTAGATATTTCTCACTAATTACCTAATGTTTCCCTCTATTTTGGTCAAATAACGACAGTTCATTAATTAACTAGCCTTTATCACATTTCGTGTATGAATTAACAACACTTCGTTAGTTATAATCCTTTTCAAATCAATTAACTAACTATCATTAGTTAATTAAGCCTTTTTAACCATTCATTTAATCAATTAACCATTTTATTAGTTAAATCCCACTTTAAAATGCTTCAAATCACATCAAATTTCTCCTAAATCACCTCCAAATAGCCTAAAAAGCTTATTCTATCCTATTGATTAATCCTAGTTGATTAATTAAATCATCTCCAACTCCCATGAATTGTTAATCACTTGTTAATTCTTCTAAACAAGCTTAAAAATTCTAAATCTACTTTATCCTTTATGCCACATTCATTGGGATTCAATTTTCTCCAAAATGGAAAGCTATATAAAGGACCAAGCTCCTTCCTTCACACCTTAGACCATACTTTTTCTAGGATTATCATAAAGCATATGATTAAGATCCTTCTCCATTGATTTGGAATAAAATTTTCATCTCTTGCATCCATTCCTTCATGCCTTATTAGTAAAAAAAGATCTAAACATGGCCTTGTAGCCATTGCTTAGTGAGATTATTTCATCATCTTGAAGCAACAAAAAAAATTTGATTTCTTGTGATCTTCATGGGTTCATATTTTAAAGACAATCATACACATATATAGTAGGAATGTTTGTAGTTAGATGATTGATTTCATGTTAACTTCATTATAGCATTCCAATAAGCTATGATAATGATGGTTTTATGGTATATTTTAGCTTATCTTGTAGACTACTAGGTTGATACAACCTAGAATTCACCAAATAACACCCTAAACGCGTTGACACATCACTCAGCCTAGATTGAGTGCTCAGCAAAAGCGTGTAAAGGTACCATGTCCCTCTTTAGGGTTTCTGTAGTAGGATGTTAGCGTGATGAATGAAAAAACATATATATCCATAACTAATCCATCATTCTACAATGTGTTCCATATTCAGATCTAGGAAAGACCAAGCTTAAACAATAAACATGATTGAATCAAGAACATGCACTACTCAATTACACACAGGAATGACACTTAGATTTAGCCAATATCTTCCATCTATTATTAAACACAGAAGCTCCTTACAATAAGGGCAATCTATATCGATGCGTGCATATATCTGATATAATAATCCAGTCATATGCACATATATCTTTATGCTTACCTCTTATGCTCTGCATATACCTATATCTCCACTACTATGTGATTCACATCATATATATAGGGTGGGGACTTTCCCTTCACTACTTATCTATTCCTAAAATAGGCCACATGCTACTAATAGCCATGATTTGTTTACAGGTATAGCCACACATACAAGTGTGCTATCTATAGACCTCTTATAGTTAACTAAAGTGATAACCTTATTCTTAGCTTCTCTCCATGTAAAATTCTTTGATCCAATCCTCTAAAGATAGAAAATACATGGCATGCATGTCTTTGCCTCGTTTATGTGATCTGCACGCCATCTTCTAAAAATAGGTCTTCATGCTCAAAATCAGCTAAGTCTCGAAAGTTGAACTTGCCCTATGCTCATGGGTTTTTCCTATCCCTTTACACCCTTGATCATGGCCTTCTCTCCCGTGAAGAATTATTGTGTGATCTATAACAAGTATTCTTTGATCAACATTACCCCACACTAATCTCATTGTCATCCCGACAATGGTTATCTCAAAAAATGAAGTAAAGAATGTTGAATGGAAAGAATAATAAAGAATGTTTTATGAGGTAGCCTCCTCTATATCAGTTTGAAGGATCAACTCTGGATACTCCTCCTTTATTTCAGCCTCCAAGGCATGCCACTTGGTGAATGATTTCTCTGCCTACTCTGGTATGTCCACAATAATATACTCGAGTTCATCTTGGGTAACTTCAACTTTTTCATTATGGAATACCAACATAATGCTAAACATTGCAGTATGTTTTCCTTCCAACACATCCATTTTTTGTGTGATGAGTTTCCCAAGCTCATCTAATCTTTCCTTGTGTGGATATTATGTTGATGTTAGGTCCTCATTCCTTTTCTTTACAAGTGTTAACCATTTTACACGGCCCAAGGTATCATCCTTCATAGCATTATAGACTGCATTATCTTCTTCTAGAGTCTTTACCTTGATCAATGCCTCTGGAGCTATTCATATATTTAAGGCATGATCCACCTTTTTCAATTCTTCTTGGAGCACTTTTAGTAGCCCTTCATATGATGCAATCTTTCTGACTACTGTAACCTTAGCCTTTTCCACCTCTTCTTCAGGATTCTTTGGTTTTGGCATTCTGATTGTGTCCTCTTCTAATACAAAGTCCACCAAAGCTTTAACATAATGAATTGCTGAGGGAAATTTTTCTGGTACCTTATATTTCAGATGCGGGCATGCTTTCATCACATGATCTCCAACGGCCTCTATCATGCCAATTAAAGCACTATTTTTTTTTGCTCCAAGTCCTTCTCTTGGGTCAGGTGTGCTATCACTACATCCTTCATCTTCAACTCCTTGCACAATGCTCTAATTGTTGCGGCCTTGTCCATGTTTCTTCTTGGGTAAGTGCACGAAGTTGGTGGACAATTCTGTGGACATAAAAACTTGAAATTCAGGAACCATAATCATGGAGTTCCTAAATTTAGCAGGTTCGGCAATAACCGAACCTAAAACCGTGATCACGGTTTAGAACCGTGAGCGCGGTTATAAACCGCGATCGCAAAACTCTAAGACAAAAAAAAAGTAGTCTCACGAGTCCTCATTTTCCCCATTTTCCATTTCAAACCACGATTTCTCCTAGATGTTTTTCACTAGAGCTTTGAATACCACCTCAAAATTGCTCATTAGACTTCTGGATCATGATACATTCAACCATGCTGCCAAGACAAGGAGGTAAGCCCCTGATTTTAATCATTTTTTTTACATTTTAGGTTTTTTTTTTGCATTTTCATGGGTTTTTTGAAATGTTTGTTTATGTATACAATTTTCTTGTTTTGTCAGTTGGTCAGTAAGCTTGAAAGCATGCAAACCATTAAAAACATTCCTCAAAACCCTCTGAACATTCCTTAAAACCCTCCGAACATTGCTCAAAACCCTCCTCAAAACATAGATTTGCCTCATGTGGCTCCTTCTTTCCCCATTGAACCAGCAGGAGCACAAGATAATATTGTTGGAAGAATCTAAGAAAATAAAATTGTCATTGAGAACCTTATTTAGACTATAAGACAAAATCATGCCACAAATCCATCCCGCATGACTTTAGCCAACACATTGCAAACATTGATTGGCGAAGTCAACTCCACAACCAACAAAATACATAGATGGAATACCTTTAGAAGGTGATTTTAAGCTGTGGTATATAGATAAATTATCCCATGCGGCCGTAAAAGACAAAAAAAATTGGAAAAGACCTCATTTGTGCATTATTTATTGACCCAAGAACCAATGCCCCCTGCAGCTACATGCAAACGGTTCCCAATCCATTGGTGCCACGATGACCGAATCAAAAACAATTTTTGGGACCGATGTTGGATGGTTTTTTATTATCCACTATGCAACAACAATGAGGTTCCTCTCTATTTTTTGAAGAAATTATATTGCGAGTTCATGCTTAGTGAAGTCCCGAATTATTTTTACTTTTTTTGAATTTTTTAGGCGAGGAGGTGGCTCTGCACAGAGTAGACCTAGTGCATGCGTAAGTCAATCAAGGATCCCCCATGCCCCAAAACCCCCACTGCCTTCAGTTATCCCTCCTACAGTGAAGGAGGTTGTGGAGATTGACACACTGCAAGAATTGAGGGAGTTCACTGACACTCTGACCCATCATAGTGACCAGATTGCATCTGGTGATGTTGGTGGAGGCACCAGTTCTAGCGCACCACACCACTATGGATCATGTGGTGCCGTATGCACTACGAGCGAGACAGAATTTGCTGGTTCACATGATTTCTTTTCTATAGATGAGATATTGGGGGATGTTTTTGGAACTGGTGCCACTGATATTGGTCTTTCACGGGTAAATTTCAAATAAATATAAATATATATATATATATATACAATAGTTTAATTCATGTTTTAGATTTTGATATATATGTATTTGATTGTACGTCATGTACATACATGTAAAAACTAATTTTTTATTATATTTTAAATAGCAAGAGCCGGTGAAGGAAACATCTGGCATCGACATGCTAGCTACTGCAGCTGGGCATGTTTCAAAAATAAGTTTCAAGTTGTACAAACTTACATTTTTAATTTCATTTGATTGCACTTTTATTATTATAATGTTTCACGTGTATGTTGTACATATTAATATGTTTGTCTTTTATACATAGGAGCTTGGTGGGTCATCATCTGCTTTGGGAGCTAAGGCTACTGGAAAACCTCACATGATTTTTACGCAGGTTAGTTTCTCTTTACACTTTGTTTCTAATTGTGGAAGTTCACGTGGATTACATGCTTTGGAACTCTGTTATGTGGTGTCATCATGTAGATTAATACTGATTTGTACATGTTTTTTGTATAGCTTATGATTGCCATAGAGACTCCTCCATATATGCAGACTGTGGAGGCTACTATCGATACTACCATAGCATCTACAGATCCACTAAATGAGGTACAATTTTTCAAATTTGTTAAATTTTGAAGGTTCATTTTTTCTTATTACTTAAATCTACAATATCAAATTTTGTATATATGTGAAATATTTAATTTGAAAATTAATTATTTGTATGTAGATTACCCCTCGTGAGTCTACTGCTGTCCCTGCGATGCATCAACGACAAATTCATAGGGATCATGACATTGTGGTAAGATTTCACATGCATTTTAACTAAATTGTACAAGTTTCTAAATTTTGAATGTATTTTAAAATTTTGGGTGTTAAAAAACTTATTATTTATGAATGTGCAGGTTAGGTTGTAGACCTTCTTAGAGATGCCTAGGACCACACAGATGAAATCCATAGAGGCATCTCCCTCCACTACATCCCCAGGTCATGGATGTGCTACTTCTAGTAGGGCGAAGAGAGGGAAGATGTTTCATGATTAGATTCATTGTCCACTTGGATGTACATAGATATATATATGGGCCATCTGATCCTAGTGAACATGTTTCATCATATAGTTCATTATATATATATAGCCTTTTACGACCACATGTGGTCCTATATGTATGACACACTTAGTTTGAGATGTACACATGTTATGAAATTACATATTTTTAGAGATGTGCATCTGGAGCACACTTTGTTTGATTCTTATATATCCATGTGTGTTGGTTTTCATAACGATATTACTTCTATATGTTTGATTCGATTTCATTGCATGTATGATATCCTTATATGTATGTTTTCATAACCATTTATTAGTTCTAGATATGTATGTTTGATTTAAAATTAAAAAACCATGTCCCGGAGCACTAATAGTACAATTGTTAAGAAAAACCTATTCCATTAAGCAAAACCATGCTAGGTGAACTACAAAAGGGAAATATGTAATTACTTTTTTTTTCTTTTAAAGCTAACACTCATATGTTGCATATCAACTAATGTGAAAATTGATAGAAATAAGCGAGGCAGAGTTCATCTTGAACTATATGAATATAACATTACTTATGGTGCAACATTGGCATGGTACAATTGTTAAGAAATTAAGGGAAGCATTTACATTGTTTTAGAGAAATTAAGGGAATCAATAGATGTACACACCTTATATCTTTATAATTTGGTGCTATATGCCAATCAACTAAGAAGTCAAACATTTAATTTGATTATTGTTTAAAGTAGATTCACTTCTCTCTTTCATTTTCATTGTTTGTCTCTTTCTTCTTGGACTTACCATCCTCTCTTTCCTCTTATTTGCTTGTACATTCAAGACTTCTTTCTTTCTCCTTCTTATTATGTCATTGTTCACTATTTTTTCTCTTGACTTGTCTCTTGTTGCTTTGAATATCCTATTATAAATATCTCCTCAAGCCTTTGTATTTCCTCATGTACAACAAGTATTCACTCTCTCCTTCACTTTCTTCATTTATTGATCACAGCCATTACATTCTTTCCTCAAACTAAAATTTGACCTTTTCTCACCACTTTCCTCATGTTTCCCATTTCATATTGAATGAGTACCTATTTATTCTCTAAGCATTTCATTTTACACTCCCTTTCTCCTCCATTATTCTTCTTTCATGATTTGTTCTCCATTATGATAATTCTTTTTCTCTTCTGCATGTTTCTCGTGCATGGAAACTATTTTCCTCTTATTCCTTCATAGGCTCTCACTTATTTGTTTTCCTTCACTTCTTTTAGCATGCTTCATAAGTGACTTGATTGGCCACTTCACTCTCTTTCTAAAATTCCATCCAAATATGTAAACTTGAAGCTACTTGCCTTATAGCATTTTAGTGATAATCTTATTCAGTATGTTCACATTCTCACCATACTATTAGAAACAATGAATAAATGCATTTCATTCCTTTAACATGACTTACCTTTACTCGCCAATTTTCACTAGTTCTTGTTTAACTATCAATTATGGCTCATTTAATTTCAACTCCATTTAGTATTCTTGACTTATATTCAAATACTTAATCCACTATTAGAATAACAAGGGAATACTTTATTCTTGTGAATCTTCAAAGCATGATAATTATGGTATTAGATACCCATTAAGGGATGAAAAGTATGCAAAACTTTTCAGGGTAGCCAAGAGCATGACCATATTAAAGCAAATGCAAACATAATGAGAATGTAAGAACATAGCTGGGGCAGAAGAGGATGGATAGAGATCAACACAATACAAAATAGCTCAAGAGAGCAAAGCAAGGATAGTGATCGAAGCACCTAAGAGGACAAGAGGTAAGTCTCAAAGAGAACAAGAGAGATGGAAGGTAAACAAGTGACATTGAATGAATTGAGTCCTAGGAAATGAATAGAGGTGAGGAGTGAGAATTCATGCCTCAGGATGTCAGTGGCCACTAAATTGACTATGCCAACACGTCTAGGTGGCTAGGTGAACACTAGGCGAGGTGGTGTTTCACTATGCGACAAGGTCGTTGCTTCCAGGCTACTTCATTCGGACGTAGTCCCTTAAGAGCCATGAGACTACAATATCATTCAAATTCGACAGGTGACTACTCAGACTCTATGCGGAACCTAGAGACATATCATCTGATCTAAAACCTCTAGTGTAAGGACCCTCTACAATAGCCTCTTTTGGTTTCTTCCTTCTCAGATAGATGCTCTCACTTCCTCTATTATGTGTAAATGCGCCATGAAATAGTGTAGTTTAAGCCAGTATAAAGGTTGTCAAACGTTATAATTTACAAACGGTGGGTCGTGGCACTGAACCAAATGTGCTACTGACACATCCAGGTGGCTAGGTGAAATGCTAGATGAGGCATTTTTTTGGTTTGCATGATAAGGTCATTGCTTCTGGGCTACTTCGTTCGGGTGTAGTCCCTTAAGAGCCCTGAGACAAAAATATCATTCAACTTCGATAGGTGACTACTTAGACTTTGTGGCACTTAGAGACATCTCATCTGATCCAAAACCTCAGTGTAGGGACCCTATCTACATATCCTCTCTCAGTTTTTTCCTACTCAGATCGGTGCTCACGCTGCCCTGTTGTTTGCAAACGCGCAAAATAGTGCAGTTTAAGCCAGTGTAAGGATGTCAAATGCTATATTTTGCAAACGGTGGGTTGTGTCATCAAACCGAATGTGAAGACACGTCTAGGTGGCCAGGTGAATGCTATAGGAGGAATTGTTTCGGTGCATGACAAGGTCGTTACTTCCGAGCTACTTTGTTTGGGCGTAGTCCCTTAAGAGCCCTGAGACCAATATATCATTCAACATCGTCGGGGTGACTACTCAGACTCCGTGGCACCTTGAGACATCTCATCTAATCCAAAACCTCAATGTAGGCACACTCTAAAATATCCTCTCTTGGTGTTTTCCTTCTCAAATCGGTGCTCTCACTACCCTATTGTTTATAAACACGTGAAATAGTGCAGTTTGAGCTAGTGTAAGGCTGTCAAACACTATATTTTACAAATGGTGAGTTGTGTCAGCAAATCGACTGTGCCCGAAACATCCAAGAGGCTAGGTGAATGCTAGAGGAGGCATTGTTTCAGTGTACGACAAGGTCGTTGCTTCTGGGCTACTTCGTTCGGGCATAGTCCCTTAAGAGCCCTAAGACCAAAATATCGTTCAACTTTGACGGGGTGACTACTCAGAATCTCATGGCACCTAGAGACATCTCATATAATCCAACACCTTAGCATTTAGGGACCCTATACAATTTTATCTCTCATTTTTTTTCCTTCTCAGAATCGGTGCTTTCGTTGCCACTATTGTTTGCAAACGCGTGCGAAATAGTGCAGTTTGAGCCGAGTGTAAGGTTGTCAAATGCTATATTTTACAAACAGTGGGTCATGGCACCAAAAATGACTATGCTGACACATCTAGGCTAGCTAGGTCAACACTAGAGGAGGCATTTTTTTGGTGTGTGATAAGGTCGTTTCTTCTGGGCTAGTTCGTTTGGGTGCATAGTCCCTTAAGAGCCCTGAGACAAAAATATCATTCAACTATTGACGGGTGACTACTCGGACTCCGTGGCACCAAGAGACGTCTCATCTAATCTAAAACCTCAATGTAGGGACCCTCTACAATATGCCTCTCTTGGTTTTTTCCTTCCTCAAATTGGTGCTTTCGCTGCCCTATTGTTTGCAAACTTGCATGAAATAGTGCAGTTTGAGCCAAGTATAAGGTTGGAAAAACACTATATTTTGCAAACGGTGGGTTATGGTATCACCAAAAAAACTATGCTGACATATCCGATGTGGCTAGGTGAGCACTAGAGGAGGCATGGTGTTTTGGTGTGTGACAAGGTCATTGCTTCTGGGCTACTTCGGTTCAGGCGTAGTCTCTTAAGAGCCCTGAGACCAAAATATCATTCAATTTTGACGGGTGACTACTCAGACTGCTGTGGCACCTAGAGACCGTCTCATCTAACCCAACACCTTGATGCATAGGGACCATCTACAATTTTCTCTCTCAATTTTTTCCTTCTCAGAATCGGTGCTCTCGCTGCCCTATTGTTTGCAAACGTGTGAAATAGTACAGTTTTGAGCCAGTGTAAGGTTGTCAAATGCTATATTTTGCAAACAGTGGGTAGAATGGCACCAAACTGACTGTGCTGACCGACATGTCTGGGTGGCTAGAGTGAACAATAGAGGAGGCATTTGTTTTAGTGTGTGACAAGGTCTTTTCTTCTAGGGTTACTTCATTCGGGCAGTAGTCCCTTAAGAGCCCCAAGACCAAAATATCGTTCAACTTAGACGGGTGACTACTCGGACTCCGTGGCAACCTAGAGATGATCTCGTTTGATCTAAAACCTCAATGTAGGGACCCTCTACAATATCCTCTCTCAGTTTTTTCCTTCTCAGATTGGTGCTCTCACTATCCTATTATTTACAAAACGCTCATGAAATAGTGCAGTTTTAAGCCAGTGTAAGGTTGTCAAATGTTATATTTTGCAAACGGTGGGTCATGTTGCCAAACCGACTATGTTCCAACACATGTTCATGTGGCTAGGTGAACACTATAGGAGGAATTTTTTTGGTGCACAACAAGGTCTTTGCTTCCGAGCTACTTCGTTCGGCGCGTAGTCCTTTAAGAACCCTGAGACCAAAATATCATTCAACTTCGACGGGTGACTACTTAGATTCCATGGCACCTAGAGATGTCCTCGTTTGATCTGACACCTCAGTGCATAGGGACCCTCTATAATATCCTATCTTAGTTTTTTCCATCCCAGATCGGTGCTCTCGTTGCCCTATTATTTGCAAACGCACATGAAATAGTGCAGTTTGAGCCAGTGTAAGGCTGTCAAATGCTATATTTTGCAAACGGTGGGTCATGTTGCTGAACAGACTTTGCCAACACGTCCGAGTGGTCAGGTGAACACTAGAGGAGGAATTGTTTTAGTGCGAGACAAGGTCATTGCTTCCGGGCTACTTCGTTCGGGTGTAGTCCCTTAAGAGCCCTGAGACCAAAATATCATTCAACTTCGACGGGTGACTACTCGGAATCCGTGGCACATAGAGACATCTTGTTGAATCCAAAACCTCAGGATAGGGACCTTATAAAATATTCTCTCTCACTTTTTTCCTTCTCATATCGGTGCTCTCCCTGCCCTATTGTTTGTAAATGCGCAAAATAGTGTAGTTTGAGCCAGTGTAAGGTTGTTAAACGCTATATTTTGTAAACGGTGGGTCGTGCCGCTAAACCAACTACATCGACATGTCTGAGTGGCCAATTGAACGCTAGAGGAGGCATTATTTCAGTGCATGACTAGGTCGTTGTTTCTGGACTACTTCGTTCAGGCGTAGTCCCTTAAGAGCCCTGAGACCAAAATATCGTTCAACTTCAATGGGTGACTACTGGGACTCCATGGCACCTAGAGATGTCTCATCTAATCTGACACCTCACCATAGGGACCCTCTATAATATAATCTCTCAGTATTTTCTTTGCAGATTGGTGCTTGCACTGCCTTATTGTTTGCAAATGCGTGAAATAGTGCAGTTTGAGCCAGTGTAAGGCTGTCAAATGCTATATTTTACAACTAGTGGGTTGTGCCACTGAACTGAATATGCAAAAACATCTAGGTGGCTAGGTGAATGCTAGAGGAGGTATTTTTTTGGTGCTCGACAAGGTCATTGCTTCTAGGCTACTTCGTTCAGGCGTAGTCCCTTAAGAACCCTAAGACCAAACTATCATTCAACATTGACGGGTGACTACTCAAACTCCGTGGCATATAGAGACATCTCATCTAATCCGACACCTTGGTGTAGAGACCCTCTACAATATCCTCTCTTGGTTTTTTCCTTTTCAAATCGGTGCTCTCGCTACTCTATTGTTTGCAAATGCATGAAATAGTGCAGTTTGAGCTAGTGTAAGGCTATCAAATGCTATATTTTTCAAATGGTGGGTCGTGTCACCAAACTGAAAGTGCCAAAACATCTAGGTGGATAAGTAAATGCTAGAGGAGGTGTTGTTTCATTACACAAGAAAGGTCATTGCTTCTGGGCTACTTCGTTTGGGCGTAGTCCCTTAAGAGCCCTGAGACCAAAATATTGTTCAACTTTGACGGGTGACTACTCAGACTTCGTGGCACCTAGAGACGTCTCATCTAATCCAACACCTTGGTGTAGGGACCCTCTATAATATCCTCTCTCAGTTTTTTCATTCTTAGATCGGTGCTCTCACTGTCCTATTATTTGCAAACGTGTAAAATAGTGCAGTTTTAGCCAGTGTAAGGCTGTCAAACGCTATATTTTGCAAACGGTGGGTCATGTCACTGAACCAACTACACTAAAATGTCTTGGTGGCTAGGTGAATGTTAGAAGAGGATTTATTTCAGTGCGCAACAAATTCATTACTTACGGGCTACTTCATTCGGGCGTAGTCCCTTAAGAGCCCTGAGACCAAAATATCGTTCAACTTCGACAGGTGACTACTCAGACTCCGTGGCACCTATAAATGTCTCATCTAATCTAACACCTTAGTGTAGGGACCCTCTAAAATAGCATCTCTCAGTTTTTTACATTTCAGTTCGGTGCTCTCGTTGCCTTTTCCTTTGTAAATGCTCGAAATAGTGTAGTTTGAGCCATTGTAAGGTTGTCAAACGCTATATTTTGCAAACAGTGCATCATGTCGCCGAACCAACCGTGTCAACATGTTCAGGTGGCTAGGTGAACTCTAGAGGAGGAATTTTTTTGGTGCGTGAGAAAGTCGTTGCTTTTGGGCTACTTCATTCAGGCGTAATCCCTTAAGAGCCCTGAGATCAAAATGTTGTTCAACTTTGACAGGTGATTACTCAGACTCTGTCGCACCTAGAGATGTCTTGTCTGATCAAACACCTCAGCGTAGGGACCCTCTACAATAGTCTCTATTAGTTTTTTCCTTCTTAGATCGTTGTTCTCGCTGCCCCATTGTTTGTAAACGCGTGAAATAATGCGAGATTTTGAGTCAGTGTAAGGCTGTCAAATGCTATATTTTACAAACAGTGGGTCGTGTTACCAAATTGACTATGCTGACATGTTTGGGTGGCAAGGTGAATGCTAGAGGAGGTGTTTTTTTTGGTACGTGACAAGGTCGTTGATTCCGGCCTACTTCGTAATTGTGTAGTTCCTTAAGAGCCCTGAGACCAAAATATCGTTCAATTTTGACGGGTGACTATGCGGACTCCAAGACACCTAGAGATGTCTTGTTTGATCTAACTCCTCGGTATAGGGACCCTATATAATAGCCTATCTCAATTTTTTCCTTTTCAAATCAGTGCTCTCACTGCCCTAATGTTTGCAAACACGTGAAATAGTGTAGTTTGAGCCAGTGTAAGGCTGTCAAATGCTATATTTTACAAACAGGTCGGTCGTGTTGCTGAACTGACTATACCAACACATTCGAGTGGCTAGGTGAACACTAGAGGAGGCATTGTTTTGGGTGTGTGACAAGGTCGTTGCTTCTAGGCTACTTCGCTTGGGCGTAGTCCCTTAAGAGCTCTGAGACCAAAATATCATTCAACTTCGACGGGTGACTACTCAAACTTCGTGGCACCTAGAGACATCTTGTTGAATCTAGACACCTCAGGATAGGGGACCCTATAAAATAGCCTCTCTCAATTTTTTGCTTCTCATATTAGTGCTCTCCTTGCCCTATTGTTTGCAAATGCGTGAAATATTACAGTTTGAGCACAGTGTAAGGCTGCTAAACACTATATTTTGCAAACAGTGGGTCGTGCTACCGAACCAACTATGCCAACATGTCTGAGTGGCCAAGTGAATGCTAGAGGAGGCATTGTTTCAGTGCACGACTAGGTTGTTGCTTCCGGGCTACTTCGTTCGAGCAACTAGTCCCTTAAGAGCCCTGAGACCAAAATATCGTTCAACTTCGACGGGTGACTACTTGCACTCCGTGGCACCTAGAGAAATCTTTTCTAATCTGACAACTTGGCATAGGGACCCTCTATAATAGCCTCTCTCAGGTTTTTCTTCCCTGATCGGTGCTCTCACTGCCCTATTGTTTGCAAACATGCAAAATAGTGCAGTTTGAGCCAGTGTAACGCTGTCAAACGCTATATTTTGCAAACGGTGGGTTATGTCACCGAACTGAATATGCAGACACATCTAGGTGGCTAGGTGAAGGCTAGAGGAGGTAATTTTGGTGTGTGAAAAGGTCGTTGCTTCCGGGCTACTTCGTTCAGGCGTAGTCCCTTAACAGCCCTGAGACAAAAATATCATTCAACATCAACATGTGAGTACTCAAACTCTATGGCACCTAGAGACATATCATCTAATCAAACACCTCAGTGTAGAAACCCTCTACAATTTTCTCTCTCAGTTTTTTATTTTCAAATCGGTGCTCTCGCTGCCCTATTGTTTGCAAATGCGTGAAATAATGCAGTTTGAACCAATGTAAGGCTATCAAATGCTATATTTTGCAAATTGTGGCTTGTGTCACCAAACCGACTCTACCGAAACATCTAGGTGGCTAGGTGATTACTAGTGGAGGTGTTCTTTTGGTGCACAACAAGGTCGTTTCTTTCAGGCTACTTCGTTCGGGGTGTAGTCCCTTAAGAGCCCAGAGACCAAAATATTGTTCAACTTCGACGGGTGAATACTCAGACTCCATGGCACCTAGAGACATCTCATCTTATCCAACACCTCAGCATAGGGACCCTCTACAATATTCTCTATTATTTTTTTCCTTCTCAGATCGGTGCTCTCGCTGCCATATTGTTTGCAAATGCGTGAAATAGTGTAGTTTGTGCCAGTGTAAGGCTGTCAAACGCTATATTTTGTAAACAGTGGGTCATGTCACCAAAATGAATACACTGACATGTCTAGGTGGCTAGGTGAATGTTAGAGGAGGCTTTGTTTCAGTTCGTAACAAAGTCGTTGCTTCCGGGCTACTTCGTTCGGGCGTAGTCCCTTAAGAGCCCTGAGACCAAAATATCATTCAACTTCGATGGGTGACTACTCAGACTCCGTGGCCACTAGAGATGTCTCATCTAATCTAGCACCTCAGTGTAGTGACCCTCTTTAATATCCTCTCTCAGTTTTTTCCTTCTCAAATCGGTGCTCTCGCTGCCCTATTGTTTGCAAATGCTTGAAATAGTGTAATTTGAGCCAGTGTAAGGTTGTCAACCGCTATATTTTACAAACGAAGGGTCGTGTCATTGAACCGACTATGCCAACACGTTTAGGTGGCTAGGTGAACAATAGAGGAGGTGTTTTTTTGGTGTGTGAGATGGTTGTTGTTTCCAAGCTACTTCGTTCGGGCACAGTCCCTTCAGAGCCCTGAGACCAAAATATTGTTCAACTTCGACAAGTGATTACTCAGACTCCGTGGCACCAAGAAATGTCCTGTTTGATCTGAATCCTTGGTGTAGGGATCCTCTACAATATCCTCTCTCATTTTTTCCTTCTCAGATCGGTGCTCTCGCTTCCCTATTGTTTGCAAACACGCGAAATAGTTAAGTTTGAGTTAGTGTAAGGCTGTCAAACGCTATATTTTGCAAATGGTGGGTCGTGTTGCTGAACCGACTTTACCAACACATCCAAGTGGCTAGGTGAACACTAGAGGAGGAATTTATTTGGTGCGTGACAAGGTCGTTTCTTCCGGGCTACTTCGTTCAGGCATAGTCCCTTAAGAGCCCTGAGATCAAAATATCATTCAATTTCGACGGGTGACTACTCAGACTCCATGGCACCTACAGACATCTTGTTAAATCCAATAACATTAGGATAGGGACCCTATAAAATATCCTCTCTCGGTTTTTTCCTTATCATATCGATGCTCTCCCTGCCCTATTGTTTACAAATGTGCAAAATAGTGCAGTTTGAGCTAGTATAAGGTTGTTAAACGCTATATTTTGTAAACGATGGGTCGTGCCGCCGAACTAACCACTACATTGACACATCTGAGTGGCCAAGTGAATGCTAGAGGAGGTTTTGTTTCAGTGCATAACTAGGTCATTGTTTCAAGACTACTTCGTTCAGGCGTAGTCCCTTAAGAGCCCTGAGACCAAAATATTGTTCAAC
Source organism: Taxus chinensis (assembly GCA_019776745.2). Classification (NCBI taxonomy): domain Eukaryota; kingdom Viridiplantae; phylum Streptophyta; class Pinopsida; order Cupressales; family Taxaceae; genus Taxus; species Taxus chinensis. The sequence goes on from CM034152.1 coordinate 674,834,119, forward strand.
TTCAACGGGAGACTTCTAGGACTCTGTGGCACCTAGAGATGTCTCATCTAATCCAACACCTCAGCGTAGGGATCCTCTATAATAGAATCTCTCAGTATTTTCTTTGCATATCGGTGCTTGCACTGCCTTATTGTTTGCGAACGCGCGAAATAGTGCACTTTGAGCCAGTGTAAGCCTGTCAAATGCTATATTTTGCAAACAGTGGGTTGTGTCACCAAACCGAATATGTAGACACATCTAGGTGGCTAGGTAAATGCTAGAGGAGGCATTATTTTGGTGCGAGACAAATTTGTTGCTTCTGGGCTACTTCATTTAGGCGTAGTCCCTTAAGAGCCCTGAGACCAAAATATCATTCAACATCGATGGGTGACTACTCAAACTCCGTCGCAGCTAGAGACATCTCGTCTAATCCGACACCTTGGTGTAGAGACCCTCTACAATATCCTCTCTCAGTTTTTTCCTTTTCAAATCGGTGCTCTCGCTACTCTATTGTTTGAAAATGCATGAAATAGTATAGTTTGAGCCAATGTAAGGCTGTCAAACGCTATATTTTGCAAACGGTGGGTCGTGTCACCAAACCGACAGTGCCAAAATGTCTAGGTGGCTAGGTGAATGCTATAGGAGATGTTGTTTCTGTAGACACCGATAATTACGCCCAAGCAATTCAAATACTTAAATTGCGTTAATTATCGTCTTTCTCACAAATCGACGACATATCGTCAAAAGCACTCATTTTCCCTCATATCATCATTAATTAATTATACTAAACTAATTAATTAATTTTCCTATCCAACAAATACCCTAATTAACGACCTTCCATTAATAAATCACCCCTTCTACCTAGACTATTTAATTATTATTAATTAATTAGCTTTCCCTTCCATTTAACCAATAAATCAATATTTAATTGATTTAATCCCCTTTTAATAGCCTAAATCGTACTAATATTCTTCTAATTGGCTTCTATACGCTTACACCTACTTATTAATTAATCACCTTTGATTAATTAAAGCACCCCCCAACTCCCATGACTTGCTAAACATGTATTAAACCCTTCTAAAGTAAGGTTACCTTTAATAAAGCAACCTTATCCACTCCTAATCATGTTTTACCTTTATCCCACATTCATGAGAATGTGTTGAATCCTTTATTCTTTGGGCTATATAAAGAGCCCTCCACCTATCTTTTTACTTACACCTAAACTTTCTAAGAGAGTGAATGCAAAACATATAGCAAAGACTAAGAGCTTGCCTTTTACCCTTTTGAGAGTTCATCATCTTGAAGAGTTAAGCCTCTTTCTTAAGTGCTTAGGTCATATGGGAGGTGTCAAAGGGGTCTTGTAGCCCAACTTTGATAGGCCTTCATTCCTAGGTTACTTGGCATACTAAGGACAACTATTTTGATAGCCATGGAGATTACTTAGGTCCATTCATTTATTTGGTTGTTAGAGAATAGAGAAGTTTAAATATTTATCATTGTTAGTTTCAAATTTTATACTTATGAATGCTAGTATTTAACCCTTGTTTAATTCTTATCTTGATGGTGTTTAATTTGTTGTTTTATTCTTGCTAAGTTAAGGCTATTTAGGTGTTAGTCTTTACTCATATTAGCATAATTTTGAAAACAACACATGCACACATTTGGCACACCCGATGGGACATACTCCATTATCATTTGCACTTAATTGCAAGTTTTTGTAGTTACATTTCATTTTTGGTTACTAACCCTCTTTTACACATGTTGATCTAACTTTTTTTTTTTAACTTGTTTTGTTGAGTTTGCATGTGTTGAGTCTTCCTTGTAGGTATGAAGGAGGTGAAGTGCTGTCAAAATTAGAATTAATCAGAAAATTTCAAGATTTCTCCATGTTTTCATTTTTAGAGCTTACTTTTTCAACATTCTACATGCTAGTTTTGTCAATTTCTTGAAAATTTTAAATTCTTGAGCGTGTAGGTTAGTGTTTGATAGTGCTGAGTCTTCTATTTACATATTAATATGGTGGGTTACCATCAAAATTTAATCTTGGTGAGAAAATTTCAAGATTTCATCTTGTTTTCATTTTTAGAGCTTACTTTTTCATCATTCTACATGTTAGTTTTGTCAATTTTTTGAAAAGCTTAAATTCTTGAGCATGTATGTTAATGTTTGATAGCGTTGAGTCTTCTATTCATATATTAATGTGATGGGTCATTGTCAAAATTGAATCTTGGTTAGAAAAATTTGCCCATTTTGTAGATTAAGGGATGTTTTTTTGACATTTTTTTAGTGCATGTCAAGTGCATACCCATGAGCATAAGAGCATATGCGTAACCCATCTTCCAAAGGCCATAAATTTTTCTCCCAAACTCGAAATGACTCCATTTTTTTTGCGTTGGAAAGGTATTGAATGTAATGAAAACATAAATTTAGGATTTATACTTACAGAAATCTCAAGTTTTTCTGTTAGTTTAAAACTGGTCATTTTCTAACATGTCTAATGTTTTGATGAATGTTGTACTTCCATGCTTCCTCGATTTAGACCAAAGCGTGTGTATGCTCTTCTCTTACACCTTTTGGTGATCTTGAGAATCAAAAACAACTTTGATCTGTATCTTTTTAACATTGGGATTAAACTTGAAAATTTGATTATTCATTTTGCTTAAGGGAATGAAGCTTTTACAAGGTATTTTTCAATGGTCCTTTGATTTGAAGTTTTCAATTTCTATATAGTTGGGATAAAGTTTGTGTATGCTCTTCTCTTGCACCTTAGGGTGATCTTGGGGAATAAAAAGCAACTTTAGTCTTCATTTTATAACATGTGGTAAATTGGAAACTTCATCTTTCACTTTTGGTTTAAGGGAATGAACCTTTTACAAAGAATTTTTCAATGGTCCTTTGATTTGAAGTTTTTCATTTCTATATAGTTGGGATAAAGTTTGTGTATTCTATTCTCTTACACCTTAGGGTGATCTTGATAATCAAAAACAACTTTAGTCTTCATTTTATAACATTTGGTAAATTGGAAACTTCATCTTTCACTTTTGGTTTAGGGGAATGAACATTTATCAAGAATTTTGTATGGTTCATTGATTGAAAAGATTTTCTTTACTTTTTAGTTGGATTTTTTGTTATGATTCTCTTCTCTTGCATCCTTGAATGATCTTGAGAGTCAAAAGCAACTCTTAATCCTATTTTAAATAATGTGATTTTCTTGGAGAACTACTAACGCTTGAGTACATGACCTAAAAACGCTTGTCAAAGAAAGGAGGAATCAAAACAAAATAAAAAACTACTAATACAGTTGTTATATAGGTTGCCAAAAGGTGTTCAAGCAAACCACACCTAATTAAACAAGATAAAAAGAACAACATATTCAAAACACTATATTGCAGGTTTCAGAAAAGGGTACGTCCCTCTCCGCTCAACTGGAACATAACCCATTTGGCATAACGCCTTAAGCTACAACAATGGGGGGTGGTTCCAGGAACCCCAAAGTAGTCCACGCAAGAGGGAACCTTGTGGAAGAAATGGGAAGTGCTCTGCACTACCTACTTGAGTACTGATTCCTTTGTGAGATAGCATTATAGGTTGTCTATTGTGGTGACCCCAGTGATAGTACATGTAGACACACTAGTTGCCTACTATTCTTGAAGGAGGTAAAGTAAAGCTGAGATACTCCCAAACTAGTCAGTGTGACTTTTTGGGTAAATCATGCTCGCTCGTGGTAAATTTGTAACACGTAGGGTGAGAGAACCACCTAGGAGAATATACTTTGGCCAGGAGCCCACTTTAACCATTTTAAAACAGTGTTGAGTTGTGAACCTTCTTTTTGAGAAACGTGTGACGTATTACTTTCGCCTAGTTTTTACTTACCTTAGGGCGAGGTGCAAAACTCTGCCGAAGTGAAGGCTAGCATTTTTCATCCCATTTTTCTTGATTTGCTTCCTTCACATTTTTTTGACACTTTGTTGATCAAAAGAAGGTGTGACTACCTCTGCATTACCACTCGATTGTTTTTGCTCACTTTTTTGTCCATTTACACCCATCCATGTTTGCGGCTGGGTTAGTTAAACGTCTAAAGTGAGTGGAGGTGTTTTCACGTCATTTGGTAGCCATTGTGATCTTGATACCCATGTCAAGATCGTCATTGTAGTTAGGCGTGGTTCATTACTGCGGACTTCCATAGAGGAGTTAGCTTGTTTGTCTCGTATCATTACAATTTCAATATTTACGTCTTATTTCTTGTAAACTCGACATAAATGCCTATATTGTACGGTTACGCTGCACACATTCTTAACTATTCCTAGCTATACTTTGAGCTTTTTTTTTGTTCGGTTTTATTATTACCTCGATTTCAAAAGGTGCTAGGCACTACCATTTGTGCGTGTTATATCAATAACACCTTGATATCAATACATCACTTTCTTACAAAGTGGGTTAACATATCTTGGTGATATTATTGTGTCATTCACAAATTGTAATTGGCTCTTTTTGAGATATAGGTCTTAATCAGACTTGAGCTTGCTCATCGTATATCTTGATTGGGAGATTGCATTTAAATTTGTGTATTTACTTACATCTTGTTCATTCCTTTGAACTTGGCATAAGTGGAGACATCTTTTTAATCATCTGGTGTCACAAATTACTTTGAAACGTAGTCTAGGAAGTACTTCATTTGATTAAGTTTTGGTACCAAACGATTGTTTCATTGGTGACTTTATCATTCTATCACATTGGTATTCTCACACTGTTAATTTACTCTTAACATGTACATCTTGTGTTTCACTTAGGGGTAGTCATTGAATTTTGAACAAATCTACAACTTACCTTAGTGAAACTTATCACGAAAACATGGCTCCCAAGACGCGTCTAGGTTTAAAGAAACAAACATATGAGGAACAATAGGTGCAAGCTTGGGAAACCTCTAACAGAAAAGGGTCAAACCCATTTATTGGACATGATCTAAGACCACTATTTTCTGCAGAAAAGGAAACAGAAGAAATGGTCGACCATAGTGGAAACGAATTAGAGTCACCGCGTGCGGACTTTGATTTTGACCCTGCTTTACTAGATGAGTTTCTCCTTAGAAACAAATATATCAGTTTTGGCACGGGTCATGGAATTCGGGGCCAAATTGCCCACTGAGAATGAACCAATATTACCTACAAATGACACTACTAAGGAAGAACGCCCCCTTATCAATATGGAAGATATTTTAACAGGAGGGCATGCTTCCACTTCTTACGTAGAAAATGATAAAGTGGTAGGGCATAGAATACCCCTCATCAAAGTGCCACGAAGAAACAAGATAGAACATGAGACAGGGGAAGAACCTCCACAATACAAAGAGGAAGAACCTTTAGAAGAAGAAGACACAAACCAAGTCACAATCCAACAACAACTCAGTAACCTAAGTCGACAACTAGCTTTGCTTACTTTCCAGGTACAGAAAGACACAAACAAGAACGTTCAAAAGTCAAGGCCTAAGTTTAGGATCCACTAACTCCATCGAGAAAACCAAGGAGAAGAAGACACGGGATATCATTGTGTACACGTCCCCACTTCTCCCACTAGAGAACAATTGCTCGCACAAGAAGTTCAATCTATGAAAGCAATGCTTGCGAGCATACAAGAAAGCAATATAGGGAGTATTAGGAAATACCAATATGAATAACTATGCCCCTATCCTTTTCACAAGACAATGACCCTTCAACCCTTTCCAAAGAAATTTGGTATGCCAAAGTTTGACAAATACAAAGGAAAGGGAGACCCAAGGGATCATGTTAAATATTTCTACATGGCATGTCAAGAGGTTTCTTATAGTGATAATTACCTCATTAGAATTTTTCCTAAGAGTCTCAGAGGGAAAGCATTAGAATGGTTTACGCACTTACCACAAAGATCAATTTTCACTTGGCCAGAATTGGCGAAAAGATTTGTGTGTCATTTCTCATATAACATAGAGAGTGATGTCACCATGGCAGACTTGTGTGGCACAAAACAACACCCAAATGAGACCTTCGCTAGCTTCCTCCAATGATGGAGAGGGATAGCTAGTCACTTCCCTTGCACTTTCCCTGAGAAGAAACTGGTCAGTATTTTTGTCCCTAATCTCAACCCAGATATAGCTTTTCACCTCCAAATGCATTGTGTCCACACCTTTGAGGAGGTTATCGAGAAAGGGATTTAAATAAAAAAGGCTCTCATTACCAAAGGCACCCTTAAAAACCAATCTAAAGACAACCAAAGTGTCGAACCCGCTGAAAATCTAAAGATCTTTAACAAAAACAAAAACATGGAGGGAGATGGAATCACTGATTCCAAACGTGTTCGAACAGTCCAAACCAGTAAACCTTTTAAACTAACCAAGGGCCCAAGTCAACCACCACCAAAGCGACGAACATTCACCTCCCTCAATGAACTGTTGTCTGTCATACTAAAACAGTTGGATGCGGCCCACATGATGACCTATCCTACAATGAAACCATTTGATGACAATGCTCCTAAACCTTCATGGTATTAGGAGCATGAATACTGTGAAATGCATCGTGTTAAACATCATAAGACAGACAAATTTCTGTGGCTACACCACTATAATCAGAACCTCATTGATAATGGGGAGATAGAGGTGGATAACCCTGGCAAAACGTAAACACCTAATGAGAAAATGGGGATTTATAAGGAACCATTCCCTAAGCATGATAAGTTAGAAAAGATAAAGCCGGATCAGGGAGACTCATCCCAAACTTATAAAGCTGCAAATTACTTGTATACCAAAAGAGATAACAATCATTATGATTCTCTTATCGGATGTATTCAGTCCCCTGCTAACCATGTCAATACCATCCGGATCAAGGGAAAGGACTGCGCTGCGGTAACAAGGCATTTCTACCTCGTGATTCTAGAACCCTCTCTGTTGACCCCACAAAATAGTAAATATAACCTTTTAGAAGAACTTGAGAGGACACCTGCTAAGATATCGATCTTAGATCTTCTCAAGATATCCAATGTGGATAAGGACATTTTGTACCAAACTCTTCAGGGGTCGGGAGTGCCTTTAGAAGTCAATCCTGCGTACCTTCAAGCCACAGTGGAAAATATTACACCCAGTGAGCATCTCACTTTTAACCATAGGGAGGTCCCTACCAAGAATCCTAAACATAATCTTCCCTTATACATTGAGGTAGTTGTCACCCGCAGGAAAATCAAATGGGTGCTTGTGGATAACATATCTGGATTGAACATCTACACACTTAAATTAGTCAAACAATTGGGACATACAGAGGTAGATCTTGAGTCCCATATCATCACTATCACCGCATAAGACAACGCGGAAAGAGAGTCAGTAGGCACCATTATGTTGCCCATGGAGGTGGGCCCCACTTGCCATCAGATGAAGTTTCACATCCTAGACTTGGAACTTCCATAAAATATGCTTCTAGGTTGACCATGGATTCATGCCATGCAGGTCGTGCCATCAACATTTCATTAATGCATCAAGCTAAAGCATGAGGGACATACAATTACAATACCAGGAGATTTAGAGCCCTTTTCTCATTGTAGAGCTCTTAATATCTTTGCACGAAAGGGTACATACACATGTCCCTCCACAGATATAGTTGTCCCTCTTCATTCTGAGGCCATGGAATCTCGAGTAGATTCAAATTCTCTTAGCTCTTGCACTCATGGGGCATATACTTCAACATCTCCATTTAATTCATGGGAGATGAAAATCCTGGAATATGGCTATGGGGAGTATAATGTACAACAAGCACTCTTGGTTTCTGACCTCTCCTTGTCGCCCAAGACTAGAGGTCGACCCAACTACCGCTTTAGGAGACCTAGAGAGGAACACACTATTGGGTCATTCTTACCTGGAGGCTTGTTAGCTGAGGAAAAATTGCTTGATCAACCTACTACTTGGGTCCCTGAGGACACTCAACCATCTTGTTATCAAACCCTGGAATATGAAAAATCTAGCAGAATGATGTACACTCCATGGGCTATAAAGGCCTAGGATGTGGTAAGAATGAACAAGGACAAAGGGAACCAGTCCCTCTCCCCCATTTCAAAACTGAAATATATGGCATCAGGATTCACCCTTATGGGGCACACCCTAACGATCAAGATGCGACTTGTTCAGAGCATGAGGATGGCTCCAATTATCTAGACAGTGATATGGATTCTTGTTGTAGCCAATATGAAGATCTGGCCTCCATGAACCTTTTCATGAATAACATTGTCTTGACCATAACCCCCACTAAACCAATCCTTGACCTTGTGTACCCTTCCCTTGTTGAATGGGACCAACAACATCACGTGCCACTAGATTTATTCGAGAACGACAAGGCTATTGCAGAGTTCATGGGCATAAGGGATACAATTCCCATTGGAGATCACAAGAAGGGTTTCTTTATTGACTTAGACACCTACGCCTACTTTGGCGAGGAGGCTGAACTTCGTGGTCAACAAAATTTAAAGAAAAGTGAGGGCAAGAGTTCTAAAGAAAATCCTTGGCAAAAATCGAAGTCCAAGTCACACAATGAAAACCTCTTTGAGGCACTAGCTAACAAACAAATAAGAAAATCAAAGGACAAACAAAGTGACCACGCCAAGGATGAAAATCTCATAGAGACATCCTTGGATGAAGATCTCAACCTACCTCCCAATCCTACGCGTATGGAGGATTTATCAAAATTGTTAGTTAAAGAAACCATTGATGTTAATATTGATACCGAAGAAGATCCCAAGATAGTAAAATTGGGAGCATCACCCTCGGCCAGAGAACAAAATACGTTCACTATGATACTGTGAGAGTTTATTGATGTGTTCACATGGTCTTACAAAGACATGCCCAGCTTAGATCCAACTTTGGTCGTGCATAACCTGATTGTGCACACAGATGCTAAGCCTATCAAATAGAAGCTCCAAAATATGCACCTAAGAGTGGCCTTGTTAGTTAAAGAAGAGTAGGAAAGGTTGCTTGCAGCAGGATTCATCAAGCCAATTGATTATTCTAAATGGATATCAAACATTGTTCCTGTCCAGAAGAAACCTATCGGTATCCAAATCTGCACAGATTTTAGGGACATCAATAAAGCTTTCCCTAAAGATGACTTTCCGTTGCCCAACATTGACATGATTTTTGACTTAACCGCAGGGTACGAAATGCTATCACTTATGGATGGCTTTCCGGGTTATAATCAAATTAAGATCACTGAGGAAGACCAACACAAAACAACTTTCACAACTCCTTGGGGCACCTTCTGTTATCAGGTGATGCCATTTGGCCTTAAGAATGCGGGAGCAACTTATCAATGGGGCATGACAGTAATATTTCATGATATGATTCATGACATCATGGAAGACTACGTAGATGACATCCTGGGAAAGTCCAAAACAAGAGAGGATCATCCTATCATTTTGTGGCATATCTTTGAACGCCTGCGTGAATACAAAGTCAAGCTGAATCCAAAGAAGTGTGTCTTCAGTGTGTTATATGGGAAACTATTAGGCTTCATTATGTCAAGATGAGGTATTGAGGTAGACCCTGCTAAAGTGTCTGTCATCACAGAAATGCCTCCACCTAAGAATATCAAGCAACTGCGTAGCTTGTAGGGGAAAATTCAAGCCATTCACCACTTTATCTCCCATCTTGCAGATAAATGTCACTCATTCACTCATTTTCTTAATAATGATGTCACTTTCATCTGGGGACCCGAGCAACAACAAGCCTTTGCTTTGCTTAAACAATACCTAGCTAATCCACCTGTCCTCATGCCTCCCACTCCGGGGAGAACCACTTTTTCTCTATATTTCCGCTACGTCATACGCTATTGGTGCACTACTCACCCAATACGACCTTAGCCATAAAGAGAAAGTAGTGTACTATCTGAGTCACACCCTCATCACCTATGAACTTAATTATCCTCAGATTGAAAAGGCTTGTTTGGCCGTTGTTTTCACCTTTTAGAAACTTTACCATTACCTGCTAAATACTAAGACCAAGCTCATATCCAAGGTTGACCCACTCAAGTATTTATTGTCCAAACCCACCCTAATAGGTAGAATGGTTAATTAGATCATTCTACTCAGTGAGTTTGATATAGAATTTTTCCATCAAAAATCAGTTAAAGGACAAGTACTTGCCGACCAGCTAGCGGAAGCACCTTTGTAGTGCAAAGAACCTTTGAGTCTAGATCTGCCAGATGCATATTTGCTCTACATTGAAGAATCTGTCGTATGGCAGATACATTTTGATGGATCTTTTACTTTTCATGGTTTAGGTGCAGGAGTGGTCCTTTATTACTCCTTCGGGTGATCCTATACCACAGTCTTTCTTCCTGGCCTTCCCTTGCATGAACAACATTGCAGAATATGAAGCACTCATTATAGGGATGAAGCTAGCCATCAAGTGGAATATTCAACATGTTAAGGTTGTAGGTGACTCACAACTAATCATCAAACATGTTAATGATGAGTATAAAGTTAAGGATTACAAGCTCATACCTTACAAGAAGTTGGTGGAAAATCTGAAGGAGTATTTTGTGTGCATTACCTTTGAGCATATCCCAAGAGCGCAGAATAGATTAGCAGATGCTATGGAAACGGTGGGATCTATGCTTCATATTCTGCCAGGGAACACTAATATGCCATTTTTCATAGAAAATCTACATTAGCCCACGCATGATGTGCCGGAATCTTTCCTGGCTTGTGAGGTTGTTGGTCCCTATTCTCCGTGGTATGAACTCATTTTCACCTATCTTAAGGATAGTACTTTTCCTCCTAATATCTCCCATTCTGAAAAGCAAAGCCTGATTCGCCAGATAGCCCATTACACCCTTTTAGGAGGTACACTTTATCGTCATGGCTACGATGGGAATCTGTTACATTGTCTGGATGTGACGGAGTCAATCCAGGAAATTAAAGAAGTACATGAAGGAGTATGCCAAGCACATACAAATGGAATGGTCTTGGCTAAGAAACTATTAAGACCAGGTTACTATTGGCCCACCATGGAAACTGATTGTTGTAATTATGTTTGAAAATGTGTGCTTTGCCAAAAGTATGGAAATTTCAACCATGCTTCATTGCAACCAATCACTACCCCGTGGGCATTCTCTAAGTGGGGAATTGATCTAATAGGGAAGCCTACTCCTACCTCATCTGATGGTCATACACATATCATCACAACTACATAATACTTTACAAAATGGGTGGAGGCTATCCCTTTAAACTATGTCACAGGAGCACATATTTCTAAATTCATCATGAATCACATTATTTGCCAATATGGTATCCTTGCATCCATTGTCACAGATAATGGGAAGTCATTTAAGAACAAAACTGTGAAAGGTCTTTGCCAACGGTTCCAAATTAGATTGAAATGGTCTACACCATATTACCCTCATGATAATGGACAAGCTGAGGCAACAAACAATAATTTGGTAAGGATAATGGAGAAGATGGTTAGAAAAACTGGTTGAAATTGGCACCTACAAATCCACCTAGCCCTCTGGGCCTACCGAACATCAATTCGCACTCCTACGAGTGTGACATCGTATTCCCTAGTGTTCGAGATAGAATCTATCATCCCTTTAGAGATTGAACTCCCATCCCTGTGAATTTCTCTTGGGGGACTATTTGGATAAGGATGAAGATTATCGAGTGGCAAGATTGGCTGAGTTAGAGCTCCTAGATGAGAGGCACATTCACACTCTTAATCACCTAAAGGTATATCAACACAGAATCTCCCGCAACTACAACAAGAGAATCATCCCTCACTAGTTTGATGTGGGTGATTTAGTTATGAAGGAGAACCAGTTCAACACCAGAGCAGAGCGAGAAAAGAAAGGGAAGTTCGAACCACATTGGTTAGGACCCTATGTCATAGTTGCCAAGTACGGCACCGGGATATACAAACTGGCTCATCCCAATGGTGATGAGCTCTGAGAGCTAATGAACGCCATGCATCTTAAGAAGTTCTATGCTTGAACATGGCACAAAAATTAAAAAAAATACAAAAACATCAAAAAAAAAAATAGAAAAAGAAAAAGAGAAAACAGGTCATCCACTAGTGAAAACCACGCAATTGTGGCACTTTGGACAAGTCCTTGGATGAAAACCGGTTTCCGGTGCCTTGGGAGGATTCGTTGTTCACAAGCATTCTGTATTAAAAGGGTAGTTGTCTTTGTCCTGGACCTGGTTCTGCCTTCGAGTTTCCTTGTGCACACCATTTAGTCTAGCCTTGATCTGGCTTTGCCTTCTTCTATTCATCTGTAAGGGACGTGGTCTTTCGTTATTTCCCATTTTATGCTAGGGGCAACTCAATGACTTCACCTGCTTGTTCATAAGCGCATGGCTTCTGCCCTTGTATATTCCCCACCTAACATTGGGGTCATCCATGCTTTCTTGGTTACCTGCACATAGCTTTAGAAAACTGTTAAAAACACAAAAACAATAGAAAATTGTTTCGAGGAAAAAATAAATAAATAGAACATCGTTTTGAGAAAACACAAAAACAATAGAACATTATTTCGAGAAAACACAAAAATAATAGAACATTGTTTTGCGAAAACACAAAAAAAAATAGAAAATTGTTTCACAAAACACAAAAACAATAGACAATTGTTTCACAAAAACCTAAACAATAGAAAATCAGTGCATGAAAACATATCTTACAAAAACATTTACTTGCATTGCCTTGTTTCCTTGCTTTGCTTGTTGCTTGTATAGTGTTTTGCGAGCTTACTTTTGAGTTGTTTGTTGCTTGGGTGTACTTTGTCATAGTTTATCTTTTCTTGCTTAGAATAGATTCATTTTTGCTTGTGCATATTGTAGTGGGTTTCAACATGCTAGTGTGTTAATTATTTATTTATTTCTTAATGCATTTGGTTGTGTTTTGTTACTTGTTAATAAGGCATGGTGATTCATGGTGTATTACATTAATTCCTGGTGTTCTTTGTAGCATTTGGCTGTGTTCCTTGCATGTGCTCTATTTTGTTATCATTCACATCACATTACCATCACATATCATATCGTCAATGGGGGCAAGAGGGGTTGCGCATAATAAAAAATCTATCCCCCCCGCACCAATATCATCATATCATCCCATCCATATACATCAAAATAACACTTGAAAACAACATTTGATATTGTCTACAAATGTATCATCTACAATCTACAACACGCCTCAAATGATCACGTGCGATCACCATCTCTCCCGAGTGTCAGAGCCTCATGGTAAGTTTTCTAAAATGAGCTGTTAAAATGAACTGATTGTGATGTTTTTACCCCACTCAGGGGGGGTATATTAACCTGTTTTTCATCAATCAGACGGCCGGGACACCGGTTTAGCTCACTGTTTTCTCCTCTGTTCGCTGTGGAATAATTATTTTTAATTAAATAATTATTTTTCTCTTATTTTTCACCGTATTGGGGCATTTTTTGTCCAATACCCCTTTTCTTCTCCCCTGGACAATTTTATTGCTCCCTGGTGATTTTTATTCTTCTTCATACCCTCGTAAATAATTATTTTTCAAATAATTATTTTTTCTTAATTTTTCCACTAAACAAGGACATTATTTGTCGTTTGTTTCTCTTTTCTTCCACCTAGGGCACTTTTTGTTGCCCCTAGGCCCTTCTTTTTCTTCTCATTTCTTCTATTTTTTTTTTATCATGGTTTAGAAATCCAAAACAATACAAACATTTACTATATCAAAAAAATCCAAAAACAAGGCAAAATTTTTCAAAAAATCCTAAAAAGTAAAACACCCTACAAAATGGTAGCTTGCTTCTTACGGCTGAAACTTGTGTCTTGTGCATGGTATTTTCTCCATATCCTGTTGGTTTGTCTCACATCTTCCCCAATTAATATGACTCGTAGATCACTAGATTCACAACCATTCACAAAAGCTAGTCGCTTGCTTCATCTGTACTCTAGGGAACTTTTGGTTTCCTGGTGTTGTTTCGTTGCGCACAAATGCTTTTCATGGACCCCGTGTCCATTTTCATTTCCCCTTGCATGTATCCTTGCTTGGGGCATCATTTTTAACCCTTGTCGTCAATCACAAACTTGTGGATATCTTCAGCACTGATAACAAAACATTTGTACAACTGTCTTGACCGTTGTTGGGTTGGATATGTGCGTTCGTACTTATTTTCCCTGTTAGATGAGCTTGTTTCCTTCTTGTATTGCATTACATTTTTGTATGTTGCGTGGAGTTGGTATTTTCAGCAATGGACAATTGTTCATATAATGGCTTTTCATGTCATTCTACCTTTGTAGTATGCTTATATTTTTCATACGGACCGATAACGTTGTTCCTATGGCAATATGATGACATCCAAATTGTTTCAAACAAATATGCGGCTAGAGGCTAAGCTTTCCTCCCCCCTCATCCATATTTCTTCTACACCACTTCCCTTTCGCCCCTAATTCTCCCTCTCATCGAGGCATCCTGCCTCGTCCCCCTTCTACCTATATCTCACCTTTTTCGATCATCGATCGGCTTCTTCCATCACCCCATCGACACTCGAGGGGGCATCTCTCCCTCCTACTAATTTTTCTTCTATCCCTTCAAAATTCCACCTGTCTACTATCTTTGAAGTGGCGTCACTTACGCAACCCCAAAGAGGGGAAAATGTAGACACCCATAATTACACCCAAGCAATTCAAATACTTAAATGGCGTTAATTATCGTCTTTCTCACAAATCGACGACATATCGTCAAAAGCACTCATTTTCCCTCATATCATCATTAATTAATTACACTAAGCTAATTAATTAAGTTTCCTATCTAACAAATACCCTAATTAATGACCTTCCGTTAATAAATCAGCCCTTCTACCTAGACTAATTAATTATTATTAATTAATTAGCTTTCCCTTCCATTCAACCAATAAATCAATATTTAATTGACTTAATCACCCCTTCTACCTAGACTAATTAATTATTATTAATTAATTAGCTTTCCCTTCCATTTAACCAATAAATCAATATTTAATTGATTTAATCCCCTTCTAATAGCCTAAATCGTACTAATATTCTTCTAATTGGCTTCTATAAGCTTACACCTACCTATTAATTAATCACCTTTGATTAATTAAAGCACCCCCCAACTCCCATGACTTGCTAAACATGTATTAACCCTTCTAAAGTAAGGTTACCTTTAATAAAGCAACCTTATCCACTCCTAATCATGTTTTACCTTTATCCCACATTCATGAGAATGTGTTGAATCCTTTATCCTTTGGGCTATATAAAGAGCCCTCCACCTATCTTTTTACTTACACCTAAACTTTCTAAGAGAGTGAATGCAAAGCATATAGCAAAGACTAAGAGCTTGCCTTTTACCCTTTTGAGAGTTCATCATCTTGAAGAGTTAAGCCTCTTTCTTAAGTGCTTAGGTCATATGGGAGGTGTCAAAGGGGTCTTGTAGCCCAACTTTGATAGGCCCTCATTCCTAGGTTACTTGGCATACTAAGGACAACTATTTTGATAGCCATGGAGCTTACTTAGGTCCATTCATTTATTTTTTGTTAGAGAATAGAGGAGTTTAGATATTTAGCATTGTTAGTTTCAAAGTTTGTACTTATGAATGCTAGCATCTAACCCTTGTTTAATTCTTATCTTGATGGTGTTTAGTTTGTTGTTCAATTCTTGCTAAGTTAAGGCTATTTAGGTGTTAGTCTTTACTCATATTAGCATTATTTTGAAAACAACACATGCACACAGTTTCAGTGCACAACAAGGTCGTTGCTTTTGGGCTACTTCATTCGGGCGTAGTCCCTTAAGAGCCCTGAGACCAAAATATTGTTCAACTTTGACGGGTGACTACTTAGACTTTGTGGGCACCAAGAGACATCTCATCTAATCCAACACGTTGGTATAGGGACCCTCTACAATATCCTCTCTCAGTTTTTTCATTCTTAGATCGGTGCTGTCGCTGCCCTATTGTTTGCAAACGTGCAAAATAGTGTTGTTTACGCCAGTGTAAGGCTGTCAAATGCTATATTTTACAAACGGTGGGTCATGTCAACAAACCAACTACATCGAAATGTCTAGGTGGCTAGGTGAATGTTAGAGGAGGATTTGTTTCATTGCACAATAAAGTCGTTGCTTCCAGGCTACTTCGTTCGGGCGTGGTCCCTTAAGAGCCCTGAGACCAAAATATCGTTCAACTTCGATGGGTGACTACTCAGACTCCATGGCACCTAGAGATGTCTCATCTGATCTAACACCTCAGTGTAGGGGACCCTCTAAAATAACCTCTCTCATTTTTTTCCTTTTTAGTTCGGTGCTTTCGCTGCTCTTTTTTTTGTAAACACTCGAAATAGTGCAATTTGAGCCAGTTGTAACGTTGTCAAACACTATATTTTGCAAATGGTGGGTCGTGTCACCGAACCGACTATGCTGACACATTTAGGTGGCCAGGTGAACTCTATAAGAGGAATTTTTTTGGTGCGTGAGAAGGTCGATGCTTTCAGGCTACTTCGTTCGGGTGCAATCCCTTAAGAGCCCTGAAACCAAAATACTGTTCAACTTCGACAGGTGATTACTCAGACTCTGTGGCACCTAGAGATGTCTCGTGTAATCAAAAACCTCAGCGTAGGGACCCTCTATAATAGTCTCTCTTAGTTTTTTCCTTCTCATATCATTGCTCTCGCTGCCCCATTGTTTGCAAACGTGTGAAATAGTGCAGTTTGAGTCAGTGTAAGGCTGTCAAATGCTATGTTTTACAAACTGTGGATCGTGTCACCAAACTGACTGTGCTGACATGTTTGGGTGGCTAGGTGAATGCTAGATGAGGTGTGTTTTCAGTACGCGACAAGGTCATTGCTTTCGAGCTACTTCGTTCGTGCATAGTTCCTTAAGAGCCCTGAGACCAAAATATTGTTAAACTTTGACAGGTGACTACTTGGACTCCGTGGTGCCTAGAGATGTCTTGTTTGATTTGACTCCTCAGCGTAGGTACCCTCTATAATAAATTATCTCAGTTTTTTCTTTCTCATATCAGTACTCTTGCTGCCCTATTGTTTGCAAACACGTGAAATAGTGCAGTTTGAGCCAGTGTAAGGCTGTCAAACGCTATATTTTACAAATGGTGGGTCATGCCACTAAACCAAATATGCCAATATGTCGGAGTGGCTAGGTGAACACTAGAGGAGGGTAGTGTTTTGGTGCGTGACAAGGTCATTACTTTCGGGCTACTTCGTTCGAGTGTAGTCCCTTAAGAGCCCTGAGACCAAAATATCGTTCAACTTCGACGGGTGACTACTGGGACTCCGTGGCACCTAGAGATGTCTCATATAATTTGACACCTTAGCATAAGGACCCTCTATAATAGCATCTCTCGATTTTTTCCTTTATAGATCGGTTCTCTCGCTGCCTTATTGTTTGCAAACCCGTTAAATAGTGTAGTTCGAGCTAGTGTAAGGCTGTCAAACGCTATATTTTACAAACGGTGGATTGTGTCACCGAACCAAATATGCAGACACATCTAGTTAGACAGGTGAATGCTAGAGGAGGTATTGTTTTGGTGTGTGAAAAGGTTGTTTCTTCCGGGCTACTTCCTTCAAGCGTAGTCCCTTAAGAGCCCTGAGACCAAAATATCATTCAACATCAACGGGTGACTACTCAAACTCCGTGACACCTAGAGATATCTCATCTAATCCAAAACCTCAGTGCAGAGACCCTCTACAATATCCTCTCTTAGTTTTTTCCTTTTCAAATTGGTTCTCTCACTGCCATATTGCTTGCAAACGTGTGAAATAGTGCAGTTTGAACCAATGTAAGGCTATCAACCGCTATATTTTGCAAATGGTGGGTCGTGTCACCAATCCAACTCTTCTGAAACATCCAAGTGGCTAGGTGATTTCTAGAGGAGGTGTTTTTTTAGTACACAACAAGGTCGTTGCTTCCGGGTTACTTCGTTCGGACGTAGTCCCTTAAGAGCCATGAGACAAAAATATCATTCAGCTTCGACGGGTGACTACTCGGACTCTATGGCACCTTGAGACATCTTGTCTAATCCAACACCTCAGTGAAGGAACCCTCTATAATATCCTCTCTCAGTTTTTTTGTTCTCAAATCGGTGCTCTTGCTTCCCTATTGTTTGCGCACACGTGAAATAGTGCAGTTTGAGCTAGTGTAAGGTTGTCAAACGCTATATTTTGCAAACGGCGGGTCATGTCACCGAACCAGCTACACTAAAATGTTTGGGTGGCTAGGTGAATGTTAGAGGAGGCTTTGTTTTGGTGCACAGCAAATTCATTGCTTCCGGGCTACTTCGTTCGGGCGTAGTCCCTTAAGAGCCCTGAGACCAAAATATTGTTCAATATCGACGGGTGACTACTCAGAATCCATGGCACTTAGAGATGTCTCATCTAATTTAACACCTTAGTGTAGGGAACCTCTACAATAGCCTCTCTTAGTTTTTTTCGTTTTTAGATTAGTGCTCTCGCTACCCTATTGTTTGCAAACACTTGAAATAGTGTAATTTGAGCCAGTGTAAGGTTGTCAAACGCTATATTTTGTAAACGGTGGGTCGTGTCACCAAACTAACTATGTCGACACATTTGGGTGGTCAGGTGAATGATAGAGGAAGCATTGTTTTGGTGTACGATAAGGTCGTTGCTTCCGGGCTACTTCGTTTGGGCGCAGTCCCTTAAGAGCCCTAAGACTAAAATATTGTTCAACTTCGACGGGTGATTACTCAGACTCCGTGACACCTAGAGATGTTTCATCTGATCTGAAACCTCAATGTAGGGACCCTCTACAATAGTCTCTCTCAGTTTTTTCCTTCTCAGATCAGTGCTCTCGCTACCCTATTGTTTTGCAAATGCGTGAAATAGTGCAGTTTGAGTTAGTGTAAGGCTATCAAACGCTATATTTTACAAATGGTGGGTCATGTCATCAAAATGAATGTGTTGACATGTTAAGGTGGCCAATTGAATGCTAGAGGAGGTATTTTTTTAGTACATGACAAGGTCGTTGCTTCCAGGCTACTTCGTTCGTGCATAGTCCCTTAAAAACCCTGAGACCAAAATATCATTCAACTTCGACGGGTGACTACTCGGACTCCATGGCACCTAGAGATGTCTTTTCTAATCTGAATCCTCAATGTAGAGACCCTCTATAATAGCCTCTCTCAGTTTTTTTCCTTCTCAGATCGGTGCTCTCGCTGCACTATTGTATGTAAACGCGTGAAATAGTGTAGTTTGAGCCAGTGTAAGGCTGTCAAACACTATATTTTATAAACGATGGGTCGTGTCACTAAACTGACTGTGCCGACACATCTGAGTGGCTAGGTGAATGCTAGAGGAGGTATTGTTTTGGTGCACGACAAGGTCGTTGCTTTCGGACTACTTCGTTCGGGCGTAATCCCTTAAGAGCCCTGAGACCAAAATATCATTCAACTTCGATGGGTGACTACCCGGACTCCGTGGCACCTAGAGACATCTTGTTGAATCCAAAACCTCAGGATAAGGACCATATAAAATAGCCTCTCTTAGTTTTTTCCTTCTCATATTGGTGCTCTCCCTGCCCTATTGTTTGCAAATGTGCAAAATAGTGCATTTTGAGCTAGTGTAAGATTGTAAAATGCTATATTTTGCAAATAGTGGGTCATGTTACCAAACCAACTACGCTGACATGTCCGAGTGGCCAATTAAATTCTAGAGAAGGTGTTTTTTTAGTACGCGACAAGGTCGTTGCTTCCAGGCTACTTTGTTCGAGTGTAGTCCCTTAAGAGCCCTGAGACTAAAATATTGTTCAACTTCGATGGGTGACTACTCAGACTCCATGGCACCTAGAGATGTCTCATCTAATTTGAAACCTCGGTGTAGGGACCCTCTACAATATCCTCTCTCAATTTTTTCCTTCGCAGATCGCTACTCGCGCTGCCCTATTGTTTGCAAATGCATGAAATAGTGCAGTTTGAGCCAGTGTAAGGCTGTCAAACGCTATATTTTGCAAACGGTGGGTTGTGTCACTGAACAAAATATGCAAACACATCTAGGTGGCTAGGTGAATGCTAGAGGAGGCATTTTTTCAGTGCGTGACAAGGTCATTGCTCCTAGGCTACTTCGTTTAAGAGTAGTCCCTTAAGAGCCCTGAGACCAAAATATCATTCAACATCGACAAGTGACTATTCAAACTCCGTGGCACCTAGAGACATCTCATATAATCTGACACCTCGGTGTATTAACCCTCCATAATATCCTCTCTCGGTTTTTTCCTTCTCAGATCGGTGCTCACACTGCCCTATTGTTTGCAAATGCATGAACTAGTGTAGTTTGAGCTAGTGTAAGGCTGTCAAACGCTATATTTTACAAATGGTGGGTCATGTCGCCAAAATAACTACACTGAAATGTCTAGGTGGCTAGGTGAACACTAGAAGAGGCATTTTTTGGTACATAACAAGATCGTTGCTTCCAGGCTACTTCGTTTGGGTGTAGTCCCTTAAAAGCCCTGAGACCAAAATATCATTCAACTTCGAAGGGTGATTACTCAAACTCCATGGCACCTAGAGATGTCTCATCTAATCCAAAACCTCAGTGTAGGGACCCTCTACAATATCCTCTCTCAGTTTTTTCCTTATCAGATTGGTGCTCTCGTTGCCCTATTGTTTACAAACGCATAAAATAGTATAGTTTGAGCTAGTGTAAGGTTGTCAAACGCTATATTTTGCAAACGGTGGGTCATGTCACCGAACCGAATACACTAACATGTCCATGTGGCTAGGTGAATGTTAGAGGAGGCTTTGTTTTAGTGCGTGACAAAGTCATTGTTTCCGGGCTACTTCGTTCGGGTGTAGTCCCTAAAGAGCCCTGAGACCAAAATATCGTTCAACTTCGACAGGTGACTACTTAGACTCCATGATACCTAGAGACGTCTCATCTAATCCGACACCTCAGTGTAAGGATGCTCTATAATAGCCTCTCTCAGTTTTTTCCTTTTCATATCGGTGCTCTTGTTGCGCTATTGTTTGTAAATGCGTGAAATAGTGTAGTTTGAGCTAGTGTAAGGCTGTCAAACACTATATTTTGTGAATGGTGGGGTCATGTCACCTAACCGACTATGCTGAAACATTTGGGTGGCTAGGTGAATGCTAGAGGAGACAATTTTGTTGGTTGCAGAGTCCAGGTCGTTGCTTTCCGGGCACTTTGTTTGAAGCAGTCACCTAAACCGACGAGACAAATATTGTTCAACTTCGACGGGTGATACACAAAAATCCGTGGAAACTATAGATTGTTGTCTGATCTGCCAACTAGTTGTATGACACTCCCCACTCTTTATACAAGATGCTATCTCAGTTTTTCATCTCAGATCGGTGCTCTCGCTGGCACTATTGTTGCCCA
>CM034152.1:674855960-674913893 GCA_019776745.2 Taxus chinensis
GCGGTCTTACTTTCCAGGTTAAAATTTACCATCAAGATCTTGATCACCAGTGGAATACCTTGTAGATATGCTCCTCTTGGATACCACAAAAACTATAATTCAGCTACCTTCGGGCAAGAATACATCAAAATTGAATATTATATAATATAACTATTTAGAACACCACGAAACCATGTATTGATCAAGGGATCATTTTTTAAAGTTCTCTAAAATTCCTAAATGGTGTCAGTGTAGATAATCATCTTGAGATATTTCCAACGACTATGAGAACGCAACAAACGGACATCGAGAGCTCTAGATATGTCCAGTCAAAGTTCGATCAAGAGGAAAGTCAACTCTGGTCAACTAGTCAATATTGGACCAATCGCACTACAACACGTGGCAAAAAACGCATTGGACAAATTGGAAGGGTTTTTAACCATTGGTTGTCGACAATCATGGAATGGAATGGCACGTCGAAACAAGAGGCTCAACTTTTATTACACTTGGGAGCCTGGTCGTCGTGTGGACTATGGTATTATCACCAAAGTGGTGGGTCCACAAGCCACCACGAATTGAATATGATCAATTTTCCCATCAGGAGACGACAAGTGGACTACATGATGACTGAGTTAATTATTTTCTATACCCCACGGTATGGTCAAATTTATATTTACTTGGTAAGTCCACTACATACCAATTTCCTATGCCACACATATGTATATGTCAACCGGTATATTAATGTTCATACATTAGTATTAAACCACCAAAACCAATGCTTAAGATATGACCACGTAGTGGTAAGTGGTGGAAGTGTCCACATCGAAGGGAGGTGATGAAGCAGTTGTTGGGGGCTTAAAGCCATATGTGCTATTATCCACATGAAGAATGGAGGGGATAAGGGTTATTAAACCTTACCCAAATTAAAATGCCACCAAATGTGGGATATTACACCCACTTCAATATGTAAACTGCCCCAATTCACCTTTAGCCACTAACATGGGGATGTTAATCCCATTTCATATGCAAATGCGCCAAATTGGGTTTGTTTATCCCCATTAACAATGCAATCCACCAAAAATGGAGATAAGCCTATCCCATCAACTATGCTACGGGCTATGATATTTTTAGCCTTGGGATAAATGGTAATTGCATTTTTAGGGCCCTAAAATTGTATAAATAGGGAACCCATTCTATTGTAAAGGACACACATTAGTCCGAGGAGCTTATTATTTTTTAAGCTTATTTGTGAGATGTGTCAACAAATATTGTTTATTGGCCTATTATTTTAGGCAATAGTAGATGAAATATTTGTGATTGGGAGTAAATTATAAACTACCCAATAGGCCCATTGAGCCACACCAATTACTTGCAAATCCTGGATTGTCGATCGGAGTGCTAGCGTCACATTGATAGCGTCGGGAAGGCCGATCGAAGCCGAAGGTGATTGTGCATCATGAAAGTGAAGAACAATTCGACTGATCATCAGAAGTTTTCGAAGAATTGGTGTACTGATAGGCAAGTAAAATTTCATTAGGTTTTCTTGTGAAAGTTCTATTTTAACTTACAAGTTCTGACTAGTGGAATGGTTCGACCATGAACCCGGAGATGTAGGAAATTGCCGAACTCTGTAATCAATCTTTGTGTAATTGTCTTTAATGTCTTGCATTTTATTTTAAATTGATTACTTAAAAGGAGTAAATTATCGGAAAATAATTAAAGCCTACAAGGGTCTGAGATCAGGTAGATAAAAACTTGATTATTATCGGATCATGTATCCACAGCGTAAGTCCCGATCAAATCAACATCATAAAGAGCCTGAAATTCTTCATGTGTCCATACAAGTGATTAATACCTCCAATTCTACTTAGATGCATAAGCAATCAGCCACTCGTATAATTCTATGGAAGATGGCAAAAAATATCTCATATAAGTTTTCATATAGATTATGTTCTACCCAACTGCATGCGTTAAACCAAGATCCAATGCTTAACTGCCGTGCATATTCTTCCTCCAAATCGTGTATCCACTCTGTAATACTTACTAGAGTTAACCGGTACTTCTTCATTATGAATCATCCTGAAAACAACTGAAAAAGAGGTCCTGATAACATAACCAATGATGCAGCCTAGAATTCACTTTATAACACCCTAGACGTGCTAACGCATCACTCAGCCTAGACTGAGCGCTCACCCGAAGCGTGCAAAGGTACCATGTCCCTCTTTAGGGTTGTTGTAGTAGGATGTTAGCGCAACGTGATGAAGGAAAAAACATATAGATCCATAACTAATCCATCATTCTACAATGCATGCCATATTTAGATCTAGGAAAGAACAAACTTAAACAATAAACATGATTGAATCAAGAACATGCACTACTCAATTACACATAGGAATGACACTTAGATTCAGCCAATATCTTCCATCTATTATTAAACACAAAATCTCCTTACAATAATGGAAATCTATATCAATGCTCGCATGGATTTGATATAGTAATCCAGTCATATGCACATATCTCTTTATGTTTACCTCTTACAATCTGCATATACCTATATCTCTACTACTATTTGATTCACATCATATATATAGGGTGGGGACTTTCCCTTCACCACTTATCTATTCCAAAAATAGGCCGCATGGTACTAATATCCACACGCCATTTATAGGCATAACCACACATGAAAGTGTGCTATCTATAGACCTCTTATAGTTAACTGAAGTGACAATCCTATTCTTAGTTTTTCTCCATGCAAAACTCTTAGATCCAATCCTCTAAAGATAGACAATGCATGGTGCACATGTCTCTGCCTTGTTTATGTGCTCTGCACGCCATCTTCTAAAAATAGGTCTTCATGCTCAAAATTGGCTTATTCCTAAAATCTAAACTTGCCTTCTATGCGCGGCTTCTTCCTATCCCTCCGCGCCCTTGATCCTGGCCTTCTCTCCCATGCAGACTTCTTGTGTGATATCTAACAAGTATTCTCTGATCAACATAGGTGTTAGTTTATTTCAATTAGCTTTTCAAAGTATATATGAACACATTATCCATGAGTTATAATATTTCAAACATCAATGTACATGACTATAAAAATATATAGATATTTTGTTTGTTTGCTACTTTTGATATAGTATGTTGTATGTTCTCTAATAAGTAGAGTAATTTCTACAAGAGCATAATGGTTATATTAGTTGTGGTATCCTTCTTAGACAAGTTAACTATCTTACAAATTTTTATGAAAGTACACTTTGCATGATTAAAATAATTCTTAAATTTACACATGTAAAATTATCCAGTTAAGGATATTTTCTCTCTTTTAACACTTTTTATTATGAGTTGCAAGTGGTTAATTTAATGGTTAATTTGACCAATTGTTTATTAAATTTAATTATATCAAGATTAGAATAAATGGTTCTAATTTTTTTACCATGATAAACTGATATCATTATCAAATTAAAAATATAATATTATTCATTCTAAAATAATATTGATAGACATAATGCTGAAAGAAATTTTACTAAAACTTATTCTTGGAGATAAGTAATACTCTAAGAAAAATATATAATAAATGGGATGGATTTATATTTGGAGTGTTTGGGAGGATCTCTTGATCAATCGAATGAATAAGTAGTTTCAAAAATGATAAATCACACAAAGTATAATGAAATATGATAGAATTATGAATGAATCAAAATAATAAATGAACCACAATAATTTTGTCAACTCAATAGATCTTAAAATGAAGTGTGTACAAATAGCAGAGTGATAAGTGACTCCATAATAATAGTGTTTGATAGCCCAAAATTAGACAAGGGAGTTACATTCTTAAGATATCCAATCAAATGTAACTCATATGACACATAATTCCATTCTATGACATGTAAGACAGTCTATGAAAAGTTAAACAAATCTTATGACATAAAGAACACATAAGTAATATGATTCATCATGTGTGTAGGAAATATTACACGTAATAACTAAATACAAGGAAAATAATATCTTCCATCAACACACCATAATGCTTAGCTTAGGTGTGTATAAAAAATGGGTTTTGAAAATAAGGCCTTAAGAGGTATACAAGTAAAATGCAACTCTCAAAAAGTGAAGAAAAGGAGAAAACCCATAGGAAAAGCTACCCCAAAAAGAGAGAAAAACTCAGTATAAAAAATGTATCACTTATAGAAGATCTCCTTATAAGTATGTTGTCACCCTCAAAATCCCCCCCCCCCCCTCATTTTTAAATTCAAATTCAAAATTTTTGAGCTCATGCCCTCCAAAAGTGTTCAAGTAAAGTTGGAAGTCTGAAAAGATAGAGAAATTCATGCTTTGAAGTTGTTTAAACTCTCCAGTCTGCGTGGTTTGATAAATTTTCCATTTCCCCATCTGGACGCGTGAAAATTATATTCTTGTCCTCATTTGAATGAAATGATCAATATTTATATGGCCATGGATCGTCAAAGCTTGTATTTTTTTCAATCCCTTGGTTCATGAAAGAAATTTGAAAATCAGGCGCGAAATGGTGGAGTTTTCTTCTTCTCTGCATTTTTTCCACAGTCGTGAATGATGGGTATTTTCTTCCCCATCAAATTTTGGCCCCATTATCCTCTGGTACATGGAAATATATTATTGGAGGTGGGCCAGCGGAGCAATTTGTGTTTTTGAGCCTTTATGTAAAAAGGGCTAAAAGTCATAAAGTGACCTGCAGCCCCGATCATGCTATGAAGGAAAAAGTAAAATGTTGAGCCTGCATCAAAAGAGTCAAATTGAGGAGGCAGATCATCGGGGAGATTTGAGAATTTGAGCCTTTTTCATTAAAGGGACTTATAGTTTAAAAGAAACCCACAGTCCTGCCAAACACAAAGGAAAAAGTCAAATCTTGGGCCTGCCATTGGAAATTCAAAGTGGGAAAGCAGGTCGGCAGAGAACTTTGAGGTTTTGAGCCTATTTTGTAAAAGGAGCTAAAATTCATAAAGTGACCCACAGCCCCAATCATGCTATGAGGGAAAAGTCAAATATTAAACCCACATCGAAGGTCAAAGTGGGGAGGCGGACCGACAGGGCAATTTCTATTTTTGAGCCCGCATTGAAAAAAGGAAAAATTATAAAAGTAACCCACGAGTCTGTCTCCACTCAAGGGAAGCCACATATCAGGCTTATATCAAAAGTGAAAGGGTGGACCAAAAATGTAAAAAATGCCAAATATCTATAAAGTCACAAAATGCAAAAGGCATCCTCCACGCCCACCCCAGTAAATTTCTCCCATGTGGATGGCTTTGGTTTAAAGTTTCAAAGGCAAGATGAATGGTTCAAATTCAAAGTTACAAAACAAGTGTAATGGCTGCATTATGAAAAGTTTGGTTTTTTTTTTCCACCATTGGTGTTTTCTTTGCGAATCAAGAATCTGAACAAACATGCATGATTAAAAAGATTGTAAACCATTTCTTGCTAACAAAGAAGAAGTTGTAACAGTTTCTTATAAGATATTTAATGGATTCTTCATGCCATAGTACAGGGTTGGAAATTGATCTTGTAAACTCACGAGTGAATTGTACTTAGAGAAAGCAAAGGAGATAGCCATTTTCTTCTACTTTCCTCCACTCTAAATTTTTTTCCATTCCCACATTATGTACAACTTCTATTTAAGAATCAATACAAGAAGAAGGATTTTGTAGCCTATTTGATGAGGATATTTTAGAAACTTTGATTTCATAATCTCATCTCGTCTTGTTGTCATTTGCAGGGTTGTTTCTTCTCATAAATGCATGTGTTAAATTTTCTGACTAATGTGTGTAGGAATCTGATTTCCTACCTATAACATTAGTTTCCCTATCTCATTTCTCACTCCCTTTCCCACCTTCAGACAAAGTATTCCCTAGCAAGAGATTGCTAGCTTTGCCGCAGGGTCACTGGAGTGCCCCTGTTGGATCCTCAACCAAAAGGCCACCACAGAAATACACATTTTATCGCGTATACATATACGGTAGCTGCACCTGTTAAGTAGAGAGACTTAGATTGCCAGAGTGTTGGAAAGGAATCCACAAGTTTTTCCACTTGAAAAATTTCCTCACCAATAGATTTTGGCACCCACCGTGGGGTAGATTTAGCAACATCTTCACCTGAATGCGACTGCAAGGTCAAAAAATTCAAAATTCAAAAAAGAGAATTTTTTTCTAGAATTTGAACGGCTGTATGAGCCACATGGGTTCAAATCATGGCTATTTTAGGAAACCCTCCTATTGAAATAACTGAATTTCTCTTCCACATCCAAGAAGACACTGCTTCAGATTTTAGGGAAGCTAACTAGCATAATAGACAAAGTGCCAATCACTACTTCATTGCCACAAGAATTTTGGACCTTAAAGAAGAACGTGCTACTGAATTAGAGAGGAAAATAAAAATTCTAGCACCACAAAGAAGAGCATATATTTTCAAGTTTGCGGATAGAAGATACACCTGGCTACAGAGAAAAGGAGGAAAAAATGATCCCATTTTTTAGGAACTTCAAAGGAGACAAGAGCTACTCGGAATTCAGAGGCCTCCTTTTCAAGCAATCGACCATGTTGGGAACCCTAGTTTTTACAATCCTTTGGATGGTGAATTTCCATACATCAACAATAACCTTGAATATTTCACAGATGTAGAGACCAAAGAATAATCTAGAGAAAGAGAAGCAAGAGCCGATGAAGAAATAAGAGCTCAACTTGAAGAAATCGAGAGACTTCAAGCCGAGGCAGATAAAAGAGTAGCAGAAAAAGTTGTAGCCTTAGCAAGGTTGGAAGATAGAAAATGAAATATAATGGGGGATTGTGAGCGGTGAACATTATCATGAGGTACGTAGGCCTAATGTACCATGGGGAGGAAAAACCAGTCCACTGGCTCTTGCTCAACCACTCCATGAGCTACCGAGAGGCTCAAGAAAAAACTTCCCAAAATTTAGAGGGGATGGTTCTCAACTCCCCAAAGAACATGTAGCATCATTTATCACTGCTTGTGGTGTGTTGGGTGTTGAGGATGAAGATGTGTCAGTCTAAATATTTTTGGAGTCACTTCAAGAGAAAGCTGTCAAATGGTTCTACATGCTACCCCCAAGGTCCATCACCTGTTGGGAGGATATAAGAAGTGCATTCAAACATAGGTTCAAGAGCATAGAAGATTATTAGGATCTTTTGGTCCAATTGGTACAAATGAAGAAATAAACCTCCAAGTCAATGAGGGACTTTCTAGCAAGATATGATAGAGTGATAAGAAGGATCCCTGAAGATGTGGTGCCTTCTAAAAATAATTTAAAGAGGTTTTTCATCAGTGATTTTCCATTAGAAGTAGGTTTCTTCCTCAAAATATCCCAACCAAGAACATTGAGGGAAGCCAAGGACTATGCAATAGAAACTGATGATGATCTAATCTTGTCTGGTAAAGTGAAAGGCCCAAATGGAAAGAAAAAGGGTCAGAATTCAAAAATTTTCACCACAGATTTGATGTTCCAAAAAATGGCAAATGACTTGGTTGCCTTTAAAAAGAAGCTATCTCAGATCAAAATGTAGAATGCTTCAAGGAAACCAAACCCTCTAGATAGGCCAAGGATTACTCCACCTCCTTGTCGGCTTGCTCTTGAAGCACCACCAGTCAATGCCATCCGTGAAACCAAAGAACCAAAGGAGGAAGCTAAAATTGAAGAACTTAAAGAAGAAAATATGGAAGACTATCAAAATTATATTGAGGTCAAGGAAGTTGATATGTATAGTGGCCTAATTGAGTATGTGGATGATGAAGAAACTCCAATTTTCTCATGTTTTGTTTTCACTCGTGCATAATCTAAGAAAGGTGCTTCATCTTCAATGGTTATGGTAAAGAATAAGAAGAATAAAGAATATTCTCCTCCAAAGGTCACACAAAATAAAATCGTTAGCAGAGGATCACCATTACCACCTTCTATGGAGTTGGCAAAAGAAAAACCAAACTCACTGGTTGTCAAGGATCATGCTATTATGCCAAGAAAGTCATCTAATTCTTCTCCCAGCTCAAAATTTGCTGAGAAAATTTTTCCTTTAAATGTTGTTCCTACAAAAACATCTAAGGTTCAATCAAAAGCTACACCCTCATCCCCTTCCAAGACAATTGCTACACCCCATAAGGAGAATTAAACACCCAAAGTAGCAAAGCCTCTACCATGTAAATCTTCCTCCATTTCTAGAACCTCTTCCTCACTCACCATAACCCCATTTGACTTTGTGGAACATGCAAGTAAAACCAAAGTCCAACTCTCAGAAATAGAATACCTACAAATGCACCCTACACAGTTTGATAGGTTCATTAATATAGTTCGTGGTGGTAACCATGTATCCTCGAGGCCTAATTCTAAAGGCTTACTACCCACACCATACACACCACCTTCCCAAAACATGCTAGCCCTCAGTGCCTCCTAAAATAATAGGGCTGAACCTTTCTACATGTCACTCCTCATTAAAGACTTCCAGTTAAATAATTGTATCATAGATTCCAGAGCCTTAAACAATGTGATGCCAGCAAAAGTTGTAAATGCTCTAGGCCTCACCTTGACCTTGGTAAATGGCACTTGCTACTTAATGGAATCTAAAAAATTGCCATTGGTAGGAAGAATCAAAGATGCACAGGTAGCACTAGCTGATTTCCTAGACAATAAGATGCTCCTAACCATACTAGTAGCAGACATCCCAACATCCTTTGGTATGCTATTGAGTAGGAGTTTCTATAGAGACTTGGGTAGAGAGATAAAAATGGATTCATCATCTACAAAAATCTTTGTAAAAGGTGAGATGAAGAAGTTCCTACCAGTAAGAAAGATGAAATTCACAGTACGAAGGTTTGATTATCCAAAAGAAAATATTCTCTTTCAAGATTGCGGGCTAGGAAACTACTTCCTCACATCAAGAAAAGAGGAGAACTTGCCACTTCTCATGAAGGAAGAAGAATATCAAATTTGGACAATGGAATTTGATGGTACTCATTCTAGGGTGAGCTCGGGAGATAGTGTAGTATTATACTCTCCTTCCAATGAGTTGTGCCCATTTTCCTATAAGCTACAATTTGATAATACAAATAATATTGCAGAGTATGAAGCACTAATCTTAGGCATGAGTGTAGTAGAGGACATGGGAATTAATAAACTGAGATTCTGAAGTGATTTAGAGGTTGTAGTAAAGTAGGTATGCCAACAATATTAGGTGAAGAATCCAAGACTTTGGCATCACAGAAATAGAGTGTGGGACTGCATTGAATCTTTTGATGCATTTTCCATTGAAGCTATTCTAAGGGAACAAAATGAAAAGGCTGATTCTTTTGCAGTGTCAGCTTCCCTAGTGACACCTCATCCTTATTTTGGTAAAGACAAAGTGACCATTGAAATGGTATTCAGGCCTAGTATATCAGAAAATGCAAATTTTTTGGCAAGTCTTCAATGATGATAACCAAATTCTAGCCTTTTTAGAGAAAGGGGATAATTTCAATAATCTCTTCTTCGAAGGAGGTGAAAATCCACACCAAGAATCAGTCCCCAAAGAAGATAAAGAAGGAATTGAAGGGATTGATGATGAGGGAGTAATCAAATTGAAAGGGAAAAAAATTCCCAAAGGCCTAGTATCCTTAGAAGACAAATTTGAAAAACATGACAAATTCATTCAAGAGAAAGAAAAGCCATCTTCTCGTTGCCTAGTGGATTTTGATAAAGAAAACATTGGTACCCCCAGAGGAGCCAAGGATAGTCAATATTGGAAAATGTTTCTCCCGAAGAAAAAATAATGTTTGTTGCATTACTCAAGAAATACTCAGATGTCTTGGCATACTCTTATGATGAATTCGAATCCTTCCAACCAAAGGAAATGCATCACTCGATTCCTTTGAAGCAGGGTGTTAATCCCTTCAGGAAGAAACAAAGGCTGTACAACCCAAATATTTTTGATACCATCAAAGAGGAGGTAATGAGGATTCTTAATGCAAGGATCATCTTTCCCATCCACCATTCAATGTGGGTGGCTAACATTGTGTCAGTGTGGAAGAAGAATGGTGAAATAAGGATATGTGTAGATTTTTTACAACCTGAACTAGGCATCACTAAAGGACAATTATCCTCTTCCTATCATGGACCATATCCTACAAGCAGTCACTGGATCTTAAATGCTTTCATTACTTGATGGATTCTTTAGGATATAATCAAATCAAAGTGGCAGAGGAGGACTTCACCAAGATAACCTTTACAACACCTTGGGGCACTTTTACCTACAGCAAAATGCCTTTTGGCCTAATCAATACATGAGCTACATTCCAAATGGTGATGAATTTGTCCTTCAAATATCTAAAGCATTGCATTTTCATCTATCTTGATGATCTCACAGTATTTTCAAATAAGAGGGGAGATCATATCTATCACTTGGAATAGGTACTTGCAAGGTGTAGGAGCATATCCCTAAATCCAAAAAAGTGCATTTTTGGAGTCACATAAGGCAAGTTATTGGGGCACATCATGAACAAACATGGATCACACATTGATCCTGAGAGGATTAGATCCATTAAAGTATTAGCCCTGCCCACAAGCAAGAAAGGAGTTCATTCATTCTTCAAAAAGGTGAACTTTCTTCATTGTTTTATGCCTGAGTTTGCTGAGTTGATGAAGCACGTCACTTCCATGATGAAACCAAAAGCAAACTTCAAATGGAACAATGAAGGGAAAGAAACATTTGAAGAGATCAAGAAATCCATTGCTAAGGCTCCGACTCTTATATCTCTAGATTTTAACAAAGAATTCATCATGTATTATTATGCATCAGAACATGCACTCTCTGCCATTCTTGTTCAGAAAAATTATGAAGGCGTGGAAGCACCTATTGATTTAATGAGTTTTCCTTTGAAAAATCATGAGCTAAAATGCAGCCAATTGGAGAAGCATGCCTATGCAGTGTTCAAGGCTATAAAAAACTTCAATTTTTACATCCTCAATTCCCATATGGTGGTGATTGTCCCCGGAAGTGCAATCAAGTCTATCTTGACACAGCAGGATCCCAGAGCTAAAAGAGGAAATTGGATTGCAAAGAATCAAGAATATGACTTGGAGATTCAATCCTCTAAACTGGTAAGGGGAAATGGCTTGTGCAAGTTTATTTTTGAAGATGAAACACTCAAAGTTCAACATGGTGAAGAAAATTGTGCTTGCTCAACTTGTTCAGAAGACAACCCACATGTTCTCTTTGTCACCACTACTAATGAGTGGTATGTTGATATTTCCTATTACCTGACTTATGGAGAGTTCCCTCCCCATATTAATTACAATTAAAGGAGAACACTCAAGTTGAAGGTAGATAAATTTGTAATCTAAAATCATGTGCTTTACAAAATAGGCCTGGATGGTTGTTTCCTCAGGTGCGTAGATAAAGAGAAACAAGAAAAGTTGCTTAAAGCATACCATGACCAAACATGTGGTGGAAATTTTTCAGCAAGGGTCACCTTACACAAGATCCTTCGAGGAAGGTATTATTTTCCCACCATCTTTGCAGACACTCAATATTGGGTTTCTAAATGCAAAGCATGCCAACAGTTCGTTGGAAGACCACAACTCATTACATTACCACTTAGGCCTGTTGTTATTGAAGAACCATTTCAACAGTGGGGGATGGACTTCATTGGTGTGTTGAGCCCTCACTCAAGTGCAGGGCACAACTATGTACTCACAACAACATACTACTTCACCAAATGGGTGGAAGCCATTATGACCAAACAAGCAACACTAAAACAATATGCAACTTCATCAAGGAGAATATCATAGTTTGTTTTGGGGTGCCATAGAAGATTGTAGTAGATAATGCTACCTACTTCTTTTCAAGAGAGCTGACCGAGTTTTTCTATAGCTACAGAATCTCCCTATCTCATTCTTTTGACTACTATCCATAAGGAAATAGATAGGCTGAATCAGGCAACAAGAACATTGTGACCATTGTCCGCAAGCTAGTAAACAAGAATCAAATGAATTGACAAAAAAGGTTATACGACACATTATGGGAAGATAGGATCACTCCCAAGAAGGCAATAGGTATTTCACCATTCCAACTGCTGTATGGAGTTGAAGGAGAGATTCCTCTCATGATCGAGATGCCAGCTTCCAAGCTGCTACACACAATAAAAGATGGTCAATACAAGGATTCCATTGACAAGAGGATTCTCTTTCTTAAGAAGCTGGAATAAAATAGATTTCAAGTGGTGGATGACATTAAGGAGAACCATTGGAAAGTAAAGAATATTTTTGATAAGAAGGCCAAGGAAAGAAAATTCAAAGTTAGAGAATTCATCCTACTATAGGACAAGAGAAGGGAACCAAAAGGTAGCCATGGAAATTTTCATTCATTATGGCTTGGCCCATTCCAGATTCGTGAAGCTTATGGCGAGAAAACTTTTCTTCTCTCATATTTGGATGGAACGCTACTGGAATTGCCTCAGAGTAGAAAATACTTGAAATTGTATCATAAGTGAAAGCGGGTTGTCCCCCGCCTTGTACCATAGGTGATTGCTAGGTGTGTGTCCCTTCTTGTTGTGTGTGGTGTGTTTCCTTTCCACTGTGTGCTTGTGTTTTTCCTTCTTCTAATATTTATTTCTCAAATGTATATATGACTTTGCAAGGCCCAATGGATAAGGCATTGGTCAACAAATTACAAGGTCTAGAGATTGAGATTCTGGATTCCCATGTCATGTCTTCACTATGCTCAGTCCATGTCATGTCCCCAAGCCAGAGCTAACTGTTGTCACCCTCAAAATCTCCCCCTCATTTTTAAAGTCAAATTTAAAAATTTTTAGCTCACACCCTCTAGAAGTGTTCAAGTAAAGTTGGAAGCCTGAAAAGATAGATAAATTCATGCTTTGAAGTTATTTAAACTCTCTAGTATGCATGGTTTGATAAATTTTCTGTTTCCCCCATCTAGAAGCGTGAAAATTATAATTTTGTTCTCATTTGAATGAAATTGTTAATATTTCTATGGCCATGGATCATGGAACCTTGTATTGTTTTCAATCCCTTGGTTCATGAAAGAAATTTGAAAATCAGGCACAAAATGGTGGAGTTTTCTTCTTCTCTGCATTTTGTCCACAGTTGTGAATGACGGGTGTTTTCTTCCCCGTCAAATTTTGGCCCCACTATCCATGGGTATGTGGACATATCTACTTGGAGGTAGGCCAGCAGAGCAATTTTTTTTTGAGTCTTTATGTAAAAAGGGCTAAAATTCATAAAGTGAATCGCAGCCCTGATCATGCTATGAAGGAAAAATTCAAATGTTGAACCCTCATTGAAGGTCAAAGTGGGGAGGGCAGGCTGGTGAACCAATTTTATTTTTAGCCCACATTGAAAAAAGGAAAAATTATAAAAGTGACCCACAACTTTTTCTTAACTCAAGGGAAGCCACGTGTCAGGTTATATCAAAAGTAGAAGGGAAGACCAAAAATGTAAAAAAATGCCAAATCTCTATAAAGTCACAAAATTCAAAAGGAATCCTCCACACCAACCCTAGTAAATTTATCCCATGTGGACAGCTCTAGTTTAAAGTTTCAAAGGCAAGATGAACGGTTCAAATTCAAAGTTACAAAACAAGTGTAATGGCTGCATTATGAAAAGTCTAGTTTTTTTCCGCCATTGGCGTTTTCTTCACGAATCAAGAATTTGAACGGATGCAAATGATTGAAAATATTGTAAACTACTTCTTGCTAACAAATAAGAAGTTGTAAATGTTTCTTTCAAGATATTTAATGGATTCTTCACATCATTGTGCAGGGTTAATAATTGATCTTGTAAAATCACGAGTGCATTATACTTAGAGAAAGCAAAGGAGATATCCATTTTCTTCTACTTTCCTCCATTCTCAAATTTCTTCCATTCCCACATTATGTACAAATTTTTTTTAAGAATCAATACAAGAAGAATGATTTTGTAGCCTCTTTGATGAGGAGATTTTAGAAACTCTGAGTTCAAAATCTCATCTCATCTTATTTCCATTTACAGGGTTGTTTCTTCTCATAAATGCATGTGTTAAAGTTTCTGACTAATGCGTCTAGGAATCTGATTTCCTACCTACAACATTAGTTTCCCTATCTCATTTCTCACTCCCTTTCCCACCTTCAGACAAATTATTCGCTAGCAAGATATTGCTAGCTTTGCCACAGGGTCAGTGGAGTGCCCCTATTGGATCCCCGACTGAAAGGCCACCACAGAAATCCACATTTTATCACACATGCATATACGATAGTTACACTGATTAAGTATAGGTACTTAGATTCCCAGAGCATTGGTAAGGAATCCAAAAGTTTGTCCACCGGACAAATTTCCTCACTAATAAAGTACATAGAGAATATCCTATAAATAAGAAAGATAAATAATATGAGAGGTCTAATCAAACCCTCAGAAGACGACACCCCTAAATATACCAAAAGTATATTACAGATAATAAAGGATACCATGAATATAGGTATCAATGAAGAAATCATCTCAATCAAATATGTCTGGTGTTGCACTAAAATACTAAGAATTAGAAGATGAAGAAACTTACCCTTGTGGAACATCCTCGATGAATGAATGTATCCTCCTATCATGTAATGGATCACTAACCCAATCAATTAAATATTTTCGTCTCTACTAAGCACATAATAAATGTGAAGTAGGAGAATATAGAGGAGTATGATTAATCACTATATGATGAATAAGAGAGGAAAGGGAAGAATCATCATCATCACTCTTAGAATCAAAAGTGAAGGAAGAAGATTCATCATTATTATAAATATTCCCATGAGAATAAGAATCCATATAAGAACTATGCAACAATATCTAGCGATTCTAATGGAAGTGAAGAGTGTATATTTGAAATTGAGGAATTCTCATCATCGGTAAAAGAACCATCCTTAGTAGAAAAGTGTGAAAAGAGATAAGCACGAGAATAATGATCATCTCTCCCTCATTACAATAGTAGAATGAATTTGAAAGTCACCAATAACCATTGAATATAGAGTGAACTCCAATTGATTTCCCTTAACCAAGCTAAGTGATCTCATATACTGATATGAGATTAGTTGAGAGAGAAGGTACATAAAAAATCAAGAAATGTCCCATCACCTATGTCAATAGACCCTCTCTTTGATACATCAAAAAAGTGTGATCACCCAACAAAAATAGATGACATAGAGCATATATCCGAGGAAGTAAAATACACATGAGATGAACTAGTGAGTGTGAGGCACTAGAGTCAATAATCCATGTCATAGGATGAAATGTAGGTTAAAACAAGTGTTCTTCCCATAAATTTTATTTTTTTCATTATCTATTCCCTTTGTATAATATTGAACTATTAAACTTGGTCTGTCTAAAACTAGAACCTTGATAATGTTCTTCTCAAGAATATGAGTTAGGTTGTCAATTTTCTCCCCATACAATCTTGTTTGTTATTTCCATATTTCTTACAATAGGTACACTTAACCTTCTCTTTATTCATTTTTTTTAATAGAGGAGGGTTTTACTATTTGATTTAGATGAGATAGGTTTATAATACTTATTTTTATCTTAATCCTTGTTATTCCATTTCATCTCTTTGTGGTTTCAAGCCTTTCCATTCCAAACAATAAAAAAATGTGGTTTGGTTGAAGTTTAAATGAACCCATATGAATTAAATTATCTTTATCCTGAGTCAAGTTAGTAATAAAAATATCTACAGATGGAATTTTCCATGTAGCCCAATAAGCACTCCTCGTGGCATGAGAGATGGAGACAAATATAAAATCAAATGGACCTATTTTTGCAAGTATGTATAGAATCATTTGGTCATCCTTTTTATCTATTCCAAAATATTTTAACTGTAATTGTATGTATTTGAACTCTATGAAGAAATATTGAACAATGTCAAAATTACTAGGGCTCTAACTAATGACGTTATTTTCTAGCTCATGTCCTCTCATTACATATTTTCTCCCTAAAGAGTGATTCCAATGTGGTCTGTACAATATTAAGAGATTTTTTTCAGATGATTTATTGTTGGTCAGTAAGAATCTGGAACTTAGTAAAGCAAATACAGAAGGTTTGTGCAAGAGAGAAGAGCACATTCAAATGCATGAGAGTATCGAAATGGATCGCTCTTGAAGAACATAAACATGTTCGGTACTTAGCCGTTTTCACAGTGAGGATCTATTTTTGGAGGTAGCGTGCGGAGCACACAAACTGGTCAAAAACTTAAGCAACACGCATTGGCTATTTTTGGAAGATCGGCCACGAAGCACTTTGCATGGATACAAGTTGAGAATAGATCTACTACTGTCAGTTTACTAAAAGTATTATATTGTTAGCACACTTGCATGTGTGTCTATTTTTGTAATGGCGCGTGTATAATAATAACATGCAACCTATTTTAGGAGTAGATAAGTGGTGAAGGGAAAGTCCCCATACTTATAAATATACATTGAACTGTGTAGCATAGAAAGAGAGTGTGAGAACCATGTTATAGTGAGATTATGTTGCCAAATTTAATATGTGTATGAGCGTATACAACTGTTATTATAAGGAAGATTTTGTGTATTACTCAATTTAATATAATGAAGATTATAGACTGAATCAAAATGTTATCATGATTATAGTTTGGTGTTGCATGTTTGATTTCATCGTGGTTATCTTTTAAGTCAGTTATTCTCTAGATCTAGATTTTAACATGAACTGAAGAATGATATATTAGGCCATATATCTGAATGTTTTAATTATTCATCATGCTAACATCCTGTAATAGTGTTGGTCTGAAAATCTATGTTTGGGCAGATCTATGGATAGACGAGCCAACAATGTGCAGGGCATAGCCCCTCTTTGATTTAGCAAAGAGAAATTGGTTTATTGCTATTCTACCATTAGGAATCTGTGCAAGTCTCACAATATTCTGCCTTCGGGGGTTTGGGATCTCATCCCAGTAGGGTGTTTCCGACTGCGAAAAGAAAGGAATGAAAGAGAGGATGGAGAAAGATCAGATCCGAAGAAAGAAAAGAAATGAATTCCAAAGCAGAAAGGTCAGAGGGTTTATGTTTTGGGATTGGTAGTAAACAGAGCCAAACCTACTTGCATAAACGAGCAAAGCAATACTGATGAATAAATGACAATAAAACAGAAGTAGATCCAACAGAACAAGCACACATTGATCTAACGTAAGAAAGATCCAATGCAAATAACACACGTATTCAGCACAAAGTCTAAATATTGTATTAATAATTCTTTCTGTTACAAAAAGCTCAAAGTCTTTTCTCCTCACTTCTATTTTTCATCTGAAAGATATTCACTCATGCCCAATACAACAAGCATTGGGGTATTTATAGAAGAAGGAAAGAAAAGAAGGCAAAAAGGAGCCAACCACCTATTTACAAAGATATTTACAAAATATCTACAAGGATATACAAAATATCTCAAAGTCATGTTGACTTTTGACAACTTGATGGATGACATCATCCCATGGTGCAACATGGATGATGTCATCATTTGTGCCAACATACTCCAGATATTTACAAAAAGAAAGTCGAAGAAGAGAGAGAAGAAGAAGAAAGAGAAGCTATTCATCGTCATCATCCTGCGGCCGAAAGGGGGTAGCCTGCTTTTGCTGCTGCTCAGGTGACGAGATGTGAAATTGAGAGCGGTATTCCATGAACTTGCTGATCATGGGCCCTAGTTGATCCTAGGAAGGATCCTTGTGTCATTCAATGATCACCTCGCAAGTCTCCCGCTCGTCTATGAGCTTCTCTGGGAGTTTAGAATATTATTTCTCTACTTCTATGAGGAACACGATGAAGTCCCGACAGGCCAGCAGGTTATTGATGGACTCCGCGTCAAAAGTGACCTCTGGCCCCAGCCCTTGTGAAACGATTTCCTTGAAGATCTGGATGGTTTCCTCAACGTTTCTTAAGGTGAAGGAAGGAGTAAGCAACCCTGGTGACATGTTGAGAACGATTTGTTCCATTTTGTGCATCGCGTCCAGGGCTTCTTCCTTCACCTTATCAATCTTTTCAAGGACAAATTCCAGTTGATCCACCCGGGTAGTCTAGGGTGGGAAATGACTTTATTCAGGGCCTTGGGATGGCCGAAGATGCCGAACTTGACCAGATCTTTGACTGAACAGTCGAACATTTGTTGAAAGGTCTCATGTTGCAGCCTAGCATGGTCCAGCTCTTCTAATATGGGTCCTGCTAATGCTTGGAGCTCCTTATTCGCCTTGTTGATGTTCAAATATAAATCAGAGAACTTGCCGATCACTCTTTCACTGTCCTTGAGGATTTGGCTCCTCCAAGCTGAAACTGCCATGCCCTGCTCGCCGATCTTTGTATATTCATTAATTTTATCCTGGCTCAGAGGCTCAGGAGTCTCGGCGGCAGTTGTGGGAGGTGCACTGCCCATCTTCTGTAAGGCTTGGAGTAGATGTTTATTTTACTTTTTCAATAGCCTTTTCTCTTCTTTTGTTTCTTGAAGCTTCTTGCATAGGGCGTCAACTGCAAATAGGGCCTCTCCCTGAAGGCTTTCAGAAGACGTCCCCATTGTGACTTGGGTCACTGTATGTAATCTATCGGAGACAGATCCTTTTTATCCTTGAGGGGATTGGGGTATGCGATCTCCATTACCCTCTCTCCCGAAGCACTCTGAGAGAAGCGCGTGACGGGCTTCTGGTTCTTTGCCCCTTTGGACGGGATTATGGAAAAGTCCATCGGAGCGATGGGAACTTTCCTTTTCTGCTGACTTAAGTGCTGGGAGATCCAGGCTGGACTTATGGGAGAAGGGCCGGAAATAAAGAAGGGGGCAGCTGCAGTAGAAGAAGGGAAAAATGTGGAAACACTTGGAGGCGGCATCGAGAGGGATGCTGAGGAAGTGCTCACGGGAGGAAGAGATAATGCAGGAGAGGAAGACATGGGAAGGGAAGGGAGCTCAGAGATGAGGGAAGAAATGGAGGGGGATAGGTCCGCGAGAGAAGAGAAGATGGACGAAGAAGGGGGAGAGGACACGACCAAAGGAATGGTCGCTTGAGTCACTCGAGGAAGGGAAGGAGGAGAAGAAGAAGAAACAGAAGGGACCTCGGTATTTGCAGCAGTGCCGACATCCTGAGTGGATGGGCCTATTGGAACATCTTCTTCCGTTCCTTTCTCTGGAGAAGCCAGAGTTACAACTTGTTCTGGTACAGCGGAAGGAGGACTTTCAGGAGATTCCTCTTGAGAAGTGTTGGACTCACCCTCCTTACCTTTACCCTTGCCTTTAGGCTGCTGTTTTGATCTAGGAGGTGCATTACCCAATGGAGAGGTTGTGAAATCGACTCCGAGGTAGATGAGCCCGTTCATTCGGCACCAATGCTCTGTTCTGCGCAAAGTTTCTTTGACCCTTTCCACAATTGTCTGAGGTGCTTTGTTTCTATCAATCGCCGCAAAAGGCCAATCGTCCCCGCCTGTGTTAAGATATACTTGATCTACTTCCTCCTCAATAGTTTGGAAGCCTTTGGGGACGATGGCTACCCCGTACTAGATGATTTCTGCCAAGGCCAAACGAGAATGGTCTTTCCTCCTAAGCTCCACCTCATGATATAGGTCGATGTAGATATCCTCGATCTGAGGGACGTGGATTAGATCGAGCTTAGCTCTCGGCAGACAATTTCTCGAGTCAAATGTAGGCCTTGCCGGGAAGTCATGTTTCAGATTTAGAAGCTCCAGCTCTGCAAACATGTCCTTTGCCTTGTGGTGAGTAAGACATGTATATCTACCCACTGTGAGGGGAAAAGGAGTTCCACCCTTCTTTCTTTTTAGGCACTTTTCGTGATAAGTGATTAGTTGTCTTGACAGCTCTAGCAGAATCAATTTGGGCCCAACGTATCTTGGCAATCTAGTTGGCTCTCCCAAGAAGTTAGCCGCTCTCAGATAAGTAAATGTGGGGAATTGGGTGAACAGGGCCCCCCATTTTTTAGTGGCTGCCACGATGCTCTTGGTCGTGCGACCATAAGTCATATTCGGCCTCAACAGGCAGATGATGAAATAGAAAAATGCATCATTGATCTTTGTAAATTGAGGGATGCTATTCTCCAGCTTCAGCTCTGGATAGTATTCATAAATTCTAACTTGGGGCCAAACCCCACTCCGCATCAGAGCTGGATAGTCCCTTTCAGAAGCTGCAGTAATAAACAACATAGGAATTCATGTAGAATCTCCCTGTTGTGGGGAATTGTTGCAGTTGTTCTGATATCGTGCTGCTTATAATTTCTGCCCATTCGAAGCGTTGATCAGGCACACTTTTGTTCATGGTTTCTAAATACCGCAACATCCATTTGTGGAAATAGTGGGCATCATGAATCCCAAAGACCCTGCTCAGGAACGTGATGGTGTCACTGAGCTCCTCCGAAAAAACACTACAGCGAATGATTTGTGGCCAACGGGTCACTACTTTCTTGTTCTTCAGATAGACTTCATTCATCAGTTGCATGCATTGATCTTCATGGTCGTCCCAGGCTTTGATACAATCCTCTCGGCTGACGGCCACAAAGTGCCGGTGATGAGGAATGCCGAGTATTATCTCGAAGTGGCGGGCAGTGAGGTTGATTACGACCTCGCCCTTCTCATTTACGACACACCTTGTGTCTTTATTATAGCACCGGGAAACCACCATCATGAATTCATTGTTAACGGCGCTGACTGGGATTCCCCCAGCAAAGTGCAGGGCACTGCCTATTAGCTTGTCCATCCACGGACTTCTTGTGACCTTCTGAGTCCTGACCTAGAATTCCTCCATATCAATATGACCCAACTTTGAGTCTCTGATGTCCAAGTCACACTCGGCCTGGGAGTCGGGCATTCTGACCCTCTGATACTTATATTTCATTTTTCCTCTGTAAGCTTGGCCTTGCCTTTGGATTTGGTAGGTCTCTTGCTTGATGTTGACATATGTTCTACTGAGCTTAATTGTTGATCTGCAAGGATAAGACATGAAACCCAATTGAAGAAAGACGTGTCAACTGTTTGATTTTCCATTGAAAAGCTTGACAGAAGAAAGAGTTAGCAATTTAAAGGCCTCGGGGCGCATGGCGCACAAATATTGCAAATTGCAGAGATAAATAGGTAAGGCGCACAGGAAAAGGGTGTTGCAAGGGTTAAATCAGCGCCAAAGGGCGCATAGCGCATAGATACTGCATGATGCATTTTGTGTAAAGGGCGCACGGAATCTTTATGTTATACGGGAACAGGATGCGTCCGTGACGCATGACTCTTTCATGTTGCATGGAACTTCGGTGCACCAAAGGTGCATATAGAGTTTGTGTAACATATGCTTTTGGCGCGCTTAAGGGAACTTGGTGCGGCGCATGAAAGGTTTGCACAACATGATGTTGCTGCGATGAGGGACGCGCCTGTGCCTTTTATAGTTTTGCACTTGGCGCATAGGAAAAGACTGCTGCATGGGCGCTGGGTGCGCCAAAGGGTGCAGGAATCTATGATGTTGCACTCAAGTTTGATGCGCCAAGAGGGCGCGCGGGAAGCATT
Source organism: Taxus chinensis (assembly GCA_019776745.2). Classification (NCBI taxonomy): domain Eukaryota; kingdom Viridiplantae; phylum Streptophyta; class Pinopsida; order Cupressales; family Taxaceae; genus Taxus; species Taxus chinensis. The sequence goes on from CM034152.1 coordinate 674,877,459, forward strand.
TGCAGCAAGCGAGGAAAGTGTGCCATGAGGGCGCAGCTTTTCATGATGTAGCAGGTAGGGAATGTGTGCCATTGGCGCGGCTGCTCTTTGTGTAACAGGGGTGACAGATGCGCCAAGGGCGCAACTGTTTTTGATGTTGCATGGCGTGCCAATGCGTCGAAGGAAAATACAGTTTTCTTCTTTCTTTTAGGTTTGATTCTTCAGAGGGTTTCCACATAAGGCTAAAAACTCTCTTTGCAAGTTTTACTGGGGTGATAAAAATGGCTTTAAACCAAGGTTTCCAAGCTACTACCTCAGGACAGAGCTTCCTCTACCAGCAGATCTGGAAAGAGGAGGAAAATGTGGAAAGACAACACGGGGGGGAGCAAGATCATGATTTATTCTTCTTTTTTACAAAAATCAATTCCACTCTTAAACAATCAAAGACCACAAAAAACAAACGCACGAAAGAAAGAAGGCCACTTACCCGGATATAAACGATGAAAAAGCGTGAGAACGGGTCCACAACGTGATTGAAAGCGACAAGGCAGGTGCGCTGACAGGGTCAGAGAAAATAATGAAAATAGTCACGTGATTGCTCTGGTGACAATGACAGCGCAGACGCGCCTATATATAGGCGAGGCAGTAATAAATGCGCCACCAACTTTTTAAAGGGGTGCACCAAATGAGTTGTCGACATGAGAAAACATGCACCCTTTGGCGCACCGAAAAGACTTGTCAACATGAAGATATGTGCGCCTATGGCGCACCGGAAGTGGTGCTGACAGAAGGATATGTGTGCTTATGGCGCACCAAAAAGAGGCGCAACAAAAGTTCTGTTGATAGGAAGGCGCACGCGCCTTGGCGCACGCACCTTGGCGCACGCAGGAAAGCCTTAACATAGAGAGGCGCACAAAAACACCTGCTAACACAAGAAAGCATGCGCCAAAGGTTTTTAAAGGGGGCACATCAAAAGTTGATGTTGCATAGTCATTCTATGCGCCCGGCCAAAAAGACCAAAAACAGCTAAGTTCGGAAAACTATATTTCCCGGAAAGGGATTTTGCAACGTTTCGAACACAAGGGATCCCTAATGAGGGATCGGAACAAAATCCCTTTATGGTTATCAGTAAAATTGCCCTTGCCAATTTTACGGGATAACAGCTGGCTCTTTCTGGGGACTATCTCTGAGCAAACTCGGGGGTAGAGAATTCCAGATCTCAGGTACCTATCCATTGGGCTGTAGAGTCAAAAATAAGGGCGACCGGAGGGCAAACAAAAGGGAACACACAACAAACAGAAAACAAACACACGACAAAAACAAACACACAACTAAAGCAAACTGTACAAAGAAGAGAGCAAGCTCTACTTCCTGAAGATCTTCAGATGTGTCCCGCTATAGGGAAGCGGGAGTTCGGTTCCATCCAGATACGAGAGATAGAAACTATTCTCTCCGTTGAGTTGCTTGATCTTGAAAGGTCCTCTCCATAGGGAATTAAAACTTTCCGTGCATGCCTTTTGGCTCTCTTCGCTTGTCCCACAGAAGGACAAGGTCTCCCACCTGGAAATTTCTTTGCTTAGCTTTTTTATCGAACAGTCTCTTGACTTGATTATGATGTTTGGTGATCTTGTCGACCACTCTTACTCTCTTTTCTTGGAGCTTTGTCAGATACATGATCCTCTTTTCAAGGAATTTGGGAAGGTTTCATCTTCAATAGCTCGTGCCAAGCGCAGAGCAGGAAGTTCAGCAGAAATGGGAAGTTCAGCATCAGTGCCATATAACACTTGAAAAGATGACATACCGAGAGACCTCTTGGGAGTAATGTGATCTGCCCACAAAGCGTCGTATAAGGACTTGTGCCACATTCGTTGATTCTCATCCACCAGCTTTCGTATGATGGTCACCAAGTTTTTGTTACTGGATTTGGCCTGACCATTACCCTGAGGGTAATAATCTGAGGCGTGAGCCAAAGTTATCCCATATTCATAGCAAAAACTAATAACTTCTCGTGAGGAGAAGTTAGAAGCATTATCAACCAACAATCTTGTTGGGAATGCCAAACCTGACAATGATATTTTCTTTGATGAAACTGCAAACAACCTCAGAAGTGGCATTCTTAACAGGTATGGCCTCCACCCATTTGGTGAAGTAATATGTTGCTGTCAAGACATAACTATGTCCGGCACTCGATTGGGGATTGAGTGCACCAATAAAATCAATTCCCCACTGCCTGAATGGTTCGTTGACAATGACCGGCCTGAGGGGAAAAGCAGCCATCTTGGGCTTGCCGACGAACTGCTGGCAAGGTTCACACTTTGCTACCCAGGTAGCTGGTATCTTGGAAAAGCGTCGGCCAATAGTACCTGGCTCGGATGATCTTGTGTGCTGTCACGGAAGAGGAAAAATGGCCTCCACAGGCCGAATTATGAAAACTTTCAAGCAACTTCACCTGCTGTGGCTTGTCGACACATCGCAAGAAGACACCATCTATCCCGCATTTGTATAAACCGTCATCCCAGATGACATATTTCGCTGCTCTGAGCTTTATAGTGTGCTTCTCCTTTGTAGTTAGGTGAGCTGGGCATTCGCCGTAGGTGAGGAAGAAAGCAATATCGGAATACCACTCATCACTGGTTGCGACAAATAGGACCAGAGGCAGTGAATCGGGCTTTTTCCAGCCGGTCTTGTGCTTCATCGGTGTAATCATCCTTTTCCTCAGGGTTTTCTGAATCTTTGTTTTCAGCCATAAGCTGACATAGGCCCTTGCCTCTTACCAGCTTGGTTGGTTTTATATCCAGGTCGTACTCCTGGACCTTTGCAATCCAATTCCCTCGCAAGCTTCCTAACTCCTGTTGAGTTAGAATTGATTTGACAGCCGTGTCAGGGACCAACACCACTGTATGAGAGTTTAAAATGTAATACCTGAAATTTTTTACTGCTTTGACAACGGCGAAGGCATGCTTTTCCAATTGAGACATTTTTAGTTCGTGAGGCTTGAGGGGAGAGCTCATGAACGCAATCGGAGATTCAACATTCTCTGAATTCTTTTGCATCAAGATGGCAGACACAGTATGCTCAGATGCATAACTATACATGATAAAGTCCTTGGAGAAATCGGGACATACCAGGACTGGTGCGTGAGCAACGGAAGCTTTTATTTCTTCAAACGACCTTTTTCCTTCCTCGCTCCACCGGAAAGTTGGTGACCCCTTCATCATGTCCAATATATGACGAGTCTTCTCAGCAAAGTCGGGAACAAAACGCCTGAGAAAGTTCACCTTTCCGAAGAAAGAATGAACGCCAATCTTACTTGTAGGCAGAGTAAGGCTCTGAATAGCCTTGACTCTTTCGGCATCTATCTTCATTCCTTCTTTGCTAACAACGTGCCCTAGCAACTTTCCTTCCGTGACTCCAAAAATGGACTTTTTCGGGTTCAGGGAAATCCCATGTTCTCGGCATCTGGCCAATACTTGCTCTAGGTGATCACAATGATTACTTCGTTGTTTAGAGAACACAGTCAAGTCATCCAGATAAACGACAATGACTTTCCCCATCATACCTTTGAATGCCAGGTCCATGGCCCGCTGAAAAGTGGCGCCAGCATTGGTTAGGCCAAAAGGCATCCTGCTATAGGCAAATGTACCCCAGGGAGTAGTGAATGTTGTTTTAAATTGATCTTCAGGTGAAACTTCAATCTGATTGTAGCCTGAAAAACCATCAAGCATGGACAACATTTCTGATCCAGTGACTGCTTGTAGAACTTGATCCATTATAGGAAGGGGGTAGTTGTCTTTCAAGGAAGCCTGATTCAGGTTTCAAAAATCTACGCATATGCGTATTTCACCATTCTTCTTGCGCACTGGCACAATATTTGCTACCCAAGTACTGTGATGGATAGGAAAGATGATTCTCGCATCCAGCATTTTCTGAATTTCAGCCTGGATAGTACCTGAGATCTTAGGATTATAATGCCTCTGCTTCTGGCGAAAGGCTTTAACATCTTCTTTCAATGGGATGTCATGCTGGACGTCCTTTGGCTTAAAAGACTTTAGATCGGTGTAGGACCATGCCAATACATCCATGTATTTCTTCAGTAGTTTGACAAATTTCCGCTTCTCTTCAGGCGTGCAACATTTTCCAATGTTCACAAACTGCGGGTGTTCTACCAAACCTAAATTGACTGGTTCAGTTTCTGGGGATGAGTCAGGATCATCTCGCCTCTTCTTTTTCACAAAACGATCATGCCTGTTGAACAACCGTTCCAGAGAAACCAGGCCCTTTGGAATTTTATTTCCTTTGAGCTGACATATGTCGTCGTTCCCTTCGGATTCATCGTCTTGATTGGTGACTGATTCACGACAAGTGGAAGTAGATCCTTCAAAGTGCAATTCTTTAAAATTTTCCGCCTTCTCTAGAAAGGCAATGAGTTGATTATCATCGTTGAACACTTGCCAATGCTGAGAATTGTCTGGCACGCTTGGGCGGAAAACCACCTCAATGGTGTATTTGTTTGTTTTCAAACCCGGGTGAGGGAGCATGAGGGATGCTGAAATGGCCAATGAATCAGCCATGTCATTTTGAGCTCTTGGAATGGATTCTATTGAAAAAGCATCAAACTCTTCAATGTTGTCCCATACTGCATTACGGTAGTGCCTGAGCCTCTCATTCTTCACTTGATATATCCTCTTAACTTGATTCACGACTAGCTCTGCATCACCTTGTACTTTTAGATTTTTGATCCCTCTCTCTCTTGCTGCCTGCATGCCGAGTAACAAAGATTCATACTCAGCAGTGTTATTCGTATTAAAAAACTGCAACTTGAAAGAGAGAGGAATAATCTCCTCTTCGGGAGATATTAGCACGGCTCCGGCGCCACATCCACTGGTTGCGCAGCTGCCATCAAACTGCAAAGTCCAGATCTTATTAAGATCTTCTTCTTGAACGAGAACAACCATTTTGTCAGACTCGGTAGACAAGAAATAGTTCCCCATCCCTGATGATTCGAAAAGAATTTGAGCTTTGGGGTCCTCAGAATTAGTAACCAAGTACTTCTTTTGTGATTCCAGCTCCAAAGTCTGCATTACACCTTTGACGGGGATTCTAGCCTTAGACCAGTCCATATGAATTTCCCCACCAACTTCGCTGCAAAAACTTCTTCCCAGCAAAATTCCGTAGGCTGCTAGAATGTCAGCAACGAGGACGGTCATCTTTACTCTCTTCTTTGGGAATGCCGCAAATGCAAATTACGCGTCTTTGATTTGACCAATCAACGGAACCTGCTTGGTTTCCAAGGAATAACATCTGCCAAAAGGCTTGGTAAGGGTGAGGCCCAAAGCATGGGTGACTTTTGCCGGCATGACGTTATCAGAAGCTCCCGAATCAATTATGCAATTACTTAGCTTGTGGCCATTGATTAGGAGGGAGAGATAGAAGGGCTCTATCTTTCCTGATGCAGATGTTGAAGCAACATTTATGCGGGATTCAGGAGGAGTGGAAAGGATTCCTTTTGGGGAAACTTGATTAGATATAACAGCTTGACTTTGAATATACTTGGTCAATCTTACAAGCTGTTCGGGATTTGACTGAAGGTACTCGGCTTTAGACATTTAGATCTTGGTCTTTTTAGCATGATCTATGATATCAAATGCGGCCAAGGGTTGGGCTGGTGAAGGAATGAGTCCCTCACTTCGCGATGGTGGAGTAGGATTACTGGTCTTGATAGGAATATGAGAGGGCTGATTTGGAGGAGAGATGGGGGGAAAAGATTTCCTTGTAAAAGACTTAACAGGGAGTTGAGTAGGAAGAGGATTACCTCTTTTAGCAATGGTTGGAGGCACGTTTGACACGGCCTTCTCCTTCTGCACATGGGCAGCGACCTCTGCTTCTTTTCCTTGCGAGCGGGTAAAAACAACATATGATTGTCCGCTTGCATAGCCCTAGGTACCCTCTTCTTCATCAGATTCTTCCTCATCAAATTCCATATACCCGATAGTAGAGTCGCCAGTCGGCTCACCGACGTCTTGATCATCTTCACCCTGAGACAAAGGTTCTTCATAATCTTGTTCCTCTTCTTCGATTTCGGCTAGAGCGTTGACCAGAGGAGCCTCAAGCGCCAACCGCGGAGCAGTTGCGGGTAAGTGCGGCCTTTGTGGAACATTGTTGGAAATGAAGTTCCTCCGTGGAATATCCCGGTATGAGGAACTGGGAGAATCTTGGGCCAACTGCTTCTTTAATGCAAGTAAGTCGTTTGCCATCTTTTGAAATGCCGGATCAGACGAAGTAGTGGGCGAAGGGTCCGAAGATTTAGGCTTGGATGATTCCTTTTTCAATTCGCCAGATATTATCAAATTATCTTCTATTCGAATGGCAGTGGCCTGGGCGAGAATCAACGTAGCCACTCGCTCTTGAAGGAGCAAGAAACTAACTTTCGAGCTCATAGCGTTCACGAAGAAACACTTCTGATTTTCCAGTGTTGGAAGCATGGCAACAGGGACACGGTTGATTAATGCATTGAACCTGGTGATAAAATCATGCATGGTCTCATTGGCCTCCTTCTTCAGGTGAGTTATCTGTGATAATAATGCAAATGCATCTTCTGAAGGCTTGTACCTGTCTTCAAAAGCATCCCGCAAGGTGGCCCAACTGGTAATAGATCCGGCGGCAAATGCTGAAACCATTCAGCTGCAGGCCCTTGTAGAGTTTCCAGAAAAAGGTGAACCGACACATCCTCATGAGTTACATCCAAGATACTACACGACATGATGAATGCAGATATGTGTGAATCTGTGCTTTGGTTTCCACTCCCGTCGAATTTAGGAAAATTCTTTCGGTTTCCGTGAGGGAGCGTGTGAATAGGATGTGGTAATGCGAGAGGACCCATAGCATTTCCCCATGGCACCACCATCTGGAAAGCTGGAAAAAGAATACGGTCTGGAAGCACAGTTCCACTGAGCAACAAGGCACTACAAAGGGATGTGGAGGTTCCTTGTGAAAACCAGCTCTTCTGCGGAGGTGAGGCTGACTTCTGGATGACTGATCAGCTGAACTTAGTGTTGGAAAAGCACACCAGTGTTATACTGAAATTGTGCCTCTGAAGCAGATTGAAAGTAGGATCGACTTTCTCCACGAGCTTTCCTGCTACGGGTAAATGGCTCACCTACCAGCGTACCTTCCAGATCTGCAGATGTTGCTGAGCAGATTTACAATTTATTTTTGGTTGTACTAGCTGATTTTCTGGCTTTTCTGACAAAAACCAGCAAGCATGTACTTTTCTAAATATTTAAAAACTATCCTCTTCTAAAAACCGTTTTACGGTCAATGACAAATAAAAGTGAGGATAAAATGACAGTGAAGATTAGCAAGCTGATTTTTAGATCTAAATTTGACTTTTTTAAGGAGTTTGAAATTTCCGTGGTAAACAGTCAAAACTCAGATCTACGGCAAAATACAGGTTTTTATAAAAATTCAGCGAACTAAAGGTCTTCAGCTAGGCCAGATCTATGGATCCCAGAAGAAAATTTTCAATTTGGGTTACTTTTGCAAAATTTTGGATTTTTGACAAAAATTTAAAGTTTGCAAACAGATAGATCTACCACCATCATAGATCTGTTCATTCGATCCCCAGTAGAGTCGCCAAAAACTGTTGGTCCGAAAATCTATGTCACTTGGGCAGATCTATGGATAGACAAGCAAACAGTGTGCAGGGCATAGCCCCTCTTTGATTCACCAAAGCGAAACTGGTTTATTGCTATTCTACCAGTAGGAATTTGTGCAAGTCTCAAAATATTCTGCCTTCGGGGGTTTCGGATCTCATCCCAGTAGGATGTTTCCGACTGCGAGAAGAAAGGAATGAAAGAGAGGATGGAGAAAGATCAGATCCGAAGAAAGAAAAGAAATGAATTCCAAAGTAGAAAGGTCAGAGGGTTTATGTTTTGGGATTGGTAGTAAACAGAGACAAACCTACTTACATAAACGAGCAAAGCAATACTGATGAATAAATGACAATAAAACAGAAGTAGATCCAACAGAACAAGCAGACAGATCTAACGTAAGAAAGATCCAATGTAACATAACACACGTATTCAACATAAAGTCTAAATATTGTATTAATAATTGTTTCTGTTACAAAAAGCTCAAAGTCTTTTCTCCTCACTTCTATTTTTCATCTGAAAGATATTCACTCATGCCCAATACAACAAGCATTGGGGTATTTATAGAAGAATGAAAGAAAAGAAGGCAAAAAGGAGCCAACCACCTATTTACAAATATATTTACAAAATATCTACAAGGATATACAAAATATCTCAAAGTCATGTTGACTTTTGACAACTTGATGGATGACATCATCCCATGGTGCAACATGGATGATGTCATCATTTGTGCCAACATACTCCAGATATTTACAAAAAGAAATCCGAAGAAGAGAGAGAGGAAGAAGAAAGAGAAGCTATTCATCGTCGTCATCCTGCGGCCGAAAGGGGGTAGCCTGCTTTTACTGCTGCTCAGGTGACGAGATGTGAAATTGAGCGCGGTATTCCATGAACTTGCTGATCATGGGCCCTAGTTGATCCTGGGAAGGATCCTTGTGTCGTTCACTGATCACCTCGCAAGTATCCCGCTCGTCTATGAGCTTGTCTGGGTAGTTTGGAAATATTCTATTTCTTTGCTTCTATGAGGAACCTGATGAAGTCCTGATAGGACAGCAGGTTATTGATGGACTAAGATGTCAAAATTGACCTCTGGCCCCAACCCTATGTGAAACGATCTCCTTGAAGATCTGGATGGTTTCCTCAACTTTTCTTAAGATGAAGGAAGGAGTAAGCAACCCTGGTGACATGTTGAGACCTGATTTGTTCCATTTGGTGCATCGCATCCAGGGATTCTTCCTTCACCTTATCGATCTTTTCAAGGACAAATTCTGAGTTGATCCACCCAGTAGTCCAGGGTTGAAATGCACTTTATTGAGGGCCCTGGTGATGACCGAAGACGTCGAACTTGACCAGATCTTTAACAGAACAGTCGAACATTTGTTGAAAGGTCTCATGCTGCAATCTAGCATGGTCCAGCTATTCTGATATGGGTCCTGCCAACGCTTGGAGCTCTTTATTCGCCTTGTTAATGTTCATATATAGATCAGAGAACTTGGTGATCACTTTTTCACTGTCCTTGAGGATCTGGCTCCTCCAAGCAGAAACTGCCATGCCTTGCTCGCCGATTTTTGTATATTCATTAATTTTAGTCCTGGCTCAGATGGCTCAGGAGTCTCGGCGGCAGTTCCCTTGTCCCCTGGTGAGGTGCGCTGACCATCTTCTGTAACGCTTGGAGCACATGTTTATTTATCTCTTTCAATAGCCTTTTCTCTTCTTTTGTTTTCTTGAAGCTTCTTGCACAGGGCGTCAACTACAGATAGGGCCTCTCCTGGGAAGGATTTCAGAAGACGTCCCCATTGTGACTTGGGTCACTGTGTAATCTTTCGGAGATAGATCCTTTTTATCCTTGAGGTTGGATTGGGGTTATGCGATCTCCATTACCCTCTCTCCCAAAGCACTCTGAGAGAAGCGCGTGACGTGCTTCTGCTTCTTTGCCCCTTTGGACAGGATTACGGAAAAGTCCATCGGATTGTTGGGAACTTTCCTTTTCTGCTGACTTAAGTGTGTGGGAGATAGGAAGGCTAGACTTATGGGAGAAGGGCCGGAAATAGACAAGTTATATGGCAGCTGCAGTAGTAGAAGGGAAGAACGTGGAGACACTTGGAGGTGGCATCGTAGAGGGAGGCTGAAGAAGTGCTCACGGGAGGAAGAGATACTGCAGGAGAGGATTCGTGACATAGTGAAGGGAAGGGAGCTCAGAGTATGAGTTAAGAAATGGAGGGTGTCAGGTCCGCGAGAGAAGTAGAAGATGGACGAAGAAGTGGGAGGAACAGTAGAAGAAGGGTTTGAGAGGACACGACTAAAGGAATGGTTAGGTTATGAGTCACGTCGAGAAAGGGAACGAGGAGAAGAAGAAGAAACAGAAGGGACCTCGGTAGTTGCAGCAGTGCCGATTGTTTCACTCGGAAATGTTTCGGTTCCTGGGAATAGAGTTGCTTCTGTTCCTTTCATTCCTTTTAGAAACAGATGAGGTTAGGCTTAGGAGGAATACCTGTTGAATGTCGAGATGGTGTGCGCGTACCATATAGAAAGATCAGGTTGACTGCGGAGAACTCCTTTTTGTCTTGGAAGGACTACCTGCAAATAAGAACACAAGACCACAAGATTTTGATTAAACAATAAATGAGGAAACTGCCTTGGGCCCAGGAAATATAAAACTTCATTTTGAAGGTGGTCAGTTCCCCTGCTAATATGAATTAACACAAAAGACTGCAAAATATCAATTAAATTGTTTCATTGAACTGGGTAGGGGAAAAGGCTATTTTTCTGGTTTTGATCAGAGGTAACCGATGCCGGTTACTAATAACCGATGCCGGTTACTAATAACCGATACCGGTTGGGTTCTAGGATCTTCTTTGTAGCTATGGTGTTTTGTAAGGTTAGTTTATGGATGATATTAGGAAATGGGATGATTAGAAGCAAAAGAATAACAGTTAGATGCAATGGGACACGTTGGGTAGTAGATTCAGAGACGGATTTAGGAGGACTGAAATTCACAGAGCAGAAGAAATGTTATAACAGAGGACATGCAAGATATGACTTACTGGTTTTGGCGAAGATGCAAGTTGATATCCTCTACTGCAAGCACTTCTAGTTTCTTCACTCGTCTCTGCTCGGTTAAGTGAAGATACCTGGACTTTGTTTTTCGCTCCCAAATGATCTCTATTGATTCAAAATCATTCGACTGATCTCCCAAAAATGAAATTCCGATCCGTTGTTTTGGTTTGGGGAGCCCATTTACAGGGAACCGATGGCGGTTACGTAACCGATGGCGGTCGAGTAGGAACCGGCATCGGTAAGGAAAAAGTAGGCTATTTTTAGTAAAATAGCCCACCTTCCCTGCTTTTCTCCCGAGAGATCAGTTGCGGGCTTGGTCAAGTGGATAGAAGGTCGGCTTTGGGTGCGAGTAAGGAGGCATTAGCTATGGATGTGAGTCTAGACCAAGTCATGGGTCTTAATTAGGTTAGTTTAGGGTTAGGGCTAGGTCATGATGAGGTGGCAAAGTGAGGTGGCAGGTAAGGCGATGTGGATTTATCAACTATAAGGTAATTAATAAATAATTGTGTAAGGTTTAGGTAATGAGGTTAGGTTGCGAAATGGGATGCGGGTCACAAGGGGTCGTAAGACATGAATTTGGTGTCTACATTAGCCCCTTATTGTCGTGTAGCTTGTTCTGTAAAGCTGCACGGACAATAATATGAAGTGGTTTCTCATGTTAAGGATATAGGTAATCCCCCTCAAATCTATCACAGATTGAGTGAACGGGAAATCAGGGATAGGGTTGATAACGGGTAAATGGGGTAGAGGGGATGGTAATATGGCGGGGTAGGTTCAAGGAAGCAGACGCATATTGAAATGCAATAGTACGACTAGGGTACATGATTTGACGAGCAAACCAGCAGTGCAGAGGCAAAGGTCGATAGTTTATCCAAACAAGGGTGATATAATCCTGGTATCCAAGGCATAGGAAGTAGCCCCAGGGTATATAACAGGTAAGGTACAGGAACGTTTAGGCATGTTCAGAATAGTACCAAAAGGTTGGTTTGGTTGAGATAAACGTCACGGTCTAGGTCTGGGCAAAGTTGGTCGACAAATCAAGTCAAGGACCCTATGTCATGCTAAAACACAAACAGGTGAGCTCGATTGAATAAAAACTACCGGATGGGTGGATAAAAGTGTATGGTGTTGATTTTGGGTAAGGGATGGAAGTGGTGCGGCCGTGGGTCGGGCCAAGTTGTTGGGTTGCGGCCTTGGGTCGGGCCAGAAGGGTAAAGGGAGGCCTTGGGTTGGGCCAAATAGTGAGGGCGAGGCCTTGGGTCGGGCCAATTGGTAGGTTGAGGCCTTGGGGTCGGGCCAAATTGGTAGGGCGAGGCCTTAGGTCGGGCCGAATAGGTAGGTTGAGGCCTTGGGTCGGGCCAAAATTGGTAGGGTGAGGCCTTGGGTCGGGCCAAATGGGTATGAAATGGGGCGAGGCCTTGGGTCGGGGCCGAATAGGTAGGGCGAGGCCTTGGGTCGGGCTGAATAGGTAGGTTGAGGCCTTAGGTCGGGCCGAATAGGTAGGTTGAGGCCTTGGGTCGGGGTCGAATGGGTAGGGCGAGGCCTCTAGGTCGGGCCTAATGGGTAAGATTTTAGGCCTTAGGTCGGGCCGAATCAAGGTAGGTTGAGGCCTTAGGTCGGGCCCGAATAGGTAGGTTGAGGCCTTAGGTCGGGCCGAATAGGTAGGTTGAGGCCTTAGGTCGGGCCGAATAGGTAGGTTGAGGCCTTGTGGTCGGGTATAATATGAAATATGCTCACATTAGCATTCTGGGTGAGGACTTGGGTCGGGCCAATATGGGTCAGATTGCGGCCTTGGGTTGGGCTGAATAGGTAGGTTGAGGCCTTAGGTCGGGCCGAATAGGTAGGTTAAGGCCTTAGGTTAGACCGAAAAGGTAGGTTGAGGCCTTGGGTCGGGCCAAATGGGTAGGGCGAGGCCTTGGGTCGGGCCGAATAGGTAGGTTGAGGCCTTAGGTTGGGCCGAATAGGTAGGTTGAGGCCTTAGGTCAGGCCGAAAAGGTAGGTTGAGGCCTTGGGTCGGGCTGGACAAGTGAACAAATGGTGTGCAGCAAAGGTGGATAGAGGTGATATTGGTGAAAAAGAGGCAAGGAGTAAATAAGGGCAAAGAATGGGGTGAAAGTTGGGTAGAGAACCGATGTCGATTCTGCCTGACCGATATCAGTTAAGGGACCGATACCGGTTCCTTAGGGCAAAATGAAACCGATATCGGTGAAAGGTGAAAAACCTATAAAAAGAAAAATACGGCTTTTCATTGTCACTTTTGTTATTTGCAAACCAAATCGACTTGTCTGATGTGGAGAGTTGGGATTAGAGGCTTGATTGAGTGAGGTGGAGCTATTGTATTGGCGGAGAGAGTTGATAGTGGGCCCGATTAAGGAGGAGGCAACAGTTGATTGGCCGGGGACCCAGCAGATCAGGATTGGAGCCATGGCACAGGCAGGAGGAGCTGGAGGGGCTGGACCAGCTGGACCGCCACCACCCATCCCACCACGACGACGTGTCGTCGTTCGGGTATATTCGAAACTCTTTAATTTGGTGATTTGGTTGTATTATGCTAAATTGGGGGTTTGGGTAGGAATTAACCCTTTTTTGGGAAATAATGAGAAAATGGAAATGATTTGAAAAAGGGAGAGGGTAGATAGGCTAGATAGGCTAAGGTGGGTAGGTGGGTAAGTTTTTAGGGTATTTGGGTGAGTAGATGGGTAGAAATAGGTAAAACAATGGGTTTTGGGGGCCGTGCGGGAGGGTTCGGCTCCGGGGAGAGGACAGTGACCGATGTCGATCACTAAGCGACCGGCATCGGTCGCAAAATTGTAGGGAAAGGGACTGTTGTTGGTGACCGGCGTCGGTCATGTATCGGCCGGCGTCGGTGGCTTGGTGGGTTTTGGGTTTTTGGGTTGGGTTTGAGGTGGAGGTGGGAGAAGGGTTTGGTGTAGGGTTGGGTTGTGGGTTTTTGGGTTGGGTTTGAGGTGGAGGTGGGAGAAGGGTTTGGTGTAGGGTTGGGTTTTGGGTTGAGAAGGGTTTGGTGTAGGGTTGTGGGTGGGTGTGGGTTGGAGGTTGGAGAAGGGTTTGGTGTAGGGTTGGGTTGCATGTGTTTTCGTTTGGGTTTTGTTTTTGTTGGTTTTGGGTGGGATGGTTTTGGGTTTTTAGGGTGGTAGGTTACTAGAGGGGTGTGGTAGAGAGTCGGGGGGATAAAAAAGGGTGTTTAGATGATAAAGTAGATGTTGTAATAAAGAGTAGGTCTAAGGATGTGGGTTGGTTGTGCAGGCACGTCAGCAGTTGACGATGCGGGATAGGATGCCCCCGTTGTTGGTGCGGATGAGGCCACACATATCTGCGGCTCATTGGGCCATCATGCGCGAGGTGGGACTCGGTGGAGTCCAGAGGTACAGAGTGATAGAGAGAGATCACAGCCTGATGGTCGCCCTCATCGAGAGATGGGATCCGGCGACCAATGTGTTCCATCTCCCGACTGGGGAGATGACCGTCACATTGGAGGATGTGTATCGCATCCTTCGGTTACCTATCGAGGGAGAGGCAGTCTTCCAGGTAGATTCAAAGACTGCCATGGATAGCATACTGCAGGTTTTTGGGGATGCAACCGCACTACTGACCTACTATAGCGTGAGTATCGGGTACAGTGACATGTACCGTGCGCATCGACACGAGACACGACTGGCTGTGTTGATGATGGTTGGGATCACCTGCTTCGCCCTCCCGGACTCAGAGGGAGGCCGCTTCCCATGAGCATTGATGGGGGTGCTACTTGAGATGGTGGAGGAGCACACCTGTTATGCTTGGGCACCAGTATATCTGGTGTAATTATACAGGGAGCTATGGGGCTGTCGCCGGAGGAGGCGATTCGGTATTTGTTCTACATTTTTGTTGCATTGTTGGGCATACGAGCACATCGTATGCATCAGGCCAGTAGGGTTACCCCAGCAGCCAGGGCCACAGGTCATATACCGATATGGCTTTCAGAGGTGGTTGGGGGTCGTGGGCCAGCCACGAGCAGTTATGGCAGGTCGGGATGTGGCATACTATAGACATTTGCTAGAGGGCCTTACAGCAGTAGACATTGTATGGAGACCCTACAGAGGTCACCATCCTGGCAAAGGAGCCCGCTTACAGTTGCGCCTAATCCTGTACACATTCTGGATAGCAGGACGGAGGCCAGGAGAGTACGAGTGGATACCCCTGGAGAGGGTACGTAGGCAGATGGGGCTGCGACAAGACGAGCCACCTCCCTTTCCTCAGTACAGGAGAGATGATGTAGAGGCCCCACTACCTGCACCACAGCCTTTGGATCCAGATTGGGTAGCAGAGAGGCCAGCAGGTGAGGGTGTAGATGATGCTAGGTGCACGGGAGCATACAGGGTGTGGTGGGCTGGGCAGAGAGCAGCCAGGATAGTACCGCCTGCACAGCCAGACTTGGCTGCAGTGATAGGAGAGAGAGATCAGCTCAGGGGTCAGGTGCAGCTCTTACAGGGGCAGCTAGCTGCAGCACAGGCACAGATAGGTGTCTTACAGGGGCAGCTAGCCCAGGCTCAGGCACAGGCACAGGCAGCACCACCACCAGCACCACAGCCACAGGTGCAGGTACAGGTATAGGCAGCAGCACAGGTAGCCCCAGCACCACAGGTACCACGGCCACAGGCACCACCAGCAGCACCAGCACAGGCTCAGGGGGCATTGGTTGTAGGTGCCAGGGGACCAGCCCCAGCTCTGTCAGTGGCTCGAGAGCGCTATATGGAGGTTAGAGCAGAGGCCCGATATTATCAGGATATTCTTGATGGTACCGGGGCTGATTATCAGGCCTATGCAGCACATAGAGCAGAGACCTCTCGGAGCCAGAGGTCTCAGGGAGGTGCAGCCACAGCTGGTGTGTCCGTCACAGGCAGGAGGCGAGAGGCACCACAGGGACCAGCGGGGAGAGGTGCCGAGGGCGGTGGGGAGAGCTGAGAGATCCCAGACATGGTGTATTGATAGATGGGCACCGGTCTGCGAACCGGGTGTATTGATAGAGGCCTGCGTGCCTATGTATTATTCATGTATTCATTTATTCATTTATTGTATACCGGCCTGCGAGCCGAGTAGGGGTTGTATAGTGGATACCGGCCTGCGAGCCGAGTATATATCTATTTTTGATACGAGGGACCGGCCTGCGAGCCGAGTCGAGATTTTTTGACAGTTATTGCGGCCTGCGTGCCGGCTTTGGTGGATTATGAGATCACAGAGGCCCCGATGTAGGGCACATTGTATTTTTGAAAATTTGTATATATATAGAGACGATGTTTTGATCCACATGCAGTGTTCAAAATGTGTTTAAATATTTTGTTAATGGTTGGTAATATATAATGTATGATAAGTTTTAGTTGACATGTTGATAGATGGATGATGTTGATGTTTTTGTTTTTGCACGTATATATGAATGTCAGGTTATGTGATGAATTGGTGGTTTTGTGACATTGTGATATATGTAACTGATGAGTTGGATCCAAATGATGTATAGATTGATAGTTTCTTGATATCCGTAGTTGATGGTTTGTGTATTTGTATAAAATAAATGATGTTAATGAAATTGTAATGCTATGTGTGGTGGATGAACAAATGTGGTAAATTGTGTTGTTTATGCAGGAAAAGAGGCGGGCGCGACAAAAATTTAGGTGAGAAATGAAGAAAAGAACGCTGTTGAGAAAAGATAGGTGTGTAACCGATATCGGTTAAGGAACCGATATCGGTAGCTGATAGACCGATATCGGTTAAGTAACCGATACCGGTTATTTAGGTATGAGCTTTTCTAAAAATAGAAAAGCTAGGGTGGCAACTTAAGTTTTAATTTTAGAGCCATGCAAGAGGTTAAATACGCGAACGCGACGCTTTTTGACGACTGAGACAGGTATTTGCATGAGAGATTTGAGTGATAAGGAGAAGAGAGACAGGAATTTGTATGAGAGATTTGGGTGATAAGAAAAGAGACTGGGAAGGTGAATGCGATCGGAGATTCAGAAAGTAGAAAGGTGAATTTGAAAAGAGTGGTGATAATGGCAGGACGAGGAGAAACATCCAGCAGGCAGGGACAAGAGGGAAGACAAGGGCCACCTCAAGCTACTGCAACCCCAGAGGTAAATGTTTTGGTTGTGATTTGATTTTTGCATGTGTTTTATGAATAAGAGATTAGAGTGGGTAGATATGAAGAAAGAAAACATGATAGCAAGGGTTATAAATGAGGTAAGTGTTACGTGGTAGGTAATCAAGGGTTTCGGGTATGTCTGTGTATACAGAGAGGAATAAACGAGCAATTTATTGTCGTAGGTGGTTGTTTTAGGCAAGATGTATGTAATTGACAGTGACCGGTAGCGGTTAGAGGTAACCGGTATCGGTTACTGAACCGATACCGGTTATGTATAACCGATACCGGTTACTGGAGGAATTTCCAGAATGTTTGAAAAACCCTGACGGATTGAATGGTTGTTTGTTGTTTTGGTGTATGCAGGCAGAGGCAGGATTGAGGATGAATGATAGTGTGCCAGCGCTGTTGTCACGAATCCGAGCGGATGTAACACCAGCTGAATGGACATTGATAAATCGTTTGGGGTTAAGTGGAATCCGCTATTATTCACGAATTGCACGGAACCATGCTATGTTGCAGGCATTGATTGAGAGATGGAATCCCGAGACAAATACCTTTTATCTGCCAACAGGGGAGATGACAGTAACATTGGAAGATGTGTTTCGGATTTTGAGACTCCCTATTACAGGAGAACCAGTATATCAGGCACTACCTAGCGCGGCACGGGGAGCGATAACAGCAGTATTTGGTCCATACGCACGAGATTTGACACAGCGAGGTTTATCCTTTACGTATGGGGTAATGTATGCAGCACACCCTGAGGAGACAAGGTTAGCAGTGATATTAATGATAGCGGTAGGGTATTATGCATTACCGAGGGCAGAAGGAGGAAGATTTCCAAAGGCATTGATGTGTGTTATCTGGGAGATGGTAGAAAGGAACGTTACGTTTGCATGGGCACCTGCATATTTGGCGGAGCTATACAGGGGTTTATGGGCTTGTAGGTGAAATCACAGGACGACGCTGGATTGTTCATACTTATTACACTGTTGGGCCTATGAGCACATTGTTTGTGTGCGACCAATAGGCCAATCCCTCCAGGCAGGAGAGACCGGAGTACAGAGGTTGGGATTCAGACGATGGGTCCAGACAGAACAAGAGGCAAGATCTCAGGCCGTGATGGGTGACATTGAGTATTACAGGCAGGTATGGGAGAGAGTGACGGTTGCGGATATCTGTTGGAGGCCTTACGGGAACTATATGATAACAGAGAGCATAGCTGAGGAGTTAAGGGGTGTAGAGCGAATGAGGTGGATCGCGGGGCACAGGCCAGGTGAATATGAGAGGATTCCTATAGATCGCGTGCGGCGACAATTTGGATTTGTGCAGGATATACCCCTGGCTTATAGACCATATATGAGGATCGACGCCGAGGCAGCATTCTCACCTCCCCGGCCAACACCTCCAGAAGGGCCTGAAGAGGTAGCAGCCGATCGCAGGGTAATGGATGCAGGAACGACAGAGGCCTATAGATTATGGTGGGTAGCAGAACTGCGAGGTGTACGTGAGCGCCCTGACATAGCGGTGATTACAGCAGAGAGGGATCGTCTGCAGCGTTTGGTTCAGCAGCTCCAAACGCAGGTGAATGAGACAAGAGGATTGTTAGTGGTTGCGGAGTCACGGGCGGAGAGACTAGAGGCTGGAGTCCTCCATGCGAGAGGGCGTATTCATATGTTACAGGAGAGATTGGCAGATCAGTGGGCGGTACCAATAGCCGTGGTACCTTTGAGGACAGAGAGGCCCGGCGAGAGGGGTCGACGATCACGATCATCACCTAGTTCGGGATGAGGCGTGAGGGTCTGAGTAAATGTTAGCAAGGTATAAGAATAAATAAGAGTACCGACCTGCGTGTCGATGATAGAGAAGATGTATTTGTTTAACATCTAAATAAAACGAGATATGTATGTTGATTTGAGTTATAATAATAAGAATGTTTTCGTTTTGACTTTCGGTGTTTTGAAAAAGGATAAAGAGGAATGTGATTAAATAGAAATACACAAAAATATTTATATTTACCACACATGATAGGTTATGGTAGGGGATGGTCGAGCTAACCTTGGGAGACCCCATGTCTCCGAAGTGCTGCCTACATAGCCCTTTGCACAAAGCAAGGAGGGGCCTCAGACCGATGTAGTTCTCCCTTAGGATCAGGGAGAGGCGAATTCAGGCAATTTGGTACGGTTTAGGCAATTGGTTGGTTGGTAAAAATATTAAGATTAGTAAAGGTAAGGTTGATGGTGTTGGTAATGAATTGGTGATGTTGTAAAAGGTATAAGGGAAGCGAAAGTTAGCCTACCCAAGTAGAAGGGAATCATGTCCTGATTAAGATCAACACACAATCCTAGATGCGAGGCAAAGCGGAAAGAGTGCTTCGTAGGTGAAAAGAGCTAAACAAACCACACAACGTAGAACGAGCCTGAAGCCCTAGGTACCGTGCATAGACGAGAAGTCAATAGGTGAAAAGAGTTGTATGATCACAATATATCAGGTGTACGTCACGTCCCTTGAGTTGAAACAAATGGTGAGGTGAGGTGGATGATATAGCTGAGGTACGGAGAACTTATTACAAAGTGAGTGTTCTGACAAAAGAGAACCTACCCTAAATAGACAAGTCCATGACTCAAAAGTTCTTCTGAATGAGGCTTTTATTTTATTGAATATAGACTGATCGATGCGGGAAGTCTACAAGGGATATTGATTGTTTTATTCTTGAGGTCTTCACGAAGCTGATCAATGCGAGAAGCTTCTGATAAAGGCTGACTGTGTATAGCTGTCCTTCGAGGGAGCAGTCTATTTATAGTAGCAGATATGATTTTAATGCATAGCTGTCCTTCGGGGGAGCAGTCTATATATAATAGCAGCAATAGTTCGGCATATAGCTGTCCTTCGAGGGAGCAGTCTATATTTAATTTAGATGACTAGATGTTCTTTTGGCGTGAAGCATCTAGTTTAGTAGGAAGTTTGACTCAAGAAAATCCCATAAGAATACGGCTTATTTTAATACTTTGAAGTCATGGACTAGACTAAAAAGGGGAAGGCATCATCAAGGGGAGGTGAGAATCAAACTATGTGAGCTTGATTGTTATTATGAGGTGTAGGAAACAGAGTGTATGTAGTGGTAAGTGAGCTCAAGGGACGAGCGGCAGGTAGATAAGAAGTGATATAACACTAATTTCAACAGTAGAATGGTCGAAGATGCAAGGCATTAAGGGGTTCAGGCTCAGGTTTACCATTAAGCGAAGCTAAACGATAAGTACCAGATCCATAGGTGTGAGTGATTATATAAGGCCCAATCCAATTGGGAGCAAATTTTCCACGTTTGCTCTTTTCTAGTTTGGTTACATGTTGATTCTCTTTGAGGACAAGATCACCAACCTTAAAGGTACGCTCATGAAGTCGCTTATCATAAGCACGTTTAATGCGTTTTTGATAGATTTGAAGGTGATCAAGAGCTGTAAGACGGCGTTCGTCAAGAAGCTCCAATTGGGCTAACCGCTCTTGGCGGAAATCATCGTTGGTGAGAATATCCTGAAGAGATATTCTAAGGGAGGGTATTTGTATTTCGAGAGGCAAAACAGCCTCGGTACCGTATACCAAAGAAAAAGGTGTGGCATTAGTAGAGGTACGAATGCTAGTACGATAAGCCCAAAGGGCAAAGGGAATGTGATCGTGCCAATTTCTTCCGGATTCATTGACAACTTTCATGAGGATTTTGGTTAGTGTTTTATTAGAGGACTCGGCTTGCCCATTGGCTTGTGGATAGTAGGGTGATGAGAAACTAAGTTTGATACCAAAGTTGTCGCAAAGGTCTTGCAACAACTTGTTTTTGAAAGATTTTCCATTATCTGTTATCAGGCGATGAGGAACACCAAAACGACAGATAATGTGGTGGTTAATGAACTCGACAATTTTTTCTTTTTTGATTGAAATGAGTGGAATAGCCTCCACCCATTTTGTGTAATATTCGGTCGCTGTGATTATCCAACGGTGACGTTGTGAAGAGGTCGGGTGAATCTCACCAATAAGGTCTAAACCCCATTGTGAGAAGGGCCAAAGATCTCGAGCGACCTGGAGCGGGTGGCTAGGAGTATGTTGAAGGTTGGCATGTTGCTGACACATAACACAACGCTTAACATATTCGTAGCAGTCGTTATTGAGAGTAGGCCAATAATAACCAAGGCGAAGGATTCGTTTGGCCACGGCAAGGCCGCTAAAATGTCCACCACAAATACCGTCATGGACCTGTTGGATGGTATGAGTGGCCTCCGCGCCAGTTAGACAGCGAAGGAGGATGCCATCAAAGCCACGTTTATAGAGGAGTCCCCCCATGACAACATAACGCGAAACACTTTTAAGAAAAGCACGTTTGCCGTTACTAGTAAGGTCAGGTGGGAGGACAGAGATTGTAAGGTAGTCGTGAAATTGGTGGTACCAGGTATCCTGTGAATTAGTAGACACAGTATTTATCATACAAACTACCGGGGTTGAATAGGATGGGGCAAAAAGTTGTTGGACCACGACGAATAATTCAGAGTCAGTTGGCGCGGCGGGAATTTGCGAGGCTAAGCAAGCCATAGTATCCGCAAATTTGTTAGTGGAGCGGGGAATGGTTTGTATAGAATAGTGAGTAAATAAGGCTAGAAGTGAATCCACGTAGTGTTTGTATTTTTGAAGTTCCTCATTTTTGCATTGGTAGATGCCCATAACTTGATTGACTACCAATTGAGAGTCGCCAAAAATGTTGATAGATTTGATGCCTAAGTGTAACGCAACTTGGAGACCCAGAACAAGGGCCTCGTATTCCGCTGTATTATTAGTGCAAGGGAAATCGAGTCGGAATGAAAGAGGCATAGGCTCAGCGTCGAGAGGAATAAGAACAACGCCAGCTCCTCCGCCGCGATGGCATTTAGATCCATCGAAGAAGAGGGTCATTGGGTACGACTCCTCCGTGAGGGAAAGAGTAGCGATGAGTTCGTCGGGAAATGTGAAATTGGTAAATTGTTCCCCAGGTAAAGGAGCTTCCGCAAGTTGGTCTGCGATGGTTTGTCCTTTGATTGATTTCTGGTGGACAAACTCAAGGTCGAGGTCGGCGAGAAGCATGAGCCATCTGGCAATGCGTTGGTTCAGATGAGGTTTGGCATACATGTAATGGATGGGGTCTGTATTGGTGATGACGAAAGTCTTGTGATTTAGAAGGTAGTGTCGGAGT
Organism: Taxus chinensis; assembly: GCA_019776745.2. NCBI lineage: Eukaryota > Viridiplantae > Streptophyta > Pinopsida > Cupressales > Taxaceae > Taxus > Taxus chinensis. The sequence goes on from CM034152.1 coordinate 674,899,483, forward strand.
TTGGTGGCCACGAATGATAGGGCTAGGCATAACTTTTCTATATGTGTGTACCTAGTCTCATAGTCCACCAAAGTACGACTTATATAATAAACGGCTTGTTCGCGATTCTCAGAGTCACGATGTGCAAGCATGGCTCCTACAGCGTGGTCGGTGGCGGAAAGGTAAAGGTAGAAAGGGCGGTCGTCTTGGGGTGGGATAAGCACGGGTGGCTGCAAGAGATAGGATTTGAGAGCTTCGAAGGCTTGGTGACATTCTTCGCTCCATTGGAATGCAATATCCTTTTTAAGGAGGTGATGGAAAGGTTGACATCGATCCGAAAGTTGGGAGATGAAACGTCGGATAGATTGGAGCTTACCTTGTAAACTACGCAATTGTTTGAGATTTTTGGGTGGGGGCATTTCTAGGATAGCTTTGACTTTAGATGGATCGACCTCAATGCCACGCAAAGAGACGATAAAGCCAAGAAGTTTTCCCGAAAGAACACCAAAGACACATTTCTTTGGTTGAAGGCGGACAGAATATTGTAACAGGCGATCAAAAATAATGGTTAAAACATCGAGATGTTCACTACGATGTTTAGACTTGCCGAGAAGATCGTCGACATAATCTTCAAGGATAGTGTGCATAATGTCATGAAAAATGTAGGTCATAGCCCGCTGATAGGTAGCACCAGCATTCTTAAGGCCAAATGGCATGACACGATAACAGAAGGTTCCCCAAGGAGTTATGAAGGCAGTTTTATGTTGATCGGCAGGGGCAACCAAAATTTGGTTGTATCCTGAAAAGCCATCCATGAGAGAGAGCATCTCATGACCTGCAGTTAGATCAACAAGTTGGTCAATGCTAGGTAAGGGGAAGTCATCCTTGGGGCAAGCGAGATTAAGATCTCGGAAATCCGTGCATATCCGAAGTCCCCCTGTCGCTTTAGTGACAGGTACGATGTTAGAAATCCATTGAGGGTAGTCGATAGGCAGGATGAAGGAAACAGAAAGGAGTCGTTGGAGCTCCTCTTTGACCAAGAGAGCAATGCGTGGATGCATTTTTCTCAATTTCTGTTTAATTGGCTTGGAATCGGGTTTCAGGGTGATGTTATGGACAGCAATGTAGGATCAATTCCTGGCATGTCAGCGTAAGACCATGCGAAAGCTTGGTTGCGAGCACGGAGAAAGGTAGTAAAGGCGGCTTGTTCTGATGTGTTAAGGGATTGTCCAATCTTCACAATGTGAGGATCCTCCTCCGTGTGGATGTTGATTTCTATGGTAGATTCGTTCAGCATGGTTTGGGTTTCAGATGGTAAGGCTCGTTGAATATAAGAATCATCCGCGCCAAGGTAAGTGAGGATGGAGTCGTCATCCTGGCATTCAACAACATTAATCAAAGGCGAATCCTCTTCGATCATGTCTGGATACAGAAGGGGAAGAGAAGATGGGTCGTCATTATCGCGTTGATAAGTGAGAGGACCTATGAAGATAGCATTTATGAAAAAAAAAAGTTAGGAGGGATGGATTCAGGGTCTATAGATTCTGTGGGTGATGATGGCAAAGTGGGTGATGATGGTTTGGTAGGGGCGACGTCTTCTTCTTCCAGGATACAGCTGACAGGAGGTGTCTCCTGTGTAGGTGTTTCGGGAAAACCGAGACCACTGCGATCATTATGTTTACGGGTAGTCACGGGAATGAGTGTATGTCGGCCTTGTTCGTAAAGGCCAAAACCAAAGCCTTTCCACGCACAGCGAGTCAAGAAGGTGAGGGCGAAACGACGATTTGTCAAGTATTGAAAATCGGATTGGAAGGGAACCACACCAAGAGGAGGTTCAGGGGTAATGGAGGATGCGTCAACACCCCCATACGTTAGGTTAGTGCGGCAATGGGGTGGTCCGTAAGAGATTACCTCCCCCACGCGACGGTCGTAGGTGGGATGTGCATGTAATTGTCCGTACTCCTGCGGGGTAGGGAAAGAACTAACGTTATATAGGCGGTACTCCCCCCCAGCTGAAAAACATCTACTAAGGGGTCGGAGGTTGGAATGTTAGCTGCGGGAAGGGAAGTGGTTTTTGCGATGGTGGTTTCATCAGTTGAAGGCGTAGGCGCGGTTGAGGTGGATGGTTGAGGTACATTTGAAGAGGATGGTTGGGTTGAATGTATGGGTGTCTTGATTGGTATAAGCACATCGTTAGGGCGGTATAACATATTGCAGGTTTTAAAGGGGGGAGGGTCAGCTTTTACGGTGTAGGACTTCCCCTCGTACTCAAATTTTATGCATCTATGTAATGTTGAGGGAACGCATCCCATGGCTCGGATCCAAGGACGACCCAGCAATATATTATATTGGAACTCTCCCTCCAAGACATAGAAGAGTTCGGGTAAAGTACGTGGTCCTACCCGAATGTTGAGGATCACGGTGCCTAAGGTAGAAGTAATAGCGTCATTGAATGACCGCAACATGATGGGGTTGGCACACATGCAACTAGAAGGGATATTCATTTGTTGGAAGGCTTTTGAAGAGATGATGTTTAGGCTAGCGCCCCCGTCAATCATAACCCGACGTACTCGAATGTCTCGGACGTAAGCGGAAATGAAAAGGGCAGGGTCAGGGTCTTCTGTACCAAAGTCAACAATTTCATCTTCAGAGAAACTGACTGCAGCAGCTTGTGGTATAGAGACAGAAGTGATTGGAGTAGTGGGCTGTTTAGTGAGAGAGGCAACGTGATTGGGTGTTAGAATGGAGGCGACAGGCAGGGTTTCATTAGGTAAAACCTCTATCCCTTGAAGGATCTCAACGAGAGCTTGTCGATGAGATTCAGAAGTCTGAATGAGATCATACAGTGTCATTTTTACGGGCGATTGGTGAAGCTGTTTAATCATATTTCGGTGGGCAATGCCATTAGAGACGGGATAGGCGGGTCCGCGAATGACCACTTTAGGTGGTGGTGCAATCGGGATGTTTGACGGAGAAAGAGATGCCGCAGGTGTGTTTTCTTTTGCTTTCCCATTGTTTTTCTGCCCTCGAGTAGCGACACTAATCATATTAATCTCGTAGACCTGAGATGAGGAAGATGGTTGGGATAACTCATGGTCTTCAAGAGGTGGGGTTGTAATAATGATAGATCTTGGTGAGGCGGGGACAGATGGTATAGGAGAGGGAATGGAAACTAAAGGTCTCTCCCTTCGTAAGTTGTCTTTCTTAATCTTTCTATCCGGGAGAGGTGACTGACGAAGGATGGTTTTTAGAGCTTTGCATCCCTCCACATCATGTCCTGGTGTGCGGTGATAAGCGCAGATTTTAGACTCATCGTAACCCATAGGTCGGGGTTTAGACGGGTCATAAGGTCTAAGTGGAGGTAGGGAAATGGTCGCATTCTCCACCAACATAGCAAGGATTTTGGCGTAAGATCCTTTGAGTGGGTCAAAATCGGAAGAGGATGAGGGTATTGGTTGTGCGGGTTTTGGTAATGTTTGGGCATGATTGGTTCGCACGGGTGGTGGTTTAGCCGAGGGGTGTTGATACGTGGTTTTCACTAAACGTGATTTCTTTGGCGTAGAAGCTATGTTGGATGATGAGGCCGCAGATGATGTGGTATCAGAAAACAACCACGGGGAAATAGGAGTGACCGAAAACAAATCTTTTGATGATGGAATTTGTTTAGGGTTGATAGGTGGACAGGATACGCGGAGTGACGGTGTTGCTATACCCTGGAATTTCTGTATAGGTGCGGAAGGCGTAGGTTGTTTTGAAGAAAACGCAGGAGGTATGATATATTGATGTAAGGTAGAGGGATGGGGTCCCAATATGGAAGGTAGGTATGACGATGATGGTTTTGATTGTGATAGGGGCACGGATTGAGTTTGTCTCCTAGGTGGCGGGGCGGATTTATTTTTGGATAGATCGAGTCGCTTAGGCGGGTGCGTTAGACTGGGCATTGGTGAGGTCCCAAGCGTAGGGGAAGATCTGGTTAAGTTGATAGAAGTGGACGGGGCATTTGGTAGAGGTGAGGGGGGTGAAGGTGAGAACAGGGGCATTTTAAGCTTCTGTAAACACTTCGGGTATATGGTGGAGACATCAGGATCAGTCATTTGCATTTGAGTAGAAAAAGGGGTACTCAAACGTTCCCATAGGGCCTGTCTATCTTCTGTGGAATGACAGTCTCCAGGTGTGATTTGTAATTTTTGTACGGAAGAAAGGTGGGTTGTAATTCCAGTCCACTGCGGGTGTGACACAGGAGGTAGATGAGGCACTGTATCAATAGATGTTAAGAGGTCAACCGGTCGTTGAAAAGATTTAGGCGATGAGGGACTAATAGGTAGGAGGGCGTGTTTGAGGGGATCTGTCATGTTTAAAGAATGTGGTGATGTCAGTGTAAGAGATTTCTCGTCTAAGGATGTCAAAAGGAGTGGCGAGCCTTCCTCTTGTGCAGCAAGAGCGGTAGAAGGGGACGTTTGGGAAATAGATAAATTAGATAACATCCGCTCACAGTCTTGTAGGGATGTGGTGTAAGAAGACTCATCGATGAGAAGAGAAGTCCAGGCAGTTAACTCTTTTATGGGTAAAGGAATGATTTCACTTTGGCTTGATGGTGGTGAAGGAGGTTCAGACTCCTGTGTTGGTGGAGAGGCTTGATTCAAAAAAATTTCAATAGAGGCTTTTGGCTGAGAATCGAAGACTGCATGGATCTCATGAACACTCTCCTCGGCTAAGATATCTTGGTTTACGTTACTGTTGGACGAGTGATTCGGGAATGGCTTGTTGAAAATTTTCAGATTTCGGTTAGCAGGGGCGTTAGGATTATCGAGGGTTATATCCCCCGCATCAACCATTTCCTGCACTATGTTTTTCAACATCTTGCAGTTTTCATGACTATGTCCTTTTACGCGGTGAAAGTTACAAAAGTCATTTTCTTTGTACCAGGAAGGTATTGCGCGGGTGGAGTCAAACCCAGAGTGAGGTTTAACAGGGGGCAAGGTGATAGCCCCAGCTTTGAGCAATTTCTCCAGGATGACGCCATAAGTTTCTCCCAAGGGAGTGTAATTGATGGGCTCGGCTTTGTACTTATAGGTGGTTTTCGGCGGAGTATTGGACGGTGTTTGAGATTTGACCATTACCGCGTGGACAGCTCCTTTTGATTTAGAAGAAGTGGACGCGTGAGGAGTGGTGGTGTTTGGCTTGTTGGTAGAATCAGGAGTTCGGAAATTGGGGTTTTTGTTACGCAACCGCAATTTCTCTTCTTCTAAGGCTCGAATTTCTAGTTTCCGAGCCATGGTAAAGGCCTCGTCGAATGTGCGGAAAGTTTGAATTTGGAGGGTAGGGGAGATGTGCTTAGCGCAGGCCCGCGTAAATAGTTCGATAAGTTCGGTTTGAGGCAAGGCATACGTAAGTTGGTTGATAAGGCCCCGCCATCGTCCAACGAAATCTGCGATAGATTCGTCTTCAAATTGTCGGATGGCATAGAGGTCGGTGATAGATACTTTCTTGGCAATGTTAATGGAGAAATGATCCAAGAAAGACTGGGCTAGTTGGTTAAAAGAGAAGATTGAGTGCTGGGTTAAAGCACTGTACCACTCCAAGGCAGGTCCTGATAAGGACATGGGAAAGGTGCGGAGTAACAAGGCATCATCATGGGCAATCAAATAACAAGCATGTCTAAATGATCGCAAGTGTTGTTGAGGATCCTCTTTACTATTAAAACGAGTAAATTTTGGCAACTCCCATTGAGGAGGATATGAATGAAGGGGGACAGAAGGGTGAATGGGCTCCCGACAAACTTGCTCGTATGTCAAGGCGCTACGACTTCCTGAAACAGAAGCCTCCAGGTTTTGCATTTTGTCCATCATTTGTTTGATGAAATCTGTGGTTGGATGAGATGATGGTGCGGTTGTGGTAAACGGAGGCAAGTTGGACCAAGGGCTTCCGCTGGACAATGGTGGGGCTAAGTGTTGATAAGGTATGGAGGATGAGTATGTTGGAGCAACAGAATAGGGATGTCCCATATAAGGTGTTGAGGTTACTGGATACGTGTATGGGAATGAAAAGGTAGGCGGAGCTTGAGAAGGAAAGCTCGTGTGAATAGGTGGCAGAGAGTAAGTCATGAATGGAGTGGTCTGAAAGAGAGATGAGGTAGGGGCAGTTGGTGGTAACGATACGTGGGGTCCAAGATTAACCAAAGGAAAGCTAATCGGGGTCGTATGAACCTCTGAAGCCGTCGGATTGGGAGACGGGGCTAGAGATGCAGGAAGTAAGGCAGTGTTATCAGGAGGAGTGGGAGCTAAATGAGCAGCTATACTAATAGGCATGCCAATAAGGAGCTGACCATCAGGCGTACGGTCAGGGGCATGAGACAAATAGTATTGTACAGCGCTGGGATTAGCATCCAGAAATTTGGCAAAGTCCTTGTCTCCTACAGGAATTTGGGGGATCTCACTGGTGTCCGTAGGGTTCCCTATAGAATGTGAAGGGGGTGATTCAGGCAAAGACACAGAGCAGGCATGTGAAACCATGGCGGCGGCTTGCTTCCGAGTGATGACAACCATGGACAAGAACACACAGGAAAGTTTCAATCTATCAAGAACAAAAACAACCTCAGAATGATGAATTTGGCAAGTTGCTGGTTTGTCAGGGGCTGATGAAGACAGTAACCGATATCGTTTACTAACCGGTGTCGGTCACAGAGCAAACGACGTCGGTCCCTTAACCGATGCCGGTGTCAAAAGTCTAGGATAAGAAGATATAAAAGGCTGCTAATTTGATTTTTAGCAACGTTGAGTATATTTATCAACTTATTGATCACAGAAGACAAAGTATGACAGAGAAAACAGAATTTGAAAACAAGCAAGATGCACACGCAAATCCAGAGACTAATCCTAGGGTTAATTTTAGTTATCGTGGGCTTATGCCTTTAGACGTAAGATGATGTCAGAATCCTAAACAACAAGACCTAGGGGAAATGTCAAGTTTGTTTTGGCTTATAAGGTTACCTCAATCGGGCGGAGGAATACCGCGGAAAAGGGGGGATGTTTGAGCTGTTGTGTTAATTGTGAAGTGATTCGGTATGTGTTGTGCAGTGAAACTAGGGTTAATTTCCTGTCAATACCGTGGATATCACCCCCACGTGTACGACCTGTTACTTAATCTATGTTCACTAGAATTGAAGAACAACAAGCAGGAATGCAATGCATGTGTTTTAAACCCAAATCGAAAATTATGTTCGATGAAGCAAGAGAGATGACTTTCACTAATGCGAAACTAGGAAAGCAAGACAAATTCTTTACGAAATATATAACAAAAGCAGCAACAGCAAATATGCTTCCTAAAATGAAAATAAGCAAGAGAAAGAAACCCAAAATGGGTCCCACCGGGCGTGCCAAAATGTTTCACTCGGAATGTTTCGGCTTCTGGGAATAGAGTTGCTTCTATCCTTTCATTCCTTTTAGAAACAGATGAGGTTAGGGTTAGGAGGAATACCTGTTGAATGTCGAGATGGTGTGCGCGTACCGTAGAGAAAGATCAGGTTGACTGCGGAGAACTCCTTTTTGTCTTGGAAGGACTACCTGCAAATAAGAACACAAGACCACAAGATTTTGATTAAACAATAAATGAGGAAACTGCCTTGGGCCCAGGAAATATAAAACTTCCTTTCGAAGGTGGTCAGTTCCCCTGCTAATATGAATTAACACAAAAGACTGCAAAATATCAATTAAATTGTTTCGTTGAACTGGGTAGGGGAAAGGCTGGTTTTCTGGTTTTGATCAGAGGAACCGATGCCGGTTACTGATAACCGATGCCGGTTACTAATAACCGATACCGGTGGGTTCTAGGATCTTCTTGGTAGCTATGGTGTTTTGTAAGGCTGGTTTATGGATGATATTAGGAAATGGGATGATTAGAAGCAAAAGAATAACAGTTAGATGCAATGACACGTTGGGTAGTAGATTCAGAGACGGATTTAGGAGGACTGAAATTCACAGAGCATAAGAAATGTTATAACAGAGGACATGCAAGATGTGACTTACTGGTTTTGGCAAAGATGCAAGTTGATCTCCTTGGTTGTAAACACTTCTGGTATTTCCACTCGTCTCTGCTCTGTCAAGTGAAGATCTGGACTCTGTTCCTCGCTCGCAATGCTCTCTGTTGATCCAAAATCCTTTGACTGATCTCCAAAATGAAATTCCGATCCGTTGTTTTGGTTTGGGGAGCCCATTTACAGGGAACCGATGGCGGTTGCGTAACCGACGGCGGTCGAGTAGGAACCGGCATCGGTAAGGAAAAAGTAGGCTATTTTTAGTAAAATAGCCCACCTTCCCTGCTTTTCTCCCGAGAGATCAGTTGCGGGCTTGGTCAAGTGGCTAGAAGGTCGGCTTTGGGTGCGAGTAAGGAGGCATTAGTTATGGATGTGAGTCTAGACCAAGTCATGGGTCTTAATTAGGTTAGTTTAGGGTTAGGGCTAGGTCATGATGAGGTGGCAAAGTGAGGTGGCGGGTAAGGTGATGTGGATTTATCAATTATAAGGTAATTAATAAATAATTGTGTAAGGTTTAGGTAATAAGTGGATGGGCCTATTAGAACATCTTCTTCCGTTCCTTTCTCTGGAGAAGCCAGAGTTATGACCTGTTCAGGTGCAGCGGAAGGAGGACTTTCAGGAGCTTCCTCTTGAGAAGTGTTGGACTCCCCCTCCTTACCTTTACCCTTACCTTTAGGCTGCTATTTAGATCGAGAAGGTGCGTTACCCAATGGAGAGGTTGTGAAATCAGCCCCGAGGTAGATGAGTCTGTTCATTCGGCACCAATGCTCTGTTCTGCACAAAGTTTCTTTGACCCTCTCCTCAATTGTCTGAGGTGCTTTAGTCCTATCAACTACCGCGAAAGGCCAATCATCCCCACCTGTGTTAAGATATACTTGATCCACTTCCTCTTCAGTAGTTTGGTAGCCTTTGGGGACGATGGCTACCCCATACTGGATGATTTCTGCCAAGGCAAAATGAGAATGGTCTTTCCTCCTGAGCTCCACCTCATGATATAATTCAATGTAGATATCCTCGATCTGAGGGACTTGGATTGGATCGAGCTTAGCCCTCGGCAGACAATTTCTCGGGTCAAAGGTAGGCCTTGCCAGGAAGTCATGTTTCAGATTTAGAAGCTCCAGCTCCGCAAACATGTCCTTTGCCTTGTGGTGAGTAAGACATGTATATCTACCCACTGTGAGGGGGAAAGGAGTTCCACCCTTCTTTCTTTTTAGGCACTTTTCGTGATAAGTGATTAGCTGTCTTGACAGCTCTAGCAGAATCAATTTGGGCCCAGCATATCTTGGCAATCTAGTTGGCTCTCCCAAGAAATTAGCCTCTCTCAGATAAGTAAATGTTGGGAATTGGGTGAATAGGGCCCCCCATTTTTCAGTGGCTGCCACGATGCTCTTGGTTGTGCGACCGTAAGTCATATTCAGCCTCAACAGGTAGATGATGAAATAGAAAAATGCATCATTGATCTTGGTAAATTAAGGGATGCTATTCTCCAGCTTCAGCTCTGGATAGTATTCATAAATTCTAACTTGGGGCCAAACCCCACTCCACATCAGAGCTAGATAGTCCCTTTCAGAAGCTGCAGCATAGACAACATAGGAATTCATGTAGAATCTCCCCGTTGTGGGGAATTATTGCAGCTTTTCTGATATCGTGCTGCTTATAATTTCTGCCCATTTGAAGCGTTGATTAGGCACATTTTTGTTCATGGTTTCTAAATACCACAGCATCCATTTGTGGAAATAGTGGGTGTCAAGAAGCCCAAAGACCCTACTCAGGAACGTGATGGTGTCACTGAGCTCCTCCGAAAAATCACTGCAGTGAATGATTTGTGGCCAACGGGTCACTACTTTCTTGTTCTTCAGATAGACTTCATTCATCAGTTGCATGCACTGATCTTCATGTTCGTCCCAGGCTTTGATACAATCCTCTCGGCTGACGGCCACAAAGTGTCGATGATGAGGAATGCCAAGAATTATCTTGAAGTGGCGGGCAGTGAGGTTGATTACGACATCGCCCTTCTCATTCACGACACACCTTGTGTCTTTATTATAGCACCAGGAAACCACCATCATGAATTCATTGTTAACGGCGCTAACTGGGATTCCCCCAGCAAAGTGTAGGGCACTACCTATTAGCTTGTCCATCCACGGACTTCTTGTGACCTTCTAAGTCTTGACCCGGAATTCCTCCATATCAATATGACCCAACTCTGAGTCTCTGATGTCCAGGTCACACTCAGCCTGGGAGTCAGGTATTCTGACCTATGATACTTATATTTCATTTCTTCCTTTGTAAGCTTTGGCTTGCCTTTGGATTTGGTAGGTCTCTTGCTTGATGTTGACATATGTTCTTCTAAGCTTAATTGTTGATCTGCAAGAATAAGACGTGAAACCCAATTGAAGAAAGTCGTGTCAGATGTTTGATTTTCCATTGAAAAGCTTGACAGAAGAAAGAGTTAGCAATTGAAAGGCCTCGGGGTGCAATGCGCACAGATATTACAGATTGCAGAGCTAAATAGACAAGGCGCATAGGAAAAGGGTGGTGTAAGGGTTAAATCAGCGCCAAAGGGCGCATAGCGCATAGATACTGCATGATGCATTTTGTGTAAAGGGTGCACGAAATCTTTATGTTACACGGGAACAGGATGCGCCTGTGGCGCATGACTCTTTCATGTTGCATGGAACTTCAGTGCGCCAAAGTCGCATATAGAGTTTGTGTAACATATGATTTTGGCGTGCTTAAGGGAACTTGGCACGGCGCATGAAAGGTTTGCACAACATGATGTTGGTGCGATGAGGGACGCGCCTGCACCTTTTATAGTTTTTCACTTGGCGCATAGGAAAAGACTGTTGCATGGGCACTGGGTGCGCTAAAGGGCACATGAATCTGTGATGTTGCACTCAAGTTTGATGCACCAAGAGGGCGCACGGGAAGTATTTGCAGCAAGCGAGGAAGGTGCGCCATGAGGGCGCAGCTTTTAATGATGTAACAGGCAGGGAATGCGCGCCATTGGCGCGGCTACTCTTTGTGTAACAGGGGTGACATATACGCCAAGGGTGCAATTGTTTTTGATGTTGCATGGTGTGCCAATGTGCCGAAGGAAAATACAGTTTTCTTCTTTCTTTTAGGTTTGATTCTTCAGAGGGTTTCCACATAAGGTTAAAACTCTTTTTGTAAGTTTTACTGGGGTGATAGAAATGGCTTTAAACCAAGGTTTCCAAGCTACTACCTCAGGACAGAGCTTCCTCTACCAGCAGATCTGGAAAGAGGAGGAGGAAAATGTGGAAAGACAATAGGGTGGGGAGCAAGATCATGCTTTATTCTTCTTTTTTACAAAAATTAATTCTACTCTCAAACAGTCAAAGACCACAAAAAATAAACGCACGAAAGAAATAAGGCCACTTACCTGGATATAAACGATGAAAAAGCGTGAGAACGGGTCCACAACGTGATCGAAAGCGACAAGGTAGGTGCGCTGACAGGGTCAGAGAAAATAATGAAAATAGTCACGTGATTGCTCTGGTGACAATGACAGCGCAGACGCACCTATATATAGGTGAGGTAGTAATAAATGTGCCACCAAATTTTTAAAGGTGCACCAAATGAGCTGTCGACATGAGAAAACATGCGCCCTTTGGTGCACCAAAAGACTTGTCAACATGAAGATACGTGCGCCTATGGCACACCGGAAGTGGTGCTGATAGAAGGATATGTGTGCCTTTGGCACACCAAAAAGAGGCACAAAAAAAGTTCTGTTGACAGGAAGGCGCATCCGCCTTGGCGCACGCAGGAAAGCCTCAACATAGAGAGGCGCACAAAAATGCGTGCTAACACAAGAAAGCATGCGCCAAAGGGTTTAAAGGGGGCGCATCAAAAGTTGATGTTGCATAGTCATTCTATGCGCCCAGCAAAAAAGACCAAAAATGACTAAGTTCGGAAAACCAGATCACCCGGAAAGGGATTTTGCAACGTTCCGAATGCAAGGGGTCCCTAACAAGGGATCAGAACAAAATTTTGGTATGGTTATGTGTAAAATTTCCCTTGCCAATTTTACGGGATAACAAATAGCAACCCTAAAGAGGGGCCTGATACCTTTGTGCACTTCAGGTAAGCGCTTAGTCTAGGTTGAGTGATGTGCCAGTGTGTTTTGGCTTGTATTGGTAAATTCTAGGTTACATCATTGGTTCTGTTACTGGGACCCCTTTTTCAGATTTTTTCAGGATGGTTCATGATGAAGACATACCGGTTGACCCTAGAAAGTATTGAGGAGTGGATACATGATCTGGAAGAAGAATACGCATGGTGGTTCAACACTGGATCTGAGTTTAATACACACATGTGGGTGGAATAGAATCTAGATGATAGTTTATATGATAGCTTTATCACTATTTTTCCAGTAGAATTTTATGAGTGGCTGATTGCTTATGCATCTAAGAGGAATTGGAGATATCGCACAACTTTCGGGACGGAGGAAGAATTTTAGGCCGTTTATGATGTTGATCTAATTTGGACTCGCGCTGTGGATACATGGTTCCATGGTGTTTTGAACAATTATATCTTAGAGTACTTAATTTTCACTTATTCATGCCCAGAGGTAGCTGAATTCCAATTTTTACGATATCCAAGGGGAACTTACCTGTAAGGCATTCCATTGGTGATCAAGATCCTGATGGTAGCTTTAAATTTGGAGAGTAAACCGATGCCCAACTAAACCTCACCACGCGCAGGGGCAGGACCAGGTTTGGTGAAAGATGGAAGACCTAGTGGCATAAAAAAAGAGAGAGGAAAGGCAACGTAAGTATAATGAGGTGCACAAGAGGGAGGTAGAGAAGCAACGGGAGGTTACAGAGAAAATGGAATTGTGGAGAAAGATAGTTCGAGAAGGAGTGGAAGTTCATGTAGAAGGCATGTAACCCGAGCCTCAAGAACTCCCCCATTTGGGAAAACATGACATGGAACCCTCCTTGACCTCACATAGAAGTGCACTAGCAAAGATGATCTGGGCTACAGGAACGCATCTAAATCCACCTGGCAACCTTGCCCTTGCACTTGGTTTTCAAACATCTAGTACATCACATAGTTAGCAAGATAATTCAAGAAGTGGGAGAGTAGGAGTGAGTCTTATAAGAGGCACAATGATGGAAACACAAATGGCTTCATTGTTAGATGGGAGTACCTTTTCAGATGTATCATCTACATAGAATTTAGGTACATATATTTTTAGACTCTCTTCAGGGAGTAGTAATATGTTGTAGACTGTTAGAGTATAATTTAGTTCTACTGTTGGTACATGGGGAAGCACATCTTCTGGTTTGACCCTAGCTACAAGTTTGGGATCCAAAGGTATAGGTAGCTCTAGTTTCGATGGATCTAGTGGTTTTGGAGGCTGAGGAAACACAGGAGGTTCTAGATTAGGTGGGCAAGGTCTACATCAACCCAAAATTATTTACATGGAGATGTATCTTCATCTTCTAGAGTATAGGGGCATATAATATGTTATTGAACATGTGCATATGTGTGAAATACTGTGGTGTGCAAAAGGAATCATGGATTTTGAGCATAGGGAAAGCCAATTTACTACTACGTTACAAGGACACACACACAACAAGTATAGAAAGTTTGACTCTAATCAAACTTACGTAGATTATACATCTTTAAAAGATGCATTCCTTAAATAATTTCACATCCCTGAGTTTGAGTAGAAGAGTATAAGTGCACTTAAGGGTATTAAGCAAGGCCCTACCAAAAGTGTCAGAGAGTATGATGCTCATTTTAAAACAATGTTATCAAAGCTTTCTTTGATATACACGCAAGCCAACATACACATTGGTTCATTGGGGGCCTAATTACCCCTTTTAGGATGGAATTATTACATAAGACATACACTTATTTGCGTGAAGAACTTGAAGTAGCCTTACATGCTGAGGCAGTTAGAAGCATAGAAACTAGGGTGAGCCCATTTTTAGAGGCACAGCTCACATCTATGGATAAGTAGTTGGAGAAACTACCAAAAAATTCAGCATATGAGGCAAGGATTTGGTACACATATTGTGAAGTAGAAGGTTATAAAAAGGATAGTTGTCCTCATAGATCGGTGTGCTTGTTACTGTTGGATTGTGAGATATGCCATTTAAACCATGATGCTAGCCATTGCCCCTTACTATAATGCATGATAAGGAAGAATTTTTCAAGCTACTATAAAATTTGTAGGTCCAAGACTCATGACATGGAAGATTTTCATCTAATTGGTCAGATCCATGATGCTATAGATATTGGTGAACGACATAAATGAGTCTCAGATAACTCTAAAGGAAAGAACAAGCATCAAGACCAAGATCACAATCTGGCGCACTATGATAGGAATGAAGGGCATTTTGAATTCGATCATGGCAGAGGTTGAGGA